>JALIGW010000013.1:1782500-1905000 GCA_023053685.1 Diadophis punctatus similis
ATCTGAAATTCTGTCCATAAAGTAAAAATTAATATAGTCTGAAGCAAAGCTTTTCAACTCCTGCTAAGAACATTTCAACACTCCTCTGACTTAACTTTCTCTTCGCCTTGTAGCGAATTTATAGTGATTGTGAAATCAGGCAAAAAATCAACATGTTGCATTTACATTTGAACTAAGCTGGCTTCATGTCAACTCAAAAGTCGTTAAACCTCTGTTAGCAAAGAACCTGCAATATCTAGCAATATCTGCTTCCTATATTTGATACACTACTTATATAGCCACCCATCTTATAAGAAATTCTGGGCAGCGCTCAATGAAAAAACTTGCTTTGTTACAATATAAAAATGAGGAAAGAAGCCGAAGACACCAGCCTGATGATGATGAATGAGACTTCGTCGAAACGTCGCCAAGACACTTCCAATTTCACGTGGGAGAAAACCCGAATAACTAAAGACCTACATACAAACACCCACAAATACCTCAGAAAACATATATATGAAGCAGGAAGCAGAAGCAGGAAGCAGAAGACACCAGCCTGATGATGACAAATGACACTTCATCAAAACGTCGCCAAGACACTTCCAATTTCACGCGGGAGAAAACCCGAATAACCAAAG
This sequence comes from Diadophis punctatus similis, assembly GCA_023053685.1. Taxonomy (NCBI): domain Eukaryota; kingdom Metazoa; phylum Chordata; class Lepidosauria; order Squamata; family Dipsadidae; genus Diadophis; species Diadophis punctatus. Next base: position 1,783,118 of record JALIGW010000013.1, read on the forward strand.
ACTACATACAAACACCCATGAAAACAATGGATATATCAGTGAAATATGTATTATATGCCTGTAATAATATTTTCTTGATTTCTTTTGATCCACCAGGATTATGTCTTTGTTTTAAGTGAAGGTTTCCCTTAGAATAAAGTGGTGTGATGGCTCAGCAGTTAAGACACTGGGCTTCTTGGCTGGAAAGCTGGCAGCCGAAGTTTGGGACCCAAGCACCACATGATGGAGTGAGCTCCCATCATCATCCCAACTCTGGTCAACCCAGTAGTTTGAAAGCTTGCAAATGAGAGTAGATAAATAGGTACCACTTCAGTGGGAAGATAACAGTGCTCCGTGATGTCATGCTGGCCACATGATTGCAGAAATGTCTTTGGACAGTGCTAGCTCAATGGCCTTGAAATGGAGATGAGCACCATCCCCTATAGTTAGTAACAAGGAGTGGAGTAAAATCTGCAGGGACTCCTTTTACCTTTTCCCCTAGTATAGCAATAGCACTTAGACTTAGTGCCACTCCATAGTGCTTTACAGTATTCTCTGAGCAGTTTACAATGTCAGCATATTGCCCCCAACTGTCTGGGTTCTCATTTTACTGACCTTGGAAGGATGGAAGGCTGAGTCAACCTTGAGCTGGTCAGGATCAAACTCCTGGCATTAGGCAGAGTTAGCCTGCAATGCTGCACTTTAACCACTGTGCTCCATATTTGCATGAAACTCGTACAACTATTTCTAATCCAGTTGAAGCTAACATCAAATCATGAATTATGTATAATCTCTTACCACGGACTATTTCATTAAAAAGTTAATTATAACTTTTAAAGTTAGGATTTACACAGCGGAAGCAAAGTTTACGGTAAAATAAATACAACATAAAAAGGGAAATAAAGACACTACAACTTCCCCCAATCAATATGGATTTAAATGCATGGTGTAGTCTCATCTATTTTGCCAGATGTGTTTATTACAATATTGATATGACAGTGCAATCCTCCCCGCTTATTTTTTTTAACAAATAAAGGGAAATTATTTAGTGTTTTACTTGCATCCAGGAATATAACAGGTGTTGCCCTTCAGATCTGCCAATTAGCATTTAACAGTATCTCCAGCAAACTTGTCTGATAGTGAAGGAAGCTGGAAATTGTAGTCCTGCTCTATGAGCGCTTCCAATTTATATGTCTGGCCATCTATTACATCTGGAAAAGTGAATCATTGAGAATGACAGCAGTCAGTTGAGAACCAATATGGTGTGGAGGTTAAGGTACAGTCTGGGATTTGCATCTACCTGCAGGCATGAAACTTACTATTAATGGGTATCTCAGTCAAATCTCCATCCCAGAGAGAGCTGTTAGTAGGGAAGAATGAGAAGAGAATTCTTATGTTCACCAACTTCGGTTCCTGAAGAAAAGATGGGAAAGCAATCAAATAAACAAGAAGAGAAATGCAGTCCTATGAACATTTCCCAAGATATATGTTCCAATGTGTTACAATGTCTTTGGGAAGGGGGGGGAACCTTAGAGCAGTGTTTCTCAACCTTGGCAGTTTGAAGATGTGTGGACTTCAACTCCCAGAATTCCCCAGCCAGCGTTGCTGGCTGTGGAATTCTGGGAGTTGAAGTCCACAAGTCTTCAAACTGCCAAGGTTGAGAAACACTGCCTTAGAGTATGTCACTCAAGGCTAAATTCCATGCAACAATAGTACCAGTGGTGAAATCCAATTTTTTTTTACTACCGGTTCTGTGGGCGTGGCTTGTTGGGTGTGGTGTGGCTTGTTGGGCATGGCAGGGGAAAGATACTGCAAAATCCCCATTCCCTCCCCACTCCTGGGGGAAGGATATTGCAAAATCTCCATTCCCTCCCCACTTCTGGGGCCAGCCAGAGGTGGTATTTGCCGGTTCTCCAAACTACTCAAAATTTCCACTACCGGTTCTCCAGAACCTGTCAGAATCTGCTGGATTTCACCCCTGAATTTCGTACACTGTGGTTGCTGCTGCTGTTGTGCAGTTAGGAATCAGACAGTCACAATGGAGGCTATAGCAGTATGCTAAGTGCTGTTATAATCAGTTTTAATTCTACATCCAATGCCTCAACAGCACTAAAGAACTGTAGTAATAGCCATTTAGGTCAGACCATAGTCTCTGGCTGAAAATATTCTATTAATTTCCCCTGATATTTCTAACTTGCCATACACTGGCATCTTGTATTGCCAATTTGTGATTTCAAAGCAATTGCCAAGGAGGCACATCTAGGAGTTGGTTTTAACTGCCTGTGGGTAAGTCTGATACATTTTCAGTTCAGTGGATAGAGCAATAGCTGTTTGTTGCTTTCATGACAATATCAGTTAGAAGTAGACCTAACTGAGTCTGACAGATGAGGAACGGAGACAGTAGCCATCCATCCATCTATCTGGCATGTCAAAACTATATTATGCAAAACTGTTTCTAGAGGTCAAGGATCAAAATTCATCTATCTATCTATCTATCTATCTATCTATCTATCTATCTATCTATCTATCTATCTATCTATCTATCTATCTATCTATCTATCTATCTATCTATCTATCTATCTATCTATCTACCTACCTACCTAGCTAGCTAGCTAGCTAGCTAGCTAGCTAGATATATCGTCATCTATAACCTATCGTCTACCTCTCTATCATCTCTATCCACCTATCCATCCATCAATCAATCATCTATTTCTCCTGCCGTAATATCTATCTATCATCTATCTATCTATCTATCTATCTATCATCTATCTATCTATCTATCTATCTATCTATCTATCTATCTATCTATCTATCATCTATCTATCTATCATCTATCTATCTATCTATCTATCTATCTATCTATCTATCTATCTATCTATCTATCTATCTATCTATCTATCTATCTATCTATCTATCTATCTACCTACCTACCTACCTACCTACCTACCTAGCTAGATATATCGTCATCTATAACCTATCGTCTACCTCTCTATCATCTCTATCCACCTATCCATCCATCAATCAATCATCTATTTCTCCTGCCGTAATATCTATCTATCATCTATCTATCTATCTATCTATCATCTATCTATCTATCTATCTATCTATCTATCTATCTATCTATCTATCTATCTATCTATCTATCTATCTATCTACCTACCTACCTACCTACCTACCTACCTACCTACCTACCTAATATCGTCATCTATAACCTATCGTCTACCTCTCTATCATCTCTATCCACCTATCCATCCATCAATCAATCATCTATTTCTCCTGCCGCAATTAAAAATATTTTGTTCATTCAACAATTTGAATGATTTTGCAGCTGAGGCTTATATGTGAAAGAGCAAATGATATCAGACAAAAACTGTACTGTTTAATCAAGTACAATGCTTCAGGGCAACGTCAAGAAATGTGCTTGGGATTGTGCAAGGGTACACATTTAGCAAGCGTCTGCGGTGCTTCATAGCAGCTCTGTCTTTTCCTTGGACTGTGCAGAATTTCCCTCTGCAGCCCTTGCATGATTCTGATCGCAGCTCTAGCTGTTTTGATAACCTTTTGGAAATAAAATCCAAAGTGCTGCACAGCCATACCAATGTTTATTCACAAACCAGGGGCCTGAGCTTTTTGCAAAGATCAGATGTTTTGAAATGTAGCCAGTAGATTTCCAACACTCTGGGTCTTCTAACATGGCTGCATGGTTCTGCAGCATAAGCACAAAATACTCGCTGTTTGTATAGTCCTGCTTATATGAAGCTAACAGTCATAAGGGTTGCTCTTTTCTATTACGAGAAAATAGCAGCAATGATTAAATGACACGTTCAGAATGCTGAAGGTTAATCCAGTGGAAATCTGCTTTAATGAAAAGAGGTCTGCATTTGTGAAAACAGCAGCAAATGTAACACTTCAAGTATGAAATTCAGATTGGGAGGCACATCAAGCAGACTTGCTAAAATATGCAAAAATCTATTAAGTAGCTTGTGTTGGTAAAATGCACAGATTTGTTCGCATCTCTTGAAAACAGTTTACTAACACTGATTTATTTGCAAAATTTCTATTTCTGAAACCCAGGAATGGACTGCAGCTTGGGAAATATTAGTGCTCAGTTCAGTGAGTAAAAATAGAGAAAAGAAAGCCACAAGTTCTGCTGCTATAAATGTCACTGATGTTGGAAGTCGTATTTAAAGTTTAAAAAAAAATAACTTTTCAAAAGACAGTAGTTCTGTTAAGTTTGTATAAAGTAAGTTTCAAAATATAAAATCTGCTTTTATCTGAATCAGAAACTATCAGAGCTGTGAGAAATAGACATCCTGAAACTCTTGGGTGACTCATTGCTCTGAGGAGTTAACCCCAGCATTCCTTCCAAGCCAAGGTTGCAGATGCGCAAGTCATGAAGGCTTCTGAGAAGTAATTGGGTTGGCTTAGGCCACCCTGGTGTGTGTGTGAGTGTGTGAGAGAGAGGGGGGAGGGAGAGGGAGAGGGAGAGGGAGAGGGAGAGGGAGAGGGAGAGGGAGAGAGAGAGAGAGGGGGGGGAGGGAGAGAGAGAGAGAGAGAGAGAGAGAGAGAGAGAGAGAGAGAGAGAGAGAGAGAGAGAGGGGAAGGGCAGCAATAACATATTTTACATTTATCAACTATCCAAAGGAGGGAGGGACGGAGGGAGGGAGGGAGGGAGGGATGGAGGAAGGAAGGAAGGAAGGAAAGGAGAGAGGGAGGGAAGGAGGGGAGAGAGAGGGAGGTAGGAGGAAGGAAGGAGGGAGGGAGAGAGAGAGATTGAGAAGAGAGAGATTTATTCAACTGAAAATAGTAGATAAGTATCACACCCATTAATTATGATTTTCTCCCAAGAGTTCCTTCCACCCACATATTTATCATCCATTCCAATTTTAAAATTTCAAAAGAGCTTCATGTTAGTCAGGTTGGATACTGTGCCCTCAGCAGTCCTTGCACCTTTCAAGGGTACTCCGTCCTATGCATCTTCTGCTATGTCCTTGTGTTGATGGTTCAATAGAAAATGTAGATCATACACTATTGTACTATTCCTTATATAAGGACTCTCTAAGGACTCTTATTGTATATATCCCAACTTGAAGAAATTTTCAGTTAAGGAGTGTGATTTCAGTTTAATGCTACTGCTCTCAGACAAGGACAAAGACTGAAAAATAAGCTCTCAAGTCACCCAGTTCTGTGCTACCATTTGTATGCTAAGCTGTACCATTACTTACAATTGGATCTCCTTATAACAGTATTTTATTTGGATTTATTTTAGTAACTATGTTCTCAATTATTTTTTAGACCCCATTGTACTTATCGCTTTCCTCTTATATACGAGGGTGAGTCAAAAAGTAATGCCATTTTCTTTAGGACAGGTATAATTACCAACACAGGAACATGTAGCATACATCAAAATGAAGCTGGTCCTCTGTGGATCACATCCCTACCTCTCAACATAGTCACCATTTCTCTCAATAGCAATGTTCCACCTTCGCTTGTATCCCTGCCTTGTAAAATTTTGTTGACTGTTCTTTGAGCCACTTCTTCACTGCAGTTTTTACTTCCTCGTCACTGGAATAATGTTTGCCTCTCAAACCCTCTTTCATGGGCTGAAGAGATGATAGTCTGAATGTGTGTGTGTGTGTGTGTGTGTGTGTGTGTGTGTGTGTGTATGTATATGTATATGTATGTATGTATATACAGTATATATGTGTAGCATTTTTTGCTGATAAATGAAAATAAAGGGAGACTATTATAGATCTATTTCGAACTACTTAGCTCTCGTCAGATAGCCATACCCTTACTGGGATTTGAACCTGGGCTGCTTACCTTGTATACACACACACACACACACACACACACACACACACACACACACACACATTCATACCTACGCACACATATATAGAGTAGAATAAAATAAAACATTTTAGTCAATATTTTGCATGTATATGGCCTTACAGCTGTAATAAAATTAAATTAAACACTGAAAATGTCACGCAGTGATTTATATTGCCTGTTACATGTATATGCAATGAGCTGCATCCCTATCTAATATAATGGTTTATTCCTGAGCACGTGATTGATATGTTCTAGTACGCATGTGTACATTCCATTCTCTCCATCCATTCCTTCTGTTCCTAGCTTCTGTGGAAGCAAGACGTGTTGTTATATCAAAGATGTGATTAATGAGGATTTATTTGTTTTGTACCGAAATAAATATTTTTACTTAGAACTTTAAACTGCGGTTTCATTTCTAATGTCAGAGTTCCAGGAAAAGATCTATTTTCGCCTCTAATGAGAGTTATTCTCATCCTGACATGGTAGCAGAGGATGGTTCCTGGATCTTAATTAATTCTGACAGGTTTATTGCGTTTAGCTTAGTCAGATAGATTTATATAAATTATATAAATTACATGTATATCTAAACAATGTTTCAAAGTAAAAAAAAAGTGGATTTTTTTGGGGGGGGCTCTTTTAATGACTCCCTAATCCCTTACAACAGGGTGGAGTCGGGGCAATTGAATGGAGCTGAGTGTTTACTGGCCGGATGCCCTTCCTGTCACCAATGCAGAGTTCCCAGCAGATAATTACACATTGTGCCCAGAGAGAGAAACATCTGCCGCTACCTAGGATCGAACTCACAGCCTCCTGATTGTGAGCGAGAGCTCTACCTCTAGGCCACTGCACCACCCAAAGTTTAAAAAAATGTAATGTTTGAGTTTAATTCTATATGTTTTATCAATTTCATCCTAGATTTATTATTTTTACTATTATTTCATGAGCTGCGACCTCCCCTCCCTCTCTCCTCTTCGTTTTCCTTTCTCTTGCCTACTGCTCTTGCCTCCTTTGGCCTGGAGCTAGTCAGAAGATGCATAACCTTCTTCTTTGCTTCTAAGCAAAAGCTTCTCAATCCCCCTCCCTTTGCCTGTCCCATTTTCAAAAGTGTACTTTGTCACTGTGTTGTCTTTAAAGGGGAATGGGAGACTGACTGTGGTAAAGGAGGCAAGTGATGACACCTATGTGGCCTGTCCATGCACACAGCTCAAAGGGTAATATAGTCCACTTCAACACTTGCTGTCAAAGTGCTAAGGTAGAATCAAACCAACTATATCAGCCAGCTTGCTTCATTGAAAAAAGTGGCTACTACAGATGTGCAACATCTATTCAGAAGCCCCTTTATACAACCCCACTTATTAGATGTGAGGCATTTCAGTACCTGTAATTCCTGTTGCAGAAAGATTGTCTTAGTAGGCAGTAAATCAGGATGGTCTACATGCATGATGAAGCCACGGAATATAGAATGGCTAGGAAGAAGACTGCATAATATGGCTTAGCAACTGTGTTTCCTGCTTGCTCTACTCTTTACCAAGAGCCAAGGTGGCGCAGTGGTTAAAATGCAGCACTGCAGTTCAGCTGTTCAAATCTCACCGGCTCAAGGTTGACTCAGCCTTCCATCCTTCCGAGGTGGGTAAAATGAGGACCCAGATTGTTGGGGGCAATATGCTGAACTCTGTAAACCGCTTAGAGAGGGCTGTAAAGCACTATGAAGCGGTATATAAGTCTAAGTGCTATTGCTATTGCTATTGCTATTGCTATTGCTATTGCTATTGCTATTGCTATTGCTATTGCTATTGCTATTTCTCCCTTGGAAAATCTGCCTTTTCTTAATCCCTGTCTCAACCACACCCGGTCATATATTCTCCCTCCCTCCCTATATGAGGGAGAAACAATGTAGAAGAATGTTTTAGAGCAAAGTGAAGAGACCCCCCCTTTTAAGGCTTTGCGTCACTCTTTTTTCCCCGAACGCCATCACTCTGCTAAACAAATAATTCCCTCACCGCTGTCAAACTATTCACTAAGGCTGCATTACTATTACTATTACTAGTACTATTACTACTACTATTACTATCTTCTCATCGTTCCTATCACCCATCTCCTCCCACTTATGACGGTAACTTGTTGCTTGTATCCTTACGATTTATATTAATTTGATTGTTTCCTGAATGCTTATTTGTACCCTATGACAATCATTAAGTGTCATGATTCTTGACAAATTTATCTTTTCTTTTATGTACACTGAGAGCATATGCACCAAAGACAAATTCCTTGTGTGTCCAATCACACTTGGCCAATAAAGAATTCTATTCTATTCTATTCTATTCTATTCTATTCTATTCTATTCTATTCTATTCTATTCTATTCTATTCTATTCTAATAGAAACCACATGTTAACTACAGTATATGTGGTCTAATGAAGCATAGTTTTGTGACTTTGCTATTTCTGCTACACTTACACTTTTATAAGGCGCTTGAGAAATTAAAATAGAACGTTTTCTACTTGCCATGTCAGTAAAAAAAAATCTATCAATAATGAACAATATATGGGGATGCAGAGCCCCTTGGGTCAGTCCCACAAATATCCAGATTAGTGAATATCACTGTCACTGATTTTTCCATGACATCACAGTGGATTGTCACCAGTGCATACTTGGTACCCCCACATTGTACTGGCTACAAATCTGGTCTATAACTAGGTTGAAGAAAAAGCAATAAATATTACTGGGGGGAAAATGCAGAGTCTGACTTGCCAAAGGTAGAAGGAAGTAAGGAAGGAAAGAAAGGAGGGAGGGAGGGAATTTTTGGTACATACTGTATATATATATATAAATAATATCAGCTTGAATATGTTATTTGGAGATTTATTCCAGGAAAAGAGAGTGTCCTGATGTTCAGCTCATTTAGTTTTGTTATAAACAGACACTTGCAGATGTGACTTTTGACATTTCCCCCTAATCACTGGAGTGCTATTTCAGAATAGGAAACCCCTATTTCAAGGTGACAAATGCTACTTGGCAGCTAGGCTGCCTGGTGCTTGAGTGATTCGTGGTTTGTATATGAAAGGATTCTTGTCTGATCCTATTTTTCATTTCCCAGTTTTGGGAATCCCTCTTTAACTGTCTCCTGCATAATTTGATAAGGGAACCCAAATGCAAAACTGCCAGCATGATAGCATTAGGAGTTCTGTAATGGAAGAAGCCATGAACGGAGAGCAACCAGACAAGATAAGGACTTAACTGTTCAAACATATTATAGAGTATATTATGTACACTAGAAAGGTCAGCATCTAAACTCTTGACACGGCATCCACATAACCATCATTTCAAGCTTGCTTGCTTATAGATAACTTGCTTCTCTTCTCCTCCAGCTGTGAAAGCTTCTCTGGCAATCAATAACATTTTTCCCAGCTAAAGTGTTCTTTAGCTGTTTTAGATTGTTAAAATGCCATGAGTGCTTTTTCATGGAGCTGGCTGTAAGATGTGGCAACCAATCCTTTTGCAGCAGGGTCACAGTTATGAAGCCTTCTGCTCTTCTTTTCCTCCTCCTCCTCCTCCTCCTCCTCCTCCTCCTCCTCCTCCTCCTCCTCCTCCTCCTCCTCCTCCTCCTCCTCCTCCTCCTCCTCCTCCTCCTCCTCCTCCTCCTCTTCATGCTCTCTTTCATTATTGAGATCAGACATTCATCTCAGATAGTCTCATAAAATATAGAAAAGCAAGGCTTCATTTCACTAACTTTGTTGCATTCTTTCCCCCCCCCCCCGAAAACTGCTTTGCTCCCTTGTTAGTAAAGATCTTGTTCCCCCCCCCCCGCCGCCCCCAGCTTTACAGGGTTTGATCAAGAAAAAGAAATTTTATCTGCAGTGTGGATTTTATTAACAGTGTGCCTTTGTGCATATATCTGGGAGTAGAGCGTACTGAATTCATTACCGTTTACTTCCAAACAAAATGCGTAGGATCCGAGTGCAAATTTAAATGCTAGCTTATCAAATTTAATTTTAATTGTTTATTGTCCAAAGCACATGGGAGCAAATTGCAGCTCCTTATGTCTCCATTGATACTGAGTCTCCTGTGTCCTGTTATTTTCCATGGGAGTATGGATTAAACAGCACTAGTTAGAGAATCTGTTCTATAGGCTTCTCTGCTAGGATGATGTCATAAAAAGAGAGTAGAGATCATCTTAACTATTAGCTCTCTAATCCTTGAGGCTCTTGTGTTCCTTAAAAACTGGAACTGGAAGAGGAGAGAGAGAGAGAGAGAGAGAGACAGAGAGACAGACAGACAGACAGACAGACAGACAGACAGAGATAGAGAGAAAAAGAGAGAGAAAAAAGAGAGAGAGAGACAGAGAGACAGAGAGAGAGAGACAGAGAGACAGAGACAGAGACAGAGAGAGACAGAGAGAGAAAAAGAGAGAGACAGAGACACACACACACAGAGAGAGAGAGAGAGAGAGAGAGAGACAGAGAGAGAGAGACAGAGACAGAGACAGAGAGACAGAGAGAGAGACAGAGACAGAGAGAGACAGAGACAGAGAGAAAAAGAGAGAGAGAAAAGAGAGAGAGAGAGAGAGACAGAGAGACAGAGACAGAGACAGAGAGACAGAGAGAGAAAAAGAGAGAGACAGAGAGAGAGACAGACACACACACACACACACAGAGAGAGAGAGAGAGAGAGAGAGAGAGAGAGAGAGAGACAGAGACAGAGAGACAGAGAGACAGAGAGACAGAGACAGAGAGAGAGAGAGATATGCTCATTCAAGAAAATTACTTCGTCTTCTACAAGTGATACCTTCTCTAAGTGAGATCCCTTACTGGATCTCGATTCTCTCCATAAATCAAAGAGCCTTTTCATTCACAGTTGCTAAAATTGTAACACAATCAATACAACTTTTCAGCATTGTTCTGATGAACACCAACTCTCTGGTTGTGTCCAGAAATAACAACAAACGAAGTTTTCCAGATAGCTGATAGACGTGTGTGTGTCTGTATGTGTGAGAGAGAGGGGGGGTGTTTTGTTGTTTTGTTTTGTATTATGCATAAAATAAACCATCTGCATGATGTAAGATTTCTATTTTTATTGCTTTTTCATTCATTCCTCCATCCATCGTAGTGGTATTTAGAGAGTTCCTCTTTATCTTCTTCTGACCATTTTATTTGACAGTGACTCCTTCAACATCCCACAGTCACCAAAGTTTGAACTGGAGCTAATGAGATTAGATTTGAATGTGGATTTTGACTTCCCTTTGAGGCATCGAGGCTCTGTGCTTTCTCAGACAAACCACCTCATGGAATTTCTTTGATAGCAACATTTGTTAATCTGCCACATGTTATCCTCGCCTCTGTAGTGAACACACAGACTATAATTGTGATTAATATACGTAGGGTATTAAGTGGATTATTACCATTTTGACACTTCAATGGTAGAATGGAAAATGCTCAGTTAAGCTGCAATGTGTGTGTGTGTGTGTGTGTGTGTGTGTGTGTGTGTGTGTGTGTGTGTGGACACTAATTTGTTCCATCCTACTAAAACTCAGATATTCAGTGCTCACTTTAGTAATGTAGCAACAGAAGAGATGAAAATAGTCTATAAGGAACAAAATTCAACAGAGATTATTAGCGGTAATGTTGACCCTAAGTATATTTGCATTTTTAATAGCAACAAAAATGCTGCAGTTACATTTGCGTATTTTACAGCTGCTTATTAGAAACAATTACCCAGTAAAAAAAAGTTACAGTTTAGAAACAATAAGCCAATTCATGCACTCAGCTCATTATTGATACTTTGTTGTATCTACTAAGAACATCAAGATTATATACTAAATTCATCCTGCCTATTAGAAAATTCTTGAATTTCTCAGAGGTTTAAGTAAATGATGAAGAGAGGCATGGTTTTTTTTGTTTTTTTGTTTGTTTTGGCTGGCTGGAATAGACTTATTATGAGAAACAGAGTGGAAAAGGTTTTGTTGTGAGGTTATAGGTTACACATTACTTGGCTTGGTAAACAGCTATAGGTTCTTGATTATACTTTAATGCACTGGGAAATATTATAATCATTTAACTGCTCAAATTGGGGAAAACACTTTTAAATGTAACATTGTACAGCAAAGTTTTGATCCATCAATATTTTTTTTTACAATAGAGAAAAAAGAGAAAAAAATAACTATTAAAGTGCAAGCTGGTTTTCCTTGTGCACTTAACATAACTACCAATGAAATGAATGTACCTATGGTAATTGTAAAGATAATCTGCATTAAAGTGGTCAGGTTAAAGTTTCATTCAGTTTAAGGCTAAGACTGACTCTGAAGTGCTGTCTAAGATTTCTCTGGTGCTTTGGAGAATATTCTTATTCACCGGAGGGCAGGACAAAAAACAATGGTTGGAAACTAATCAAAGAAAGAAGCAACCTGGAATTAAGGAGAAATGTCCTAACAGTGAGAACAATTAACCAGTGGAACAGCTTTCCTTCAGAAATCATGGGTGCTTCATCACTGGAGGTTTTTAAGAAGAGACTGGACAGCCACTCATCTGAAATGGTATAGGGCAGTGATGGCGAACCTATGGCATGCGTGCCACAGGTGGCACATGGAGCCATATCTGATGGCACGCGAGGCATTGCCCTATGTCAGCTCCAGCGCCCATGCGTGCGCTGGCCAGCTGATTTTCGGCCTTCTTTTTGGCCATTTTCACTCTCCCCAGGCTTCAGGAAACCCTGAAGACTGGGGACGGTGAAAAATGGCCCAACGGTCCAACTGGAAGTTCATTTCTGAACTTCGGGTTGGCCCATTGGGCCATTTTTCGCCATCCTCAGGCTTCAGGAGGCTTCCCTGAACCCTGGGGAGAGCGAAAAACAGCCCAACGGGCCTACCGGAAGTCCGGAGGCTTCAGTAAGGCCTGTGTGCATGCGCAGAGGGGGCAGCACGGAGAGTTGTATGCATGCGCGGGGGCAGCGCAGAGGCTTTGAGCATGCATGGGGGGAGGGCATTGTATTATGGGTGTGGGCATGCGCGCATGTGATGTTGCACTTGTGCGCATCCTTTTGGCATCCAAACCAAAAAAGATTTGCCATCACTGGTATAGGGTCTCCTGCCAGAGCAGGGGGCTGGACTACAAGACCTACAAGGTCCCTTCCAGCTCTATTCTATTCTATTCTATTCTATTCTATTCTATTCTATTCTGTTCTGTTCTGTTCTGTTCTGTTCTGTTCTGTTCTATTCTATTCTATTCTATTCTATTCTATTCTATTCTATTCTATTCTATTCTATTCTATTCTATTTATTTCAGGCAGAATAATTCATCTAGCTACATGGAGATTCCTAGGGTCAACTTTGGAATGCTCCGAATGTATTGGGAGGGGGGTTGGACTAGATGACCTCCAAGGTCCCTTCCAACTCTGTTCATCTGTAAATCTGTATTAAATATATTGTATCACTGAACTGCAGATTGACCCTTCCAGTCATTAAACTACAGTTCCCCATTTTAAATGTAATAGCAAATTGTAGTTTGGTTAAACCAAGACGACAATTTGCTAACATTGACTTATTATTCATATATTTAGGGTCTACTGGTATGTAGGAAATATTTACATTGTTTAGTAAAGTTTACACACATCTCTGACAAGCAGCCGTCCAGTTATTATATTCTAGTAAAAGTTTTTTTAAAAATCTGGAATTGTCTTTTGTCTCAGAGACTGTTGATAACTGCAGTAAACCAAAGATCTGCAAACAATCATTTTGCAAAGATGCTGTTAAGTACTTGCCCTTCTTCTCTCAAAAGGAAATTGATGAAGCTGAACCTCTCTTTGCTCAAAGAAAATAAAATAAAGGCAAATTATTTCACAGAAGCAAAGTAAACTACTTCTGTCCTAATTAAATATTAGTCACAAACACATGAAGAGCCGAGGTGGAGCAGCGGTTAGAGGCAGTACTGCAGGCCACTTTAGCTGACTATGATCCGCAGGTCAGCGGTTCAAATCTCAGCGGCTCAAAGTTGACTCAGCCTTCCATCCTTCCGAGGTAGGTCAAATGAGGACCCAGATTGTTGGGGGCAATGTAAATATATACATTGCTTACCGGTGTAAACCGCTTAGAGAGTGCTTGCACTGTGAGGCAGTATATAAATCTCACAAAATAAATAAATAAATGAAACAAAACCATCAAAATAATCAGTTACATAGCTATTGTGATATATAATTCACTCATTCTAAAACCTAAAACACCCTTTCTTAGTCTGCCAATTGGTTGTTTTGAAGCAATGTCAAGTACGTTTTGTGCTGTCTTTTCTGCATATCATGTTGCAAAGAATAACAATAAATAATGAGGTAATATTGAGTAATTATAAAAAAGATGTTGAGTCTTTGGGAAGAGTGCAGAGAAGGGCAACAGAGATGATTAGGGGGCTGGAGGCTAAAACATATCAAGAACGGTTGTAGGAATTGGATATGAAAAGTGAAAAGAAGGACTAGGGGTGACAGGATAGTAGTATTCCAATATTTGAGGGGCTGTCATAAAGAAGAGGGGGTCAACCTATTTTCCAAAACACCAGAAGGCAAGAGAAGAAACAATTAATAGAAACTAAACAAGGAGAGAAGCAATGTAGAACTAAGGACAAATTTCCTAACAGTGAGAACAATTAACCAGTGGAATGGCTTGCTTTCAGAAGTTGTGGGTGCTTCATCACTGGAGGCTTTTAAGAAGAAACTGGACTTGTTTCCAGTTTCCACTTGTCTGGAATGGTAGGGCCTCCTGCTTGTGCAGTGGGTTGGATTAGAAGACCTCCAAGGTCCCTTCCAGCTCTATTCTGATTGAACTCAGGATCTGCAGCAGTTGTAGAGACTCATCCTTGGATCGTCAGCCCTCAGCAAATCTCACTGCAAGAACATCTATTCTGTGCAATACCGTTAAATTTTAGGGGGACATTTATCTCTAATCTGACTCTACCCAGATTCATTTTTTGCATTTCTGCATCCTTATTATTTTATATTTTTTGGCATTTCTGCATCCTTGTTTTTTTTTAAGGCTGTTTTGCAAATCTGTATTGTGAAATAAATTGGAACTATAGCTTGTGGAGGATTTAGCATGATAAATGAACATAATTGAATTGCAATTCTTGGGTTTTTAAAAAATATATGTATGTTGGGTTGGAACTAAGGTGGAAAAAAAGCTGGTCAAGCTGATTAAGGACCTCAAAGCAAGCACATAAAACAATTGAGTATGAACTAATAATAATAATAACAGAGTTGGAAGGGACCTTGGAGGTCTTCTAGTCCAACCCCCTGCTTACGCAGGAAACCCTACACTACTTCAGACAGATGGTTATCCAACATCTTCTTAAAAATGTCTAGTGTTGGAGCATTCACAAGTTCTGGAGGCAAGTTGTTCCACTGATTAATTGTTCTAATTGTCAGGAAATTTCTCCTTAGTTCTAAGTTGCTTCTCTCCTTGTTTAGTTTCCACCCATTGCTTCTTGTTCTATCCCCAGGTGCCTTGGAGAATAGTTTGACTCCCTCTTCTTCGTGACAACCGCTGACAAACCTCATCAACTGTTTGGAAATAAAAACAAAAATTAATTTCAAATAATACTTTAATAAATTATTAAGAACTATTTACTTCTATGTGTCTTTGCATTACATTATACATGAAATTTTGGAAATGGGAAGACAGCGATTTCACTAATGAGCTTCTTGTAGAGGTAGGGAAAAACCCAGCACTTGGTTCAATATAGTCGTGCTATGCTTTGACCAATACTGAGAATGTTTGTTTGCAATCTTGCAATACAGAGTTTTAGCATTTTCTTCCTCTATTTTGGTGGCTGGTAGCAGGAGTTGGGAATTTAATTAAATGTATACGTCTGCATTTTTCTACAGCGTGATCAGTATATCTTTATCATCTCTGATCCAGCTAGCTTTCATGCATTTAAGGCCCTCATTTCTGCAGAACAGTTATTTATAGAGGCATAAATATAATTATTGAGGGCAAAAGAAGAAGGGGACGACAGAAAATGAGGTGGCTGGATGGAGTCACCGAAGCAGTCAGCATGAGATTAAATGGACTCCAGGGGATGGTAGAGGACAGGAAGGTCTGGAGCAGTGGTTCTCAACCTTCCTAATGCCGTGACCCCCGCACCCCCACCGCGACCCACCCCGCTGCCGCGCCCACCACCATGACCCCCGCCCCACTGCTGCCATTTGGGTTCTTTTACACTCTGCGCATGCACAAAGCATTCTGCGCATGCGCACAGGGTAAAAGAACCCAAATGGCAGCATCCGGGCAAAGTCTCCCGACCCCTGTGAAAGGGTCGTTCAACCCCCAGAGGGGTTGCGACCCCCTGGTTGAGAACCGCTGGCCTGGAGGAACATTGTCCATGGGGTCGCGATGGGTCGGACACGAGTTCGCGACTAACAACAACAAATATAATTATCAAGGAATCTATGGCTAATTTTTATTTTCACAATTCCTCCAACAGAATTACATCTCTGAGAGGTTTGGTTGGGACAGACTGATTTGTCTTCAAAAGTTGTGGGTTCTCCATCATTGGAGGCTATTAAGAAGAGACCGGACAGCCATTTGTCTGAAATAGTATAACATTTCCTGCTTGAGCAGGGGGTTGGACTAGAAGACCTCCAAGGCCCCGTCCAACTCTGATATTCTATGGTTTCTCTCCTTGCTTCCAGCACTTCTGCAGGAGAAGCCAAAAAGGAGGTGAAATTAACCATTGTTCTTTTAAGGATTTAAAGAACAACAGGAATGAGTTATAGAAATTATAGCAGTTTTTATTCTTTGATAGAGAGTTTTTCTCTGTTTCTGACTGATTAGAAAATATTACATTGCTTACGTTTCATTTTACTGCCCTTTTCCACTAAGCAAGATTATACAACCTACTTCTTAGTTCCTTAAAAAAATGTATATTTGATGCTGCAGCCAAAAAAGCAGATAAAGTACTCTTCCCTGCTGTATCATCTATTATTTCTCTAACATTCTTCTAAGCTTACTTTTGAGAAGATAAGTTAATTTGTCCGCAGGGCACACAAATGATTCCAATTTCCGTGGCATGTTAAATTCTTAAGTGTAATTAAGCAATGTTGTATGAAGTGACACAACATTGTAAAGGTTGCTTTGATGCTTTGTAAGGGCTGATGCTGCCCAAGTGCATTTTAGCCATTTTGCACTTTCATTCGTTTTTATCTATATTTAATATAAACGTAGGTTATATTTCCACTGCCAATGAAGCGATTCACTTCTTTGCTTTTTACATTATTCATATCAGATTATAATTGAGCTCCAGTGGCTTAAACCACAGAAAATGGATTACATTCTGTAGAGCTGAACTGCATTTTAGGTTAATAGAAAACTGATTTCCTTTTATTGTTGGGTGGGGATTTTTGTCTGCCACTTACAAACATTGTAGTTCACCCGGGGTTACATTAACATGCCAGAGAGGTGATTCTGTTAAGAGGCATTACAACACATGGACGAGTATATGCACTAGATTTTTGGAACAAAACTATAACTACATTTTCCACTTCCTGCATTTTGACTGCTGAGCATTGATCACTAAGCCTGACGGAAAACAAGGAACAGAAATGTTTAGTCTTTTAGTAGTATACTAAAATAATAGAAAATTACAGCAAATTAGGTTTAGCTGTTGTATTCATTAAGGTATTTTATAGGTATAGTAGTTAATGAAGATAATGGACCTGCTTTGGGTAAAACCTTAACATTATGCTTACTATGGAGTGAGTGGTGAATTATTCAAAAGGAACAAAACGACTTAATGAATCGGATGTAAGTATTTTAGTTCTTGCTTTAGTCCTTGATGAATCTTGTTTTTGCGCATTTTTGGTAGGGAGCAGGGGTGGGTTCCAAATTTTTTACTGTCGCTCTGTGGGCGTGGCTTGTTTTGTGGGCATGGCTTGATGGTCATGTGATGGTGGACATGACTTTGTGGTTATGTGACTGGGTGGGAGTGGCTTTGCAGTCATGTGACTGGGTGGGGGTTGCTGGATAGTCATGTGACTGGGTGGTCATGTGCCATCATGACATCACCAGTGGATCTCTACCGGTTCTATAGAACCGATCCGAACTGGGAGGAACCCACCCCTGGTAGGGAGTTTGTATTCTATTCATTGTCATTTTATAGAAAGTTCTGCATTTCTGTTTGGTATTTAGAATTTTTGTTGTAAAACTACCTATTGTACTGGTCAGTGCCAGAGATAAACAGATAAAGAATCTAAGAAATATATGTGAAGTGTCATCAAAAATAAACCCAAAGAACAGTGGTGGATATCTCCCATTCCATGAGTTGTACATGAAGCAGGGAAGGAGCAATGGGTGGACGCTTGGTAAAGGGAGATAAGGAGGATTAATGAGAACAATTAATTTAATTTTAATTTATTTATTTTGTCAATCTCGTATTAGATAATACATATAAGTATATACATAATTTGAATACATGATATGAATAAAAATAAAAGAGAACATTAGGACAGGGACAGTAGGCATGCTGGTGCACTTATGCACGCCCCTTACAGACTTCTTAGGAATGGGGTGAGGTCAACAGTATAAACTCTAAGGTTAAAATTTTGGGAGTTTGGGGATGAAACCACAGAGTCGGGTAGTGTATTCCAGGCATTGACCACTCTGTTGCTGAAGTCGTATTTTCTGCAATCGAGTTTGGAGCGGTTCACTTTAAGTTTGTATCTATTGTGTGCTCGTGTATTGTTGTGGTTGAAGCTGAAGTAGTTATTGACAGATAGGACATTGTAGTGGATAATTTTATGAACTACGCTTAGGACATACTGAAGGCAGAATTTCAAGTCTGGTGGCATAAGGTGTTCTGTTGCGAGCAGAGGAGTGGAGGACTCTTCTCGTGAAATATCTCTGGACTCATTCAATTGTATTTGTCTCATATTTGCCTCTTTATTGTAATTGTTATAAGTAGCAATACAGATAAAAGGCTAAAAGGGAGAGTGATTACATTCCATTTTGCAGCAGCTTTTTAAGCCACATTTTTAAAGCCATCCTGAGTGAGGAAGAGTTCCATCTTATGAAAGAAAAAAAGTGAACCTCATCAATACATCTCCTTACCACTTCTTCTTCAGTGATGCTACAGCATGTGTATATGAGAGAGAAAGAGAAAGTGAAAATCTCCCCAAAATATATATTAATGGTCCAAGTATACTGTAGGAAAATAAATAATTCTGTGGTGATATAAAACACACTGTTTACAGAGGTACTATGACCCTATACCATCTTAGCTATATCACCACATTCTGTTAACATTACCTTTCAGTACTTAATGTCCAGCCTACCAATTATTTTAGAGCTATTTAAATAGCTTTTCTATGTTGTAAAGATGCTTGCTTCAGCCGTGGTGGCGCAGTGGTTAGAGTGCAGTACTGCAGGTTACTTCTGCTGCCTGCCGGCTGCCTGCAATTTGGTAGTTCAGATCTCACGAGGCTCAAGGTTGACTCAGCCTTCCATCCTTCTGAGATCAGTTAAATGAGGACCCAGATTATTGGGGGTAATATGCTGACTCTTTAAATCACTTAGAGAGGGCTGTAAAGCACTGTGAAATGGTATATACGTCTAAGTGCTATTGCTGTTGTTTCATATCTTTACGTTTTGTACAATTTTACTTTCTCCACTTTGAACAGGACTGTTCTTGGGGGATATTTTTAAGAAATCCCTTGCCATGGGATGTTAACTTTTCACTTACCATTTTGTCATGAGACAAATAAGTGGGTTGCTCATAACTCTGTCATATTTTACTCAGGTTACTCTTACTCTTTACGTGAAAAACATTCTAAATTTAGCAGTGCGAGTGGCCACTGAAGGACCCGACCTAAGTAAAAGCCCACAACTGGCCATGATCTCTGGTAGCTCTGGAATAGCTTGTCCTTCAAGACAAGAGCAACCCTACCATCATGGCTTTAGAGTAGATTATGAAGACTTAGTTTTTTTGGAATTTGAGGATTGACTACCTCTGTATAGTGACATCAATTGAAAATGTATGAAGATCATATTGTATTCCTACACTAGCTAAGTCACTATTGCCACAAAGAGATCCAAGTGCCGATATCTTCCTTCCTTCCTTCCTTCCTTCCTTCCTTCCTTCCTTCCTTCCTTCCTTCCTTCCTTCCTTCCTTCCTTCCCTCCTTCCTTCCTTCCTGTCTTTCTTTCTTTCTTTCTTTCTTTCTTTCTTTCTTTCTTTCTTTCTTTCTTTCTTTCTTTCTTTCTTTCTTTCTTTCTTTCTTTCTCGGAATCTGATGGCTCAGCTATCAAGTCATAGTCATTTTCTCAGTTCAGTTGGTGAATTGCTGGAGAATATGGTTGTTGGTTTTTTTTGGTAGTAGCTTGATCTCTAGAAATGAGCAGGTAGAGATTTTCACAGCATGCTGATCAAACAGTATATCACATCTTATGACCTGTGCTTTAGTTTATTGTGTTAAAGGACCACTTTAGAGGCCAATTTAAAACCTGGCAGCCCTCATAGTTAACTGATTTCAGGTATCGATTATAGTTCCTAGGTCTCATATCACAGTTTATAAAATCTGTTGCACTGTTTCCAAACTTTGGATCATTTCCCAGGACAGCATCTGATTGTTTCAGGAGTAGAAAGCATGAGGTGTTCTTCTCATCTCATAATACAACAAGAGATATTGCTAAGCCCTGCCTGAGATTGTTATGATCAAGTAATTCAATGAAAAGAATCACTTGTTAGGCTCAAATTACGTCCGGGCTAGGAGGAATAATATGCCCCAGGTTGTCTTACAAATATTTCTTTATTATGAAATTGTAGTCTTTTGACTTTGGATGACTTCATAGATACGTTAATATCATTTTAAAAGGATTTTCCATGTACACTTTCTATCTCCCAGCCTAATCTACAGCCCTTTCTATCCAATGACTAACTTAGCCTGATACTTTGATTAAGCTGAGAACTTCATTTGTCCTTCTTTTACCAACAATGAAGTTGAAGAAATGGCTTTTAAATGGCAATAAATATATGCTTGTTGTTTGAAAATATAAATATTTCCAGTTGAGTTCCATCCACTCATAGGGATGAACAAAACATCAATGGTTCACTTGTCACTTTCTCAATCTGATGAACATAGTTTAGTGCTATGCATTTCCTTCTTAGTGCAATATATTAATAACAGAGAACTGCTGCATCTCTCCAGCGTTTGATTTAAAGTTAAAACACCAAGAAAAGCGAAGTACTATCTATCCTGGTTGGCAGATATTCTTGTCACCTTCAGGCTATAATCTTTGATTTCGTTTGTTTTCACAACCCCATCATCAAATATACAGCACAGTGCAATACCATTCACCAATGTGCAATCCAAGCAGAAAGCCAGCAATAACAAGTGCTTCACACTTTGCTTTTGGTCAATGGCTTTAATCAATTTAAAAGAACTCATTTGGAATATACAAGGTTCCCATCACAGAGAAGGAAGATTGCTGTTTTCTCTTAACTGCACTTCCCAAATTTAAATGATGTGCACAAAGAAAGGGCTTCTTTCACAGCTGTAAATACGGCTGTCATTAGACTATACTTTAAATTTTCTCTACGCACAGATATAGCAGCCTGTGCACTCTTTACACCTGACTATAATGTGACAATCTAAATTATGGATGGCAGCCAATGAATTCCAGTTGACAGAACAGCTTTCTTCAGTGAAATAGTGTTTACTTTCCCCCTGTTGTCTCTCCACTACTTAAAAAAACGGCAATGGAGGATTGAGAAGGAGTAACACTGGTACATTTTAGTATGTGTCTCTGATAGACTAATCAAGAAAAGAGAAACATGCAGATTCTCAAATGTAAGAATGGATTTTGTCCATTAATTTGAATTTTACACACCAAATTCTGATACCAGACTTTGATTCTTCAATTCTCCCCAAAAATGTCCATTTTCTTTAGTTAGGTTTTGATAAAACCTTCTGGGATCTTAAGCTAACAAAATGATCTATGTCATTATATTTATAAAATGAAATGAAGGTATAAAACTCTTTTCTATCATCATCTCCTCCTCCTCCACCAGTGCGGTCCACTCTATAGCACCGGTAGCGGCCCGCTGGTGATGTCACAGTACCGGTGCGGTCGGTTGCCGGTGCCTGGGAGCTGCCATTAAAAAAAAATTTTAATTTTTTTTTAAAAAAATTCTTCTGCACATGCCCAGAAGCCAAGCTTCCAGCACTGCGCATGCGCTGCCTTCCTACCCCACTGTGAGTCCAAGCAGGGAAGGATGGCTGAGGGAGCGCGTGAGATGCTGAAAGAACGGGTGGCAGGAGCTATCTCCATTCCCCTCCCTTCAGCAGTCCGAGAAGCCACGAACGCGCAGTGATGATCCTAGGCATTTTTGCACATTTGAGGCTTCTTGAGCTGCTGAGGGGAGGGGGAATGGGCGGCAGGACCTATCTTAGTTCCCCTCCCTTCAGCAGTCCGAGAAGCCATGAACATGCGGTGATGATCCCAGGCATTTTCGCACGTTCGAGGCTTCTCGAGCTGCTGAGGGGAGGGGGAATGGGCGGCAGGAGCCTAGGATCATTGAATGGGGAGAAGCATTCAGGCCGGACGGAGCCTTCTAGAAGAACCACTGCTGCGCTCTTGCTGCTCCCACTGCGGGGGGCTGTGTTGTGAGTGGGCAATGCCTCCCCGCTTCTCCGGCCGCTGCCAAGCTCCCGAGGCCCACGCTCACCCGGTCACATGGCTGGCAAGCCACACCCACAAAATAAGCCACACCCACAGAGTGGTAGTAAAAAAATTAGGAACCCGCCCCTGTCCTCCACCTCCTCCTCCTCCTCCTCCTCCTCTTCCCTTCCATCTTTCCAGTTATACACTGTCAATATGATGTATCAACTGAAGTCAGATGAAAACAATCATCTTTCTCAACTTTGCTTGTCAACATTATTTATCTTGAGAATTAGTACTCCAATTCTGAACCAGTGACTTAACAATATGATGGTTGTGTAATAGATGATGATTATTATGATGATGATTATAATAATAATAATAATAATAATAATAATAATAATAATAATAATAATAATAATAATAATAATAATAATAATAATAATAATAATAATAATAATAATAAATGTACTTGGTTGATACCTAGGACATTGGCAGCAACCCTTATCAACCATTAGCACCAGTCAATTGTATTTGTGATGCATTTTTGAATGTTCAGTTGACTGAGTTTCATGTTTAATGAATAAAGTATGTAATAATAATAATGCTGTTATTATTTAAATTAAATCTGAACACAACACTTTTAAGTAATGGTAAGGGAAAGATGGCTGCTGTATTATTCCTAAACTTCTGCTCACTGTTTGTTTGCTACTATACACATTCTCTGAATTTCCAACTGAGTTGCAATATGAACTTTTAGTATATTATTTTGCTTTCTTGTGCTGAAGACATCATCCCCAAGGAATATACTGTAGCTAATATGCAAAACATGTATAGCTGGCAAACAAGTAAATACATTGCTTCCAGCCAAATAAATAAGAGTCCATTAAGAAATGTGTATAACTTTGGAAATGTTGCCCATAAGTTCAAGTTCCAAGTCTGCCTTCAACTTCTGCTTATTTTCAAGCTCCTTAATTTTATATTTGCAATCATTATGAATTATGGATGTACTTGCCAGGGAAATGTAAAGTGTGATAAAGCAAAGCTTGCATTGCCAATTAATTAAGTTGCCTTATTTCAACTTAAAAATAAAGATAAGAATAAGAACTGGAATCATGTTTTTATGGTCTTTGTAGTGGCAGATATGGCATTTCTTTTCCACACATACTTTAGGTGGCAGGTCATATCCAACTGTCTTTTGGGCCCACATGGATTTTAATTAATCAAAGATCCTTTAAATATACGCCATCATTTTAATATACCTGATCATTTCATTTCTAACTTCTTTTTTAAACCATTTATTGGCTGCTTCTTTTTCCTTGTATCATATTTAAATATTATAATATGCTATTACAGTCTCATGCGTTACATTGAATGGTGTCACAGTGCCATCTGGCAGAAGAGTTTACTATAAATAAATGAATTAAAACATCTTTCCAAATTCAGAAGTCAGGCATTAAAAAAAAGATAGTTTGAAGAGTTGTCTGCACAGTTTGAGAACCAAACTAGGTTATACAATCTGTCTTTTAACCTGGATCTTCTCCCTTCCTCTATCTCTCATCTATGTCCCTTTTCAAATCCTAGAACAGTTTAAACTTCCCATGCACTGATTTCTAGGTCATAAAAGGTTGTCTTTTAATGAAATTGATTAGTCTAAAAAGACGGTACCTGATTCCTTCTTGTAATAGGTAAATTACAAGTTAGCAATGTTCCAATATCTGAACAAATACTTGGACAAAGAAGAGGGGGTCAACCTATTCTTCAAAACATCTGAAGGCAAGACAAGAAGCACTCATTTTATATGTTTATGGCTATGTTTTGCTTCTTTATAGCCATTTTTTGTGCCATTTTTTTCATGTGTCCTGTTTCCTTGCACTTGTTGACAAATAAAATAAAATAAAATAAATAAATAAGTAATAAATTCTAGCTCATGCATTTTGTTACAGGCAGCAAAAGGATTCAGGTGAGCTGTTGTATAGGATGCATACAGGATTAATATATGAATTGGGAATGAAAATGTGAACTTCAATAAAACATTTCAGAATTCAGAATAACAGAAATACAACTGTTGAAGAAGGACACCGTATACAATTTCAGACAAGTGGCTGTCCAATCTCTTCTTAAAAGCCTCCAGCGTTGGAGCACCCACAACTTCTGAAGGCAAGCCATTCCACTGATTGATTGTTCTCACTGTCAGAAAACTTCTCCTTAGCTCCATGTTGCTTGTCTCCTTGATTAGTTTCCATTCATTGTTTCTTGTCTTGCTTTGGAGAATAGGTTGACCCCTCTTCTTTGTGGCAGCACCTCAAATTTTGGATCACTGCTGTCATGTCACCCCAGTCCTTCTTTTCACTAGTCTAGACAAACTCAATTCTTGCAACCGTTCTTCATATGTTTTAGCTTACAGCCCCTAATCATCTTCTTTGCTCTTCTCTGCACTCTTTCCAGAGTCTCAACAACTTTTTCATTCAGTGGTGACCAAAACTGGATCTCTGTTAAAAGCACATTAAGAAAAAAATGCATAATAATATATGTATTCTGTACATCAGAATAGAAAACAATAACTTTTGTCTTATATAAATATTTCAATTAAATCAGTGGGATCCTTTTATAAAAAAATATTTAAAAATATAAACCACCTTTACTTTAGATTGAGTGACTGACCTTGGATTTGAGGAAAAAATTCTACAGTCTACATTTTTTTATCATGCTTCTCACCAACTACCTTTGCTTTAGGCAATGCTAATAGTTCTTATAATTGTTACTAATTTAACTGTTCTAGAAATGTGTCTAAAAGAAACATACCTGCTAGCATTATTTTCTTAAGTACATGCCTTTGTGCTGATCAGTAGCTGAAAACCAATTTGTATTATAATTATGCAGCTTAAAAATGACCTTGTAGAGCACAATGTTTTCAAGATATGGGAGAAAAATGGTAAATAGTTTCTCTTAATCCAACAAGAGAAAAAGAACAAAATTGAAGTTTGCTTCTTTTTCTTTTCCCTCTCTAAAAAAAAAAAAACCCCTCCATATTTCCCAGAATGCACCACAAGAAATGCTTTCAATTTGCATGAACAAGGTAAATCAATTTAAGCAAATATGAATGCATTCCCCCAAAGAGGGAACACTCATCTTACTGAGGCTCTCTTGTTAGACTTTAAGGCCAATAAATAAATAAATAAATAAATAAATAAACCATAGATTTATTAAAGGTATTTCGTGACAAATTATTTACACATTGTTTTCAACTATGTGTGATTGTGGAAAAACATATCCACATTGTACCCTTACATCACGGGTGTCAAACTGAAGGCCCGGGGGCCAGATTCAGCCCACGGGGTGCTTAGATCTGGCCTATGGGGCCACCCTGGAAACAGTGAAAGACTGGCCCACTGTGCCTCTGCCAGCGAAAACAGAGCTTGGGAGGGCTATGTGTGGCCCACCCGAGCTCCGTTTTCACTGGCAGAGGGTTGCAGGAGGCCGTCGCAGCCGAAAATGGAGCTCAGGAGCCCGTTTTCTCTGGCAGAGCTCTCAGGCCACTACAAGCACTCCTGACACGAGTGACATCGAGCTGGCCACACCCACCCTGGCCATGCCCCCCCCGGCCCCCCGAGGTCAAACACAACCCTGATGCAGCCCTCAATGAAATTGAGTTTGACACCCCTGCCTTACGTTATTCCTGCCCTGTGCTTATGTCATTTTAGACTAAGAAAATCCAGTCCAGATTAAGATATTTTGGCAATAACTTTTTATTTATCGAGGCAGGATTGTAGTCTACCACCCTCTCCCCTTGGACAATTCTCCTGCGGCTGCAGTTTCCCATCTTTCTCTCCCAGGAAAGCAACGGCCAAAACGATATAGATTCCCATAGTTAAAGTATCAAAATGCATATGTATGCAGGCACATTTTGACTTTAAATAAAAATTCCTTCCTTATATTTTATTGAGAAATATATTAGCTGCAGCATCAATTATAGCCAGTCTTTCAGATTAGCACAGGAATTATACTGTAACTCTTTTCTGAGATACAGAACAGTGGTGGGTTCCTACCAGTGCGGTCCGGTGCGTAGCTCCGGTAGGGAGTGGCCGATTGCACAATTTGTGCACGACCGCTCTGGTGCCGTCTTTGCCGGTCCGTCATGCCCGTCGCCATCTTTTTTTGAGAATTTTTGGGCTTTTTTGCTTCTGCGCATGTGCGGAAGCAAAATCTCAGCGAAATCTTGCGAGGGGATGCGCGTGCGCGAGATTTCGCTGAGATTTTGCTTCCGCGTATGCACAGAAGCAAAATTGCATGAGAGGGTGCGCGTGAAACGTGGAGTTGTGTGCGCAGCACACTGGTATTGGTAAGTCAGCAACCCGACCCTGCTACAGAATATTCCTGCTTCAAAAGCTGGTTGGAATATTTTCTTGTTTTTGAATTCTGTTTTTCTTTCTGTAAGCTTTCTACTTTCCTACTGGGATTTCGTTTCCCCCCCCCCTTTTTTTTAAACTGGGTTAAAGAGCTGGTACAATGTAATGGTGATCTTATTATTCTTCATAGATTGTATAAAAGGTCAAAGGATTATCATGAAACTAAGTGGGTCATTCTTCAAATAGTTGTGATCCTGCTCATTTTCCTAATCCTTCGAAATAAGTTATTGTTGGTTTATAGGTTAAGATATGACAAAAGTATAATTCTGCTCCTGTCTAAGGATGACATCAGGAAATAATTAGGTATTAGTTCTGTTGCAGATAGGACCTCAAGGGCTGAAAAGTTAGAGGATCACTGAAAGTTATTCATAATTACATTAAAATACCTTAGAAGGAAAATAGAGCCGGAAGTTTCAAACTCTGAATCAAGAGGAAGAGGAAGTTTCATTTTTTTAGTCTAATATTTATCAAATTGTTCCTTAAAATGGCATTTTTTTAAACAGCTTCAGTATTTGGATTTGATGCATTGTATGAACCCCACAAGACCCAGCCATCTCAGCATGGAATGCTGTCATTGTTGCTTCCTGAAATAAAATAATATTAATTAAGCATGAAAGACTGAAGGGGAAAAAAAGAAATATTTATTGGATGGAACTCTTGGGCAACATTTCATACTAATAAATGTGTCTGTTGTAAATAATAAGACTATAATTTAATATCCTATGTAATGTATTATTATGCATCCCTTGGCCACCACTGAAATGGTTTTAATGATTAATTAATTACTCCAAATTGTCACGAAGAAGAGACAATGTTCTGAAGAAAACCACCATTAAATTTCACACTTTTAAAGGAGGTGGGGAGTTAAGACATGTGTTAGTTATATCTCATAATGTTTCCCAGATGTCAAATATTATTTTATGTTTTTGAACCAAAGATAGAACGTTGGTGCCAATTTCTGTGCTAGATTTGGAAACTAAAGAGACTATTAATTCCTCTTGCCGTGACATGCTTTTCCAGTCTATGGATTTTCTAAGAAATAAAGTAAAGGAAAAGGCATCCCCAAGTCAAATTCAGTTGTTGGTGTCAATAAAAGGACATCCATGCAGTCTTTTTAGTGTCCGTGTGAAAATGATTCTCCTTCTTCAAAGATTTAAGGGAGGGATGTGACTTCCTACTTTAATCTATAGCCCTGAAGTTCCCTCTCCTTCCTGTCCAAATTTGGTAACTCTAACTTTTAGAATAGGATGGATTAAAGAAAACATAAATCACTGCAATGAATATTTTATTAAATCTGCCTTATTCATGTGGGTTTCTAGGAAATGCAGTTGTTTCTTTAAAATAAAACTCTCAATTGTCTTTCTAAATGCCAGTAGTAATGATGCCATATAAAAAGTGATGAAAACAGACTATATTAGCCTGCAATTCAAATCAGTAATGTGCCATCCATTGAAGAAAGTTGTGCAAAATTGAAGCTGTTTCAATATGTTAATTATTAAAAAGTCAAGGAACTGTTTTGCTGAATCTCGCTCAGGAGAACATATATATCAGTTCAAATCCCTTCCATATGTTTGGATCACAACCACAATGTCTAAAATTAAGTGGTATATGGCTTTGAGTTAAATGTAAATAGAATGATAGAAGAAATATGCTGCTATTTTGTTCTAATATTATAGCAATAGCAATAGCACTTAGACTTATATACCGCTTCATAGTGCTTTACAGCCCTCTCTAAGTGGTTTACAGAGTTCAGCATATTGCCCCCAACAATCTGGCTCCTCATTTGACCGACCTCAGAAGGATGAAAGGCTGAGTCAACCTTGAGCCGGTGAGATTTGAACAGCTGAACTGCTGAACTAGCAGTCAGCTGGAGTAGCCTGCAGTAGCTGCATTTAACCACTGCGCCACCTCGGCTCTTCTATATATTTGCTTATTATGAAACTAAGTCATAATGAGTCAAAACGTAAGCCATTTTCTTTAGGACAGGTATAATTATCAACACAGGAACATGTAGCATACATCAAAATGAAGCTGGTCCTCTGTGGATCACAGCCCTACTTCTCAATATAGTCACCGTTTCTCTCAATAGCAATGTTCCACCTTTGAATGAGAACATGTATCCCTGCCTCGTAAACTTTTGTTGACTGTTCTTTGAGCCACTTCTTCACTGCAGTTTTGACTTCCTTGTCACTGGAATAATGTTTGCCTCTCAAACCCTCTGCATACATTGCTATAATCTAAAGTATTGTCCTCAAACACATTTTGTAATCGTCTGTGAATGTTCACAGGGGTTTCGCCCTCAGCAACAAGGAATTCAATCACTGCTCTTTGTTTTTGACGCAACTCTAAGGGGGGCAGCCATTTTGAATTTTCCTTGCAAGTCTAAAAACCTGAAAAGTAAGAAACAAAATATTTCAGAACGTAAATGATATAATCATTTATAACTGGGAAAAAAATCAGGTATTTTTATCAAAAACTTCACCTGAAATAAAGAAAATGGCATTACTTTTTGACTCACCCTCGTAATATATATTTGCTTATTATGAAAGTAAGTCATATATACAGCAAATTCAATGTCCAAGTAAATAATTGTTTTTTATTTTTGTTAAACAACTATATACTGTATAAAGTATGAGTAAATTTCTGGATAACTAGCTTTCTATTTAAAATTTTGTAAGCCGTATTTTCAAGTAAACCCTTGCTGGCAGATGTTCAACAAAATAATTCACATAATATTTTACACAATTAAATTTAGACAGACATTCTCCAAGTCTGTTGTACAAAATTTATACATTGTATAAAATTAAGTGAAATGCACAGCTTCTATTGTATGTCAGGCAAGGTTAAATAATTTAAAGAAATAAATTTGCAGGGCATGAATATGCATTAGTACGGAGGATAAAAAGAATAGGGAATATGTTTTCATTCCTAAGGCAGGTTCTCACATACTGGTACTGCTTAAGCCCACTGGAGGTGTTCAATCAACCTAAGAATGGATAGGAGTCAAACATGCATGCTTCCCCCTTAAACTAAAGAGGAACTAAAATTGCTTTACGCTAAAACTTTGCTGTATTTATACATCTAGAACTTGGATTAGGTAATTATTCAGGATATGCTTAATAATTAGATATATGAAAAACTTTGTGAGTAAAGTGCACTTATTGTGACATGAAATAATAATAAAGTTCTGTAATGTTGGAATAAAGGATCTTTCAAGGACTTTTATGCCAAATATTGAAAGCCATTAATCTCAACTACTATATTTTGAAGTACGAAACAAACCGTATGTATAAGCTATTCTGTGAATGCATTAAAATCAAGAAACATAATTGCAATACCCTTATTCAAAGTTAGAAATTATTTAATGGGATCTTCAAAAACAAAACTACTGTATATGTGTTCTTGCTTTATGATAGAGATAGCCCTGTTTCAAGGTCATGTTGATTTACAATGAAGGTTGGTGAATATTCAAACAATTAACAATATTGCCATATGGTATAGGAGTTGCCACAATTTTAGGGCATTTGGGGGGACTGTCCCTTCCTGATCATATCAATTCTATTAAATCCAGGAGGAAGGAGAAATTCTAGGAGTCATATGTTAAAGAGCTGCATCTGAAGAGACCCAGATGGTGTGTGTTTCCTCCAGTGGCTCCTGCCCTCTGGACCATTATTCCCCCCAGGTTGAAGTTAGTCGCATCACACATAGCCTTTCCAAAGGAACAGAAAATGTGGGTTTCTCAGCAGTTTTGGAGACCCCATTAGGGAACCTGAGCACTGATTATGTTGTATTCTTCTTCCACAATGTTGCTTTTTTTTAGCCATTGTGGCATAGTGGCTAGAATGTAGTACTGCAAGCTACTTCTGATGACTGCTGGCTGCCAGCAGTTCTGCTGTTCAGTTCTTACCTGCTCAAAGTTGACTCAGCCTTCCATTTTTCTGAAATCGGTAAAATGAGGACCCAGATTTTTTTGGGGGGGCAATATACTGACTCTGTAAAGCATTTACAGAGGGCTGTAAAGCACTGTGAAGCAGTATATAAATCTAAGTGCTATTGCTATTTATTTTTTTAACACTTTCAAGAACTATGATATTGTTTTAATTGTTGGTACAACATAACTCAGAATCACATTTAGTTAGTTGGGTGGCCATATACATTTATTAAAGAAATACACAAACAAGCTAAGCAGTTAGTATGGCATGCAGAGAAAAATGCCATGGTGGAAAGTGGGAAGTACAGCAATTATGATTATAAAATCCCAGTCCAGTTCAATACCAGTAAAAAAGAAAAACAAGAAAAACAAGAAAAAACAGAATGGTTTCACAAAGAACTCTCAGATCAGCTGAGACAATAAAAGGACAAGTACAAAAAATGGAAAGAGGAGCACATAACTAAGGAAGAACACCAATAAATAGCTCGAGCCTGCAAAGATGAAGTTAGAAAAGTTAAGGCTTTGAACAAAGTAAGATTTGCAACAGATGTTAAAAACAAGAAAGAAAAACAAGAAAAAAGTCAAACAATCGGTCGACTAATGGGAGAAGATGGCAAAGAAGAAATGGGCAGTAGAGATAAAGCAAAACTGCTTAATTCATGCTTTGCATCTTCTTCACACAAAAAGAAAACAATATTTAACTTACCAAAAAGAATCCATCTAGAGTTGACAGATGTTCTTTTACCTTATTTTTGCTTATTTTAATTTGCATTCCTAACCTGTCATTTATAGTTCTGTTTTTACTAAGAGTTGTTCTTTTTGCGTGAAGACAGTGTAATAGAATTACTGTGTTTTCCAAAAAATACAACCTACCCTGAAAACAAGCCCTAGCCCGATTTTCATGCCTGTGCCTAATATAAGCCCTCCCCCAAAATAAGCCCTAGTTAAGCCACACCCACATCTGGTTGTACGAGATGGGGCGAGGTGCAGGTGTAAAAATCATGCTAGGGTGGGAGTGGGGGGTTAGAGGTGCCCCATGCACCCCACACCAGCTTACCTTAGGACCGCCGCAGCAAGGTCTCCCACGCCCTGACAACTGTTGCGCCACTGCCTGACTTCTTCTGTAGCTGCTTGTGGCCACTTGTATCTGGACACCGCGAGGCTTGTCGCACCAGTGGAGCTGCTCACGTGCGCAATGCCACAACACACCATACAGCATTCTGCCGTGAGCAGCTCCACCAGCACGATGAGCCTTGCTGCGTCCTTCCAAGAGCAGCTCCACTGGTGTGATGAGCCTTGCGGTATTCTGGTACAAGCAGTTCCATTGGCACGACAAGAGTCCAGTGTCCCAGGCAGCAGCAGGGCCAGCAGGCAGGGAGGGCAAAGGCCGGGGCATGCCGAGAGCTTGCTCTGTTGTGGCTGCTGTCAAGTAGACAGTGGGACAGAGGATGGGGCCAGCGGTAGCAGTGCTCCCACTCCCATCAGCCTCACCACTCGCCTCCTCCTGCTCATCAAAAAAATAAGACCTCCCAAAAAATAAGCTTATTTCGGGCCCCAAAAGAAAATAAGACCGGGTTTTATTTTCAGGGAAACATGGCAGACATGTACAAAGTATGAATTAACCAGTTCTTCTTTCTTTCTATTGCCTATTACTTCTTTGTCATCTTCTCCCATTGGTGGAATATACATAGACATTAGGCAGCACTGTGAGAATTAGGTGTTTAACAGATGATGGCACAAAGGGGAAAAAAAACTATCCCTGCATCCAGTTGTTTTGGCATGCAATGCCCTGAAGCACCATCCTGAGGTGAGAATTGAACCAGTTTATGTCTAGGATGTGAGGGATCTGTAGCAGTGGTGGGTTCCTATTGGTGCGGTCCACTCTATAGCACCAGTAGCGGCCCGCTGTTGACATCACAGTACAGGTGAGGTCGGTTGCCGGTGCCTGGGCGCCGCCATTTTTTTTTTTAAAAAAAACATTTTCTTCTGTGCATGCCCAGAAGCCGAGCTTCCGGCACTGTGCATGCGCTGTCTTCCTACCCGACAGTGAGTCCAAGCAGGGGAAGATGGCTGAGGGAGCGCGTGAGACACTGAAAGAAAGGGCGGCAGGAACTATCTCCATTCCCCTCCCTTCAGCAGTCCGAAAAGCCACGAATGTGCGGTGATGATCCTAGGCATTTTTGTACGTTCGAGGCTTCTCGAGCTGCTGAGCGGAGGGGGAATGGGCGGCAGGAGCCTAGGATCATCGAATGAGGAGAAGCATTCAGGCCGGACGGAGCCTCCTAGAAGAACCGCTGCCGCGGTCTTGCTGCTCCTGCTGTGGGGGGCTGCATTGCGGGTGGGCAATGCCCCCCCCGCTTCTCCGGCCGCTGCCAAGCTCCCGAGGCCCACACCCACCTGGTTACATGGCTGGCAAGCCACACCCACAAAATAAGCCACACCCACAGAGTGGTAGTAAAAAAATTAGGAACCCGTCCCTGGTCTGTAGATATCTTCTCAGCCCTCCTTCTTACCTCCACAATATACAGTTCTTCTATGGAAGGCAAGCTGGTTACAATTGTTCTTTCGGCAGTCTAACTATTCATTGGTCTGCATCTGTCCTGTTTGCTTGCAGTACCAAACCAGACAGTTATAGAAGTACAAATTACAGATTCAATAATTTCTGTGTAAAACTATATCAACAGCTCCTGGGGCAGTCTGAACTTCCTGAGTTGATTCTGGAAGAACATTCTTTGTTGTGCCTTTTTAATGATAGTTCTAATATTAAGTGTCCATTTCAAGTCCTGGGAGATTATAGAAAACAAAAATTTGAAGGACTCTACTGCTGATATTATGCTGTTGAATATAGTAAGAGGAGGTAGGCTAGAATAGAAGGGCTCCTAAAACCCATTCTCAACTTTACAGTTTTTAAGCATGTTCATCTCCATATTGTTCCAGCTGTACCACAGGATCTGTTGTTCAACCTCCCTTCTATATGCAGACTCATCACCATCTCAAATGAGGTCAAGTATCGTTGTATCTCTGCAAACTTCAGTACTTCAACAGATGGTTCCTTTGAGATACAATCATTGGTATAGAGCAGGGGTATCAAACCAAGGCCTGGGGGCCGGATCTGCGTGCAAAGTAAAAGTAAAAATGCAGCTGCGCGTGCTGTGGTGGGTGTTTCAAGGTACACCCACGTAACACCTATACTCCGCCAGCTGCATTGGCTGCCCATTGGTCTCCGGGTACAATTCAAGGTGCTGATCATCATCTTTAAAGCCCTACATGGCTTAGGACCAGGCTATCTCCGGGACCGCATTCTGCCTCATTCTTCCCTTTGACTGGTTAGGTCCCACAGAGTGGGTCTCCTCCAGGTCCCGTCAGCCAAACAGTGCCGACTGGCGGGGCCTAGGGGGAAGGCCTTCTCTGTAGGGGCCCCTGCTCTCTGGAACCAACTTCCCCCAGAGATCTGAATCATTTCCACCTTGCTGGCCTTCCGAAAAGCCATTAAGACATGGCTCTTCCTGCAGGCAGGGTGAGTTTGAGACGACTTTATATCTGATGTCTCCCCGATGTATGTATGTTGTTTATATGTTTTTTTAATTGTTTTTAAATTGCCTTTTAATGATTTGTTTGGAGTTTCATAAAATGTTGTACGCTGCCCTGAGTCCTGAGGGAGTAGGGCGGCATAGAAAAACTGCCAAATAAATAAATAAATAAATAAATAAATAAATAAATAAATAAATAAATAAACAAATAAATAAATAAATAAATAATAAATCTGGCCCTTGGGGTGTCTAGATCTGGCCCGCGAGGCCACCCTGGAAACAGTGAGGGACTGGCCCGCAGTGCGTCTGCCAGCGAAAACAGCGCTCAGGACCCCATTTTCTCTGGCAGACTGCTCAGGCCACCACATGCGCCCCTGACAGGAGTGACAGTGAGCTGGCCATGCCCACTCCCCCCCCCCCGAGGTCAAACACAATTCTGATGCGACCCTCAATGAAATTGAGATTGACACACCTGGTATAGAGGGGGGGGGAAAAGAGCAATGGAGAAAGCATCCAGCCCTGGGGGACACCTGTGCTAATTGCCCAAGTACTATTTTCTCTAGTTTCACCTGTTGCTACCCATCTGTCAAAAAGCTTATGATCTAACAACAGGTATGAACAGGCACAGTGAGCTGAGCGAGCTGAGTTTAGAGTGAAGAATCTTTGGAATGATGGTTTTGAATGCCAAGCTAAAGTCTACAAAAAGGATCTGTGCGTAAGTGCCCGGGGATTCAAAATGTTGCAAGATGTAGTGCAGTGTCATATTGACAGCATCATCTGCTGACCTATTTGTTTGGTAGGAAAACTGTAAGGTGTTTAACAAAGTTAGAGCCTCCCATCAGTTATATTATGTGTTATATAATGTTATATGAAATATTAGTTATATTATATGTTATATAAAGTTATATGAAACCTGATGGAATGGATGAAGAAAAACCAACTCTTTTCTTTCTGGCTGACTGTTTAAGTGGAATAATAACAGTGTTATAAAAAGTTGTTATTTGCAGAAACTCGACACTAAGAATCCTTTGGCTTCACATTTATGTTGATGAACTTCAACCTCCTCTCTTTTTAATTCTCCTCTCTGTAAAACTTTCCAATTCCCCGATGCCTACCCACTGATGCTCTTTGTCCCTGTTACCTACATCTATTGAAAGAAATGTGTGGTTATAACTTCATTCATCAATAACAACAAAGCACATAGGCATTTGGTTCTTCTTAGATGAATCAATATGCTTTACTCCTAACCGCTGACAGATATAACTTGATATCAAAATATTTTACAAAAACACTACTGTTCTGCTCTACAAAGAGAGTACAGTAACCTAATTTAAACTGTATAAATTTTCATGGAGAAATTGAGGTCAAGCTTATCTCTCTCTCTCCTTCTCTTTTCTTTCCCATTGAAATAAACCCCAAAGAAAAGTTTTTGTATTGATTTGTATGTTTGCAAAGAAAGTTTTGTCATTTTTAATAATTTAATGCTGTTAGTTAATGTTGAGTGATGAGAATTAATCTCATAGAGGTGATTTGGATCTTTGCTTGGAATTCAGACAGTTAGAAATAAAGCTGAGATTAAAAGTCTAATAGAAATATTTATTTCGGTATAAAAACAATAAATCCTGAATAATTACATCTTTGCTAAGAAAAACGCGACCGTTCAGGTCAGAGCCAAGTCAAAAGTGATTAATGGTGGATCAGGAATGTGGACATGCGTACAAGATCATATCACGTGTTCTGCCTGTATTGGAATATACCATAATATTAGAATAGGGGTGCATCACCCTGCATAGACATACAACTGACAATATTCACATCATGACAGTTAAATTGTATTATGCAATTGTATAGATTGCATAAGGTTAGGGCCAAAAGTTAATTACTGTAGATTCTGTCTTGTGGGTGGCTATCCTTGAAGAAAACAAATATTAAATATCCTGAATGTAACAGTATATAATATAATATGAATTGTGTTTTTCTATTTTTCTTATAAATCTTAATTCTTCAGTGTATATTTTTAAAAGCAGAATAGTATAAATTGGGATGGCAATGGTTAAGCCAAGAATACTTTTCAGTACCAAAATCTAATCATAGAAAGATCTAGACCAGTGATGGCGAACCTTTTTAGGTTCGCGTGCCAAAAAGGGGGGTGCACGCGCTAGCGCGTGCTCACATGCCCACACCCATTCCCTCTCCCCCACGCAGGCCCACAACACCCCCCATGCTGCCCCCTGTGCATGCGCACACACCCCCACCCCCGCGCAAAGGCCTTACCGGAGCCTGGGACGGTAAAAAATGACAAAACGGGCAAACCGGAAGTTCGGAAAATGCATTTCCGGTTTGTCAGTTTCGTCGTTTTTTGCATTCCGGGGCTTCAGGGAGCTTCCCTGAACCCTCCAGAGTGCAAAAAACAGCTCACCGGCAAACCGGAAGTGCGTTTTTCCACACTTCCGGTTTGTCCGTTTTGTAGTTTTTTGCATTCCAGGGCTTCAGGGAGCTTCCCTGAACCCTCCGGAGTGCAAAAAACAGCTCACCGGCAAACCGGAAGTGCGTTTTTTCCGCACTTCCGGTTTGCCGGTGGGCAACGCTCACGTGCCCTCCACTATGGCTCCGCGTGCCACCTGTGGACGCATGCCATAGGTTCGCCACCACGGATCTAGACTATAGAATTTGAAAGCATCGAAGTCAACAAATTGGGAATATAAAAAACAAACCAAGAAAAAGGGTCTGGACATGGAACAATTATGACAAGAAATCCTGGATAATGCTTTTTTTGTGGGATTTATAAAGTAGGCTGGTGAAAGCTTTGAATACTCTTTTTAAATGTCAAAGGACTATGAAAGTTCAAATCCTATGATGACATATGAATGATTTAAAGGTCAAGATTGTGCAGAGCAAAAGGAAGGAATATTAAGTCTGCCTACTTGGCTGGATATAAACTGTTTGATGTTTCTGGTAACACCTAGTGGATTTTTTTTTTTTTTGCTGAACTAGGGTCTAGAAATCATGGTCTTCCAATTTCTAGCCTGGTGCCTTAATTGTGGTGGAACATCTGGTAAAAATTAATGTATAAAAGAGAAGGGTAGTTGCATTTGACAGGGACAATGGAGTGAAAAATTGTTAGCTACACATGATTAGTTAAATGATGAAATGCCCACTAAAAATAGGAAATTTTAGAAATTTCAAGGCATTCAAATTGAGTTTACAATTATAGTATGATATGTATTTGTTGCAGGACATGAATGTTGAAAGAAGTAAAAATAACTGCATCTAAGAATATGTTTCTGGAAGGGAGAATTAGGTATATCAGGATAAACATAAAGGCACAGTAAGACTGGAATACTTAAAGTTCTATAGTAAAACAGAATGCTTGGGTATTGATTGAATCTTGACTCAGTACTAAAGTGAGTATCCTTTATGGTAGTGATTAATTAATATGAATCCAATTGCAGAAAAAGTACAGTATATGAAACGAAGAGTGAAATAGTCCCAGAAGAAAGTAAGTCCCAGAAAGTTGTGATTGGATGTTTTTGATAAGATGTTGAAAAGGGGAACTGGTTTCACCATTAAGGGAGGGGGAAACCAATGCATAAAGCAAGAAATAGAATGGGGGTAGAACAATGGTGGATTACTGCTGGTTCAAACCGATTCGGCTGAACCGATGGCGGAAATTTGCCCCCGCTCGCCAAACTGGCAGCGATGGCCCACTGGTCACGCCCCTGAACCGGTCCTCCGGTTGCTGCTCCTTGAAAGCAGCTGGCAAAGAACCCTCTGCGCATGCGCAGATGGTCATTTCCCCGACATGACAAAACGTGCACTTCTGACATGATGCGAACCGGTAGGGAAGGTAAGTAGAACCCACCCCTGGGGTAGAAGTAAGGGTTGTTTTCAAATTAGGAGGAATATAGTAAGCAGTCTTAATATAAATTAACTGCCCATCTTTCTTTTTGTCTTATAATTTCTTGCAGGGGTGAAATCCTCCCGGTTCGCTCTTACCTGTTGGTCGTCGCAGAGCCGATGGAGCTGGTGGCGGTTGCAGCGCGGGGCTGCCCCCTCCCACTTCCCCCGCCCACCTGGATGCCGCCATTTGAGTTCTTTTGCCCTCTGTGCATGCAGAATACTTTGCGCATGCACAGAGGGCAAAAGAACTCAAATGGTGGTGTCCAGGCGGGTGGGGGAAGCAGGAGGGGGCAGCCCCGCGCCGCAACCACCACCGGCTCCATCAGCTCTGCGACGACCGACAGGTAAGAGCGAACC
This sequence comes from Diadophis punctatus similis, assembly GCA_023053685.1. Classification (NCBI taxonomy): domain Eukaryota; kingdom Metazoa; phylum Chordata; class Lepidosauria; order Squamata; family Dipsadidae; genus Diadophis; species Diadophis punctatus. The sequence continues at coordinate 1,821,685 of JALIGW010000013.1, forward strand.
GGGAGGATTTCACCCCTGATTTCTTGCCTACGATTTCTTACTTCTTTTTGGTACATTGCATAATCTTGTTTGCCCCAAAAAGAAATAGAGTGATGGATAAGTATAGACATGAGTACAACTGGATCACCATATAGTGGAAGTAGAATTGTATTGTAACTGGAAGACCATGCCAGCTATGAGAAAGATTTAGATGTGCATTTTTAAAACAAATAGTAATATTACTGCTCCATGTGAATTGAAATGGGGAAACTATATATCCTAATGCTGTTTTCCTGTTTAATGATTAATAGATACTCAAAAATTATTATGTACAGGGCCTTGGAATTTGTAATGTGGCTGTGTATTGTTGTTGTTGATGAAACTATATACAGTTTTTCATCAGTGCCACTAGGACAAATGAATCACTAAAATAAGCAAGGTCTCCTAACTCTTAAATTATTCAGCAAATGAGTACTGTACATAGGAAGCCATAGCATGAATTAAGCTAAGATAGTTTCTGAGAAAAAGGTTGACTTTATGACTCATAATTTGCTTGAGCCAGTAATCATAACACTTCCATTTCCATCCTGCCATCTGCTTTGTAGACAGTAGCAATATCCAGAATAATTTATGACAAATTTATGGTTGCTCTTATAAGCAGTTCTGATAAATGATAATAGTTTTACTTAGAGAGTGGCATATAAAATGCCAATATTCAGTGAATAACTTTATGTCATTCTTATTTTATCTGACACTTGGAAGGACACCTTGACATACAGTTATGTCTACTTGAGAACAGCACATTGCATATAATATTTTAACATAGTTATGTCTCCCATCTGTGCAGACTGAAATGAAAAACCTTCTGAATGGGGTATGGTTTCTTATTCAGAGGCTGCAGCCCTATTTAAACAATATATTGGCAAAATCCCCAAAATATGTGCTTATAATGCTCTCTCTCTCTCTCTCTCTCTCTCTCTCTCTCTCTCTCTCTCTCTCTCTCTCTCTCTCTCTCTCTCTCTCTCTCTCTCTCTCTCTCTCCCTCCCTCCCTCCCTCCCCCCCTCCCTCCCCCCCTCTCTCTCCCTCCTCCCTCCCTCCCTCCCTCTCTTTCAACCCACCCACTCACACAAACAGTAGCTGGGGACTGTATATCTCTTGCCAACCCAACTACCTGCAGAAAAGATATCCTGAGATATACTACAATTGGAATGTCATATTTTTTCTACAAAATAGCAATGATTTATAAGGTAAATCTGAGCTTGACAGTTGCAGAGTAACAATCCAGGTTTGAGACCCGAACTCCATGCGATGGGGTGAGCTTCCATTCCTTGATCCAGCTTATAGCACTTTTCTTATATACCGCTTCATAGTGCTTTACAGCACTCTCTAAGCGGTTTACAGAGTTCAGCATATTGCCCCCAACAATCTGGGTCCTCATTTTACCCACCTCGGAAGGATGGAAGGCTGAGTCAACCTTGAGCCTAGTGAGATTTGAACAGCTGAACTGTTGAACTAGCAGTCAGCCTGCAATGGCTGCATTTAACCACTGCACCACTTCAGCTCCTGGGAAGCTTGGTGGGAAGGTAACAGCGTTCCATTTGGCTTGGCATATGCTGGCCATGGAAACTGTCTTCGGACAATGCTGGTTTCCTCGGCCAAAAAATGGAGATGAGCACTATGCCTTGGAGTCAGACATGACTGATAGGAAAACCTTTACCTTTTTTTACAAGGTAAACTATGATCAAAAGAAAAGGGTTATTTTCCTCCTGGATAATTTATCCGAGGTTTTATTTTCCAGTGAAAATACAGGTGTGTTTCCTTGGAAGAATCCTTGGCTAATTTTCTCTTATGAATTATCCCCTGGATCTCTTAAAGAACTGAGTCTTGAAAAAGAACCCATTCATTCTCTCTCTCTCTCTCTCTCTCTCTCTCTCTCTCTCTCTCTCTCTCTCTCTCTCTCTCTCTTTCTCTCTCTCTCTCTCTCTCCCTCCCTCCCTCCCTCCCTCCCTCCCTCCCTCCCTCCATCCATCCATCTATCTATCTATCTATCTATCTATCTATCTATCTATCTATCTATCTATCTATCTATCTTATTTTTCTTGGCCTCTCAAGTCAGTGCTAATTACTGGTCCTGCAGTTTCCATGGCAGAATTTCAGAAATTGTTTGCTCTTGTCTTCTTCCAAAGGCTGAGAGAAGGATTGGTCCAGAGTCATCCAGCTAGCTTTGTGCCTAAGACAGGTCTAAAACTCACTGTCCCCTAATTTTTAACCTGGTGCCTTAACCTCCACCACAAACTGCCTATTCCATTATCCTACAGTGGCCACTATGAAAGCTTTAAAGTACTGTAGAACCATGCAATGTCTTGTATGATGCAAAGGGTCATAGTTCTTTCTTTATGAATCCTTCCTCAAAGCCAAAGTAGCATCATTGTTCCCGATGTTGATGCAACTAATTCAAAGGCATCCACTAACATTTAGGATATTTTACAATTAACACTAGGCCCATCAGAAAAGATGCTATGCATGCAGATGAGCTGCAGCCATAACTGCCTTTGTAACAATTGCCCCAGACTTGTAAGTGACATACGGTATTTCTCGGAGTATAAGATGCACCTTTTTGCCCCCCAAAAGAGGGTGAAAATGTCGGTGCATCTTATACACTGAATACAGCCATTTTTTTGCCTCCTGAAGCCCTGCTGCCGCATCCCATTTTTGCGAAAAATGGGCTGTTTTTTGCAAAAAAAAAAAAAAAAAACCCTGAGCGAAAAATGAGCCTTTTTTATGCAAAAATTGGGGCGTTTTTGCCTTCCCCCACCCCCTAGGCGTGCTCTGCAGGCTTCCCAAACCCTCTGCATGACCTGTTTTTGCAAAAAAAAATGAGCGAAAAGCGGGCCTTTTTTTGCAGAAACTTGAATGTTTTTGCCTTCTAATTACCCCATCTAGCATGACTGGTGGAGGCATTCTGGGAGTTGAAGTCCACTAGTCTTAAAGCTGTCAAGTTTGAAGACCCCTGGGTTAGGGGTTAGGGGTGCAAGGGTCTTCAAACCTGGCAAGTTTAAGACTTATGGACTTCAACTCCCATTCCTGAGCTGGCATGACTGGAGGAGGAATTCTGGGAGTTGAAGTCCACTAGTCTTAAAGCTGTCAAGTTTGAAGTTTGTAAAAAGTATACATAGTTGTAGAAAGTATTCTGCTACACTGGTACTTTATTAAATGATATATTACTACACCATTTGGTTCAGAATACTTTTTTCCTTGTTTTGCTCCTCTAAAATCTAGCTGCGTCTTATACTCCAGTGCGTCTTATACTCCGAAAAATACAGTAACTGATTTAACATTTCAGGGTTCTAGAGGGGCAATTAAAATAAGTGTACAGTATATATGTGTACTGAAAGTACAGGTAGTCCTCAACTTACAACCACAAGTGAGCCCAAAATTTTTATTGCTAAGCAAGATAGCTGTTTAGTGAATGTTGCTGCATTTCTTGCCACAGTTAGTGAATTACTGAAGTTATTAAGTTAGTAATATAGTTGTTAAGTGAATCTGACTTTGCTTTGTCAGAAGGTCACAAAAGAAGATCACATGATCCCAGGACACAGCAACTCTCATAAATACATGCTAGTTGCCAAGCATCTGATCACGTGATCATGGGAATGTTGTAAGTGTGGTAAGTGTGAAAAATGCTCCTTCGTCACTTTTTTCAGTGCTGTTGTAACTTTGAACAGTCACTAAATGATTGATTGTAAGTCCAGGATTACCTGTAGTGAAGTCCTGTCCAATGGACATAGGCATCTTATTGTATGTTCCTCTATTTCCCACTCCAAAATGCCATAGAATGTACTTTTTAAAAAATTGAAAAGAAATATAATGAAATTATCATCCTTCCAAATGGTTGATAAAATCCACTACTTGAATATCAGATGTTTGAATTTCATGTTATTTATATTCCTCATTGTTCCAACATATTTCAGACATTTATTGAATACCTTTGAAGAAATAGCTGTGCTCTTTCTTCTACGATCAAATAATATTTTGTGTGGCCTGGAGAAAAATCTTGATTTGTTTAATTTTATCTCTTCTTTCAAAGATGTCTCATCTTGTTGCCTGCGTAGAGCAAAGAAAGCAGGTGACAATTCTTAGTTTTCCATCACTTGTACCGATTGTGTTCCCAAAGAAGTAACATATTTTGTGGTTGCGGTAACTGGAACCTGTACAATTTCTGTTCTCCAGTCTTGTACATTTTGCTGCACAGCATTCATGTCACTAACTCAAGAAACTATTAAGATGCTGACTGGGAAAGGCTGCAGAAGCAATTAACCTGGCTGTGGTCGGCAAATGGATAATAATTTAATTAAGAAAGCAATCTTAAGTTTAAAACACACCATCTCAAAGGTAGCTTAGACTAGAGTTTAAATGCATCTTAAAGTATGCATTTATCTAAATTCAGAATCAGATAAATCTTCCACCCAACAATATAAATAGTGTAACAAAAGTACAGCGCTTGTGCTGAGCATTTCAAAGGAGCATTTCAATTCGATGATGCTTCAGTCAAATTGCCAGATTGAAGAGATGCATGAATCAAAGTAGGGCACTGCTTCAAAGCAGCAAATCAAATCAGCTGGGGTTGTGAAGCACTTCATATTCTTTTGAACAATGTCACAGCTTCCATGGATTTCCTTCTGCTTTTGGAGTTGTTACAGGCAACATGCAGCACAATGTCGAAACTTTACTTACTTGCATTCAAGTATTCAAGTATTCAACATATTCAACTTCATTCACTTTTGCACATCTCAAGACATTTAATATAATATCCATGAACTTTTGCTTAGAAAGTACTGGGCTTACTGTTGTTTCAAAGAGAAGTTTGAAAAGTATCACAATGGAGCTTTGGGAGAAGAAAGTTGACTTTTCTCTCACCTGTCTGGAAGTGTAATATGGGAGCTGGAACAGGTTCAAAATTTGTCAATAATGCTTGAGTAGACAGATACGCAAGGCTAACAGTAGTGTCATGCCCCCGTCAGAGCCCGAATCTGCAGAGGAAGATGAGCTGGAACTGGAGCCGATGGAGACCAAGGGGGTGGTGTCATTGGCTTCGGAGGAAGGTGGGGAAGAGCAGGCCCAGTCAGGCCAGGGCCTTTCAGGATTAGGATGGATTGTAGGCAGGGAGGAAAGAGGCAGGATGACCAAGAGAGGCTAAGCAGTGAAGAACATGAGAGACAGAGCTCAGGCGAAGAGCAAGGTCCAATCCCTCCTGATCCCCAAGCACGGAGAGTGGAGAGAAGATGCAGACTGACCTGACGACTTGGGATGAGAGCATCCTGCCCCTCTTCACAAGGCACACCTGGGGACTGAGACTTAAGGAGATGCTGTGGAGAGGGGCATTTGTCAGGAACAAATTCATGGAGTGTTGAGTGTCATTGCCGATGTTTGAACTTTCCTGGATTCCTTGCATTCTTTCTGGCTTTCTGGACTAATTGAACTGACAGCTGCCTGTGTTGCCTCGAGTCATCACAGCTAGGTTTTCCTAGATGTGTAGTGTATTTATGAGTCAAACCTGAAACTGAGTGGCTTATCTCCAATGTAATTGTTATATATGTTATATTTGTATTTTTCTTAATCATTGATTGATAAGTAGCAAAGTTCTATCTTGTAAATTTCTACTCTTAAGCAGAGGTAATATTGGTTGGGTTTCAATCACTTTCTTAGCTTTCCTTTAAAAAAATAACTTAGCTTTCTCAATTCTAACACAACTGGGAGTTCAGCTGAGCTTTCAGCACTCTGAATATCGGCTTATGTACAACAAGCCTACTATGTACAGTTAGATCAAACTTTATATTCTACAAACATGGAAGGGATAACTAAAAGTTACTTATTGGTGATTAGGTTTAAGCTCATACTGACAAATACTGGGTCAATTGTTTTCCTAATCACTTATTTGCTAATGCATCTTGCTTTTTCTCTAATAGTTAAGGTAATTTATGTGGGGACTCTTTCTTCATTTTGTTCCCACCAAAAGAAACTGATGAGGTCAGCTGAGTTGAGAGAGATTTAGTACTCTAAAAGTAGTAGAGTTACTACAATGGGTGAAATCCAGCATGTTCCTGGAGAACCGGTAGCGGAAATTTTGAGTAGTTCGGAGAATCAGTAGTGGAAATTTTGAGTAGTTTGGAGAATTGGCAAATACCACCTCTGGCTAGCCCCAGATTGGGGTGGGAATGGAGATTTTGAAATATCCTTCCACCAGGAGTGGGAAGGGAATGGGGATTTTGCAATATCCTTCCCCTGCCACGCCCACCAAGCCACGCCTACCAAGCCACACCACGCCCACCAAGCCATGCCCACAGAACCAGTAGTAAAAAAATTGGATTTCACCACTGGTTATTACTGAGTTTCCATGCTAGGATCTGGATCTCACTCTTCTGCCCAATATTGAATCACTTAATAATGGGGTTGGCAAAGCTACATATTTCATTTATTCTGTGCCAGCCTCTATGTTAAATTGAAACTTGGCAGGTTTATATCCTACATAGATTCTACTATCTCTGCTAATTTTATCTCATTCTGCCAAAATATGAAGCAGTTTCAGATTTTTTTATTTTTTAAGTTTCCCCTTTCTAGCTTTTGGACAAACCTGCGTTTTAAAATTGAGCCTTGAAGCAATGTGAATTAAATCAAATCACAAATTTGTATCATGCCCTTTTAGCTTTCTAATCTCCAATCCAAAGTGAATTAGTGCTGATGAGTGCAGTCTACTATATTTAAATTAAAAGATTACCCACACCACTTAGCAAGCTCATAAAGGTGGTTTACCAGTCAGCAGCAATCTTTCTCCAAAAAATCTTTCGTGTCTTTTTTCTTGATTTTAGAGTAGGATTTCTATCTTTTCCCAATAGTTCTTAAAAATCAATCTTGAAGTGAAGTTTATTCCCATCACTCGGGGTGGGTTCCACTTACCTTCGCCACCGATTCGCATCATGATGTTTCGCGTGCGCGTCGTCGTGCAATTCTGCATCCGTGAATGCTCCGTAGCTCGAATCAGCCGAAACACAGCTGAGGAGCTGATCAGCTGTGCTTCGGGCGAAGGAATAAAGGTCAGTATAGATCCAGGGGGTGGGTGGGAGGACTCTTTTACAAGCAGCTACTTCAAAACAGTAAAAAAATCCACTAAATTTTTTTAAAAAGATGGCGGCCCCCACGGACCGGCACCGGCCGATCCAGTTCAGTGACATCACCAGCGAGTCGCTACCGGTTCGGGGGATCCGGTCTGAACCAGGAGGAACCCACCCCTACCATCACCTCTGCTTTGTCACATCATAATCTGCTCAGAATATAACAGATATAAGACTTATGCATACTAAGCAGTAGAGCCTCTGCTTGTGTGCTACCAACAGTGTCAAATAAATAATAAACATCTTTAAACAAGTGCACCTTTTAAAATCTCATTCCCTACCATTATTTTTTTAACTCTTCCTACAGAGTCTGCTAAGAGAACAGATCTCAACCATTTAATTATTCTTCTATCAATCAGAGTAACAACAATGATGCCAAAACCAAGGTTATTGCAAAGATGACATGAAACTTAGCAACCACAAATTAGCTGTTGCTGATTCTCAGGATATCATCCAGACAAGGCATATTAATCTGTTTCATTAAGATTATTCATTTAGATCTTTGCTGAAGAAATGATAAGGAACTAGGTGGTAAATAAGTGAATCCCTAGATGAAATCTCACCCAAGCCAGGATGCCTGGTCACAGGCAAATTATAATTATGTTATTAATATTGGACTATATGGGCATTTAAGATGCCTGCAGCCTGGACAATTTAGGTCTCTGCTTGTTGCCAATGTAGAAGTAATAAACTCATTCACCATGAAGCCCACCTACGTTTCCCCATCCCCCCCAAAATCTGTTCAGTAGGGTAAGTAAGTGTATGGAAGATCATTTGATTATGGCACTTAAGAGGAGAGAGACACAAAATTAACATTAATCTAGTTCACCTAGTCCAGGGGTGAGCAAACTATGGCTTTTTGAGGACCTATGGACTTCAACTCCCAGAATTCCTGAGCCAGCCATGTATTCATGGCTGGCTCAGGAATTCTGGGAGTTGAAGTACACAGGTCCTGAAAGAGGGATAGTTTACCCACCCCTGACCTAGTCTGTTATTAGGATAGTGTTCTAGTTCACACATTTTTAAAAAGCCACCCATTAAAAAAAACTTCATCCATTTACATTTGCAACTTTTTCTAACATTGACAGCTTTTCTATACAATTCCTCCTGTGTATATAGTCATTAAGAAAAATTCCCTGGGAACCCTGATTTAAAAATGCAAATTTCTTTGGAGTTATTTTTGTTTTGAACATTTCTCCAATGCAAGCTTTCAAAATGCAAATTTCCTTAAGAACTGTGTGCATGTGCATACGCACACATACTCACACACATTTTCATATGCAACATTCATAACATATTTTCTTTTTATGTTTTATTCAAAGGTTTTTCCCACAAAAGACCTCATACTAATTTCACATGGAACTCAAATTTGGTCATATCCAAAATCAAAACTTTTTGAGATTAATCCTTTTTATTTCTATTTTTTAAAAAACATTTGGTTTCCTAAGTTAAAATACAAAAGCAAAAAGCAAAAAAAAAAAAAACATATCAACAAAGACAAAAAAGTGTATAAAAGAGAATGTCAACCATACATATAAAATATCTCCCCTAGTTGAATACTGATAACTATATTTCAACAATAATAATTATCCCCCCTTGAAAAGCTCCATAATTTATAACCTTCTATCTATATTTGCAAAATTACTATATGACATTAAAACATATCTCAAGTATAGAAATCTATTATCAATCAACCTATTTGACCTATCATCTATCTACTATTTTAAAAAAGCAGTTAACTGGTAACCCTACTTTTTGTATTAACACATAACCACAGACCCTCGGTCATAGTGACTGCAACAGTTTTCCAAAATGTTCAGAACACCCCTATTTTTAGAAATGGACCGTTCCAGTTGTGAATAGCTTTTGTTTTCCCACCAATAAGAGTGTATGCAGCATCGCGCTTGCATGAGTTATTTGGTGTTTTCTGTAGCGGCGTTTGAATTTGATTTACGGTCATTTTGACCGCAGATCTTTGTTAATGCATTTTTAAAAATAGCAATAGCAATAGCAATAGCACTTTACTTATATACCACTTCATAGTGCTTTACAGCCCTCTCTAAGCGGTTTACAGAGTTCAGCATATTGCCCCCAACAATCTGGGTCCTCATTTTACCGACCTCGGAAGGATGGAAGGCTGAGTCAACCTTGAGCCTAGTGAGATTTGAACCACTGACCTGCTGAACTAGCAGTCAGCCTGCAGTCGCAGCATTTAACCACTGCACCACTTCAGCTCTGTATATAATGTCGGGGCCACGTTTTCTGCCAAAAAGAGTGCAATTTGGTGATCCAAACTTCAAAGAAACTGTTCCAACATGGTATGAAGAAACAGAGAGTGATCTGAGTGAAGTGGAATCTGATTGTGACAAAAATTTTGTAATGGATGATGAGGAACCCGTTGTCGATTCTGACATCAGCGATGATGAAGCCCCCGATGAAATTGATGACCAGATACAATCTATGTCGTGCAATAATTTATATGGCAAGAACAAATTCAAATGGTTTTCCGCATCCAGAACCACTAGTCACAATATTGTAGTGCAATTACCTGGAATATGGCCAGCAGCTAGAGCGGTCATTGTGACCTCATGTCTGTAATAGTGTAGATGAAATAGTACGTCTGTGGTTAAGGGTTAAACCTGTTCACATTCTTAAGGGCAATATTTTGATTTCCTACCTGCATTTATAGTGAAACTTAATTGCTGGACTTTTTATAGCAACAATCAGGTTCACAATCTTTAAACGCCAGTTAAACTTTAATTTAATCCCCTTGAGGTTGCCTTTCCAGATAGTTATCTAATAATCTCCTTGGAGTTGAATTTTGGAAGGTAGGCTCCAATTGTACGGCTTCTCTGCGGGGTTGACATTTGTGTTAGAAAGCATTAGAATTAATGTTAAGGAAAGAATAAGAGTTATAGGTCATCAGCTTGGATGTGAAACCAGGTTACCTTAATTTGGATAGAAAATAATTTCCCCTGTAGACCTGCTTAAGAACTATTGTGATATGTAAAATGTGAAAATCTAATAAAGATATATTTTAAAAAAATCCCCTGAAACTAGCAGATCATGTGTTCCCTAAAAACATTCCTAATTATAGAGGAATCCTTAAACTGGGAAGGATCAAAGCAATACAATACTAGTCACACTATTCTTCTTGAGGTACACATCACTGTACATACAGCATAAAAAAGTAGTAAGAAAAGATAAGGGGAAAAAGCAGTTTCTCTCCCCAAAATTGATATTTGACCATAGAAAAATAGGGGTGTCAAACTCACGATGACACGTCACGTGATGTATCACAACTTTTTTCACCTTCGCTAAAACGAGGGTGGGCATGGCCAGCGGGTGACATATCTGGCCTGCGGGCCGCGAGTTTGACACCCCTGCAGTAGAAGATCCAGTTCACTGCTATCATCTGTCTTATGTCCTATATCAGTGGTTCCCAACCTTTTTGTGATCGAGTACCACTTGGAGGTCCCGTACAGTCGCCGCGTACCACCTGGTTCCAGAGAAACTAAATTTGATCAGATATCACTTTATTTCCATAATTGTACCGTTCCTTTTTTGGCCCCGCGCATCCAGCAACTGGATTCTCGGGCCGCTGGGACCAGGTGGGTGGCGTATGACAACAGTTGTGTTAGGCAGTAAACATTTTTGTGAAGTAAAAAATAAATAACTAAAAATTGTTCATGACCCCAAAAGTGTTCGCGTACCACCTGGAAGGCCCTCGCGTACCACTAGTGGTACACGTACCACAGGTTGGGAACCACTGTCCTATATCAATGACTCTTAAAAATCTGCTTCTATAGAAATTTGTGGTAGATTTATATTCCAAACCAAAGACAGGTAAGAGTATCCTGATGGAAAAAGAGCTCCCTCTCTTCCTTTTAGTGTTAGCTTTCTCTAGAGCAGAGATCATTCCATGAATCTAAGAAATATGTGGATACAACCATGTAGTTCAATTGTTTATTCCTTTATTTATTTTTTAAAACATTGTGAAATGTCTCCCTTTAAAAAAAAAAAGAATCCATTTCTCTTTCAGGCATATATTTGGCTTGAATTGTAAGAACTAACAAACACCAGACAACTGCTAAGCATGCACTATTTCATTGGGAAAGACCAAAGAATAGATTACTCATTAAAATAATTATTGAACACTATGGAGGTGTTAATATGGTGATTAAAGAGTGATAAATTTGAACCATGGCTCTGTGTTGTAAGTTAAGTCATCACATTAATTACTTGAGCACTTTATATGGTGATATCTCTGCAGATGACTAATGAGCATTCAATTACTTTGCCCTTCAAAAGTATTGAAAAACACATAATAGTGTTTTTCCACTTCAGTTGTTTATTTGCAAAGCTTTCAGGGATGTATGAAGTGTATATTGTTTTGATGTTTTTTGCACTGTGCCACAAGAAGTAGTAAGGGATTTCATTCATTAATCAACAATATTTTCTCTTTCTTTAATGGGTGAGACACATTAGCAGTTTAAAGGATGGGCTTAATTTGTTGCCAGATTAGGATAGAATAGAGTAACATAGTTGGAAGGGACCTTGGAGGTCTTCTAGTCCAACCCCCTGCTTAGGCAGGAAACCCTACACTACTTCAGACAAATGGTTATACAACATCTTCTTAAAAACTTCCAGTGTTGGAGCATTCACAACTTCTGGAGGCAAGCCGTTCCACTAATTAATTGTTCTAACTATCAGAAAATTTCTCCTTAGTTCTAAGTTGTTTTTCTCCTTGATTAATTTCCACCCATTACTTCTTGTCCTACCCTCAAGTGCTTTGGAGAATAGTTTGACTCCCTCTTCTTTGTGGCAACCCCTGAGATATTGGAACACTGCTATCATGTCTCCCCTAGTCCTTCTTTTCATTAAACTAGACATACCCAGTTCCTGCAATCATTCTTCATGGTTTGCCTTCAGAAGTTGTGGGTCTTCTCCACGATTCAATGGTGAAAAAAGTGAGGTTGCACATTTTGGCAAGAAAAGCAAAATACACAGGTACAGTATATGTGGTACCTTGCTCAATAGTAATAACTGTGAAAGGGATCTTGGAGTCATAGTGGACAACCATTTAAATATGAGCCAGCAGTGTGCAGCAGCTGCCAAAAAAAGCCAACACAGTTCTAGGCTGCATAAACAGAGGGATAGAATCAAGATTATGTGAAGTGCTAATACCACTTTATAATGCCTTGGTAAGGCCACACTTGGAATATTGCATTCAGTTTTGGTCACCAGGATGTAAAAATGATGTTGAGACTCTTGAAACAGTGCAGAGAAGAGCAACAAAGATGATTAGGGGACTGGAGGCTAAAACGTATGAAGAACGGTTACAGGGACTAGGTATGTCTAGTTTTTAAGTTTTTAAGAAGATGTTGGATAAATATTTGTCTGAAGTGGTGTAGAGTGTCCTGCCTAACCAAGGGATTGGACAAGAAGATCTCCAAGGTCCTTCCAACTCTAATATTCTGCATCCTGTATATTCTCCTATTGATCAAGCATTATATACAAAAATGTCCATTTAATCATGTAGTCTTTAACATATTCAACTTCCATATCAATAAACAGTAAAAGCTTATACATCTTGGCATTAGGTGCTCATCATTATTACATAAATCCAACTCAAACTAAGTTTTCTCATTTGTAAATTCAAGTTTTTTGTCCAATTTAAATCTGTCAACTGAACATAAGCCAACCATTAACAAGTATGACCTTGTATTTCCAATTCTTCTCTTTTTTTGTAATTTAGGTTTTCCTTTTAAAAAAATCAATAAATCAGCATACATCAACCAAGATTGTGTAACTATCAACTCTCTTCTAAAAAAAGGCATCTTTGGGTGACAACCACAGAGCAATCTTGCTTTATACTGTTCCAAATTCTCAATGTGGCATGCCTAATAGAACAATTTTTAAAACCTATATTAACCTTAACTTTGTCATACCATCAATAGCTGTGCCACTCAAATCACAAATTATGTCATTCCACTCCCAATAACCTCCTATTTCACAAAGTCACCCACTCTTTCATCTGCTAATAACCTTTGAAATATAAAAAGTCATAAAAAAGTTCAAAATAGAAAAGCACCAGAGCGTGATGGCCTAACACATTTATACTATAAAAGTTTTGAAGACCAAGTTTTGCAACTGCTTAAAAATGTGATGAATTCTATTTTGCAGGCATCTGCTATGCTAGAATCTTAACTAAGTTCTATATAATAAACACTCTTGCATTTCTGGAGCCCCAGAGGTAGAAGGAGGTTGTTGAGATGGGAATGGCATAATTTGTGATTTGAGTGGGACAGCTATTGATGGTATGACAAAGTTAAGGTTAATATAGATTTTAAAAATTGTTTTGTTAGGCATGCCACATTGAGGATTTGGAACATCATCATCATCATCATCATCATCATCATCATCATCATCATCAGTTTTTATTAAACATTTTCAACATTAAAAAAACAAAACACAAATTTTCACTCATTGCAGTATTTCCTTTTTAAAAAAATAATTTTTATTAAATTGTTTTAAAATATAAAAAACATAATACAAAAGAGAAAAACAGAGAAAAAAGTGTGTGTGTGTGTGTGTGTGTGTGTGTGTGTGTGTGTGTGTGTATATATATATATATATATATATATATATATATATATATATATATATATATATATATATATATATATATATTCCGGCAGGCGGGGTATGAGTGAAAGTTCTTTTTAAAATATTGATAGCATTTTAACATGTTTTTTTTTAAAAAATCGCTTTTATTGATTATATGTTTCTATACCTGTTGTTAGCCGCCCAGAGTCCCCCGGGAGTTGGGCGGCATAGAAATTTTAATAAATAAATAAATAAATAAAATGTTACAGCTTTGCGTATCGTTGTCACAAAATTTTGCAAAATCTGGGAAAACTGGTATAAATGGTTGGAAAACAAATGAAAACAGCAAACTTAACATGTTAAGAAGGGTGATGAGAAGAATAATAAGCTAGAATTGATAGATGATAAATTAGGAAAATAATAATTTAGATACTGAAACGTGACAACCATTGCAGTATTTCCATATCGGTATCAATATCATCCATAACATTAATACTTACATAAGTTCTATTTCTATGATTTGCTATCCTATATTATACAGTCATTATTTTAATATAAGGAACACAATAATCTGTTCAAATAATATAAATATTATTTTATTATGATGATGATGATTATGTTCGTCCATCATATTCGAAGATGACCTTGACATCTATAATTGGGGGGGGATGTCAAGACTTGGGCGTGAATTGGATTAAAGTGAGGGAGAGGTGCGCATAGTCAGCCTCACTCTCTCTTCCCAGATTCCATCTTGCTCCAAATAGCAGGACAAGAGTCGAGACAGTTGGAGATGGGCTGGGTGAAGTGCTTGACCAGGGCGTCTTTCGTGTCTTGCCATGCTCTTAACATACCACATTGCTTGCAGAGACCGCCTTCATGACCGTTGTCCTATTCTAGTAGATTTCATCTGCTCAGTCTGCCGGAATCTGTCTTCACATGCTCAGGATAGAGAAGTCCCTATCTCACCGAAGGTCGATGACCCAATGGCTACTCTTAACCTGGTTTAACCAGCCGGTCGAAGCTGTTACCTGGGGCGTGGCCACTGCGCATGCTACAGCTGCTAGGAGCCACAGGTGAGGGCTGAGTGACAAGTGGGGACCAAAGGTGAACGAGCTGCCCTAAAAGCTGACCTAAAATGAGCTGCCATAAAGGACACGACATGCCCCTACACCAGAGGTGCTACCCCTCCCTGAGCACCCCGTACACCCCTGTGTATTTCATTATATCTATTTTATTTTATTATATCTATTTTACTATATCTAAAATAATATAATACATTATCTTAATGTAATTTCATTTGGTTTCTGCAGTCAAAATCCAAAAATTACATATAATATGTCTTTCATTTGAACAAAACAGATCCATTAAGAACTTCATATGTGGACTGATTGGAGTAAATTGTAGTAGCTGACATTTTCTTGTACTTAATTGCTTTTATTCTATTTTAAACATATGGTATTATATTATTGTTATTGTTACTTACTCATGTGTGTGTTTTATTTTGTATTCTGATATGGCCTAATGGCTAACCAATAAAGTATTAACAATGTGAATTGTCAATCTGATTGATTTTTTTTTTAAAAAAACAAATTTCAATGAATAAGTGCAAATAAAATAATATTAGATTTGTGAAATACATTTATCTCTGTGTGTGTTTGTGTGTAGCGTGTGTGGTTTTTTGTGTGTATATAGAAGGAATGAATGAAATCTAATCTTTATTAGTAGGAAATCAAATGAACTAGTTCAATCAGTTAATGACCATAGCACACACACAAAAGAACCTCCAAATTTTTTCTCTAAAATACTTTCTAAATGCACTGTTTTTTTAAAATAATGGATTATATCATAACAAATATAATTCAAGGGAAAATAGAGTTTATTACAGCATGACCAATTCTACTCTATCATATCATCATCATCATCATCATCATCATCATCATCATCATCACCATATATTCCACATTATAACCTTTATAGTCCCAAATCAATTTATCAATCTCACAATAAAAGCCATTTTATAACTAATTTTGCCTAGTTGTACATATTTAGAATAAATAGAATGTGAAAGATATTGTATTTTTTTAAAAGAAAAAGTTTGAAAAGCAAAATACTATCTCTTGAACATTCTGCTCTAATTTCAAAATTGGATAGGCTTCGTTCTTTTAAAAATGCATTATTCTATCAAATTTGGGCAGTAGAAAGTGTTTCAAAAGCTGAAGAGCTCATTATGAAAATGCTGAAGATGAGCCAAAGTAAAACAAAGCAAAACAAAACCAGCATCTCCATCCTGTGAAACGATTGTATATTATGTTAAATGGAGACAATCTAGGATTATCATTAGTTGGGTTGGGAAAAATAAAAAGTTGGGGAACGAAAGAGGATCTACTTCAGAAATATAGTGATAAAATACTTTTCCCTGACTACATTGAAAATTTTTAACTGTTTTTATATGAGTTACCAGCAAGTATTAATATATTTATTTTTCCTTGTCCTTTTGTACTCTAACCTCTTTCGAAACTCAATAAAATTTTGTTACTTTTTTTTTAAAATGTGGGGGTTTTGCCTAACTTGGGTAATGGTCTTACATTCTAAGCAAATGAGTGTCATGGTAGAATGGTTAGTTGGTATTATTTATTATTTTGTCCTGTTAATTTTAATCCTTTGTATGCAGGGGTTGGTTTTAACTTACCTCGCCACCGGTTCGCTTCCTCCTGTGCCGCGTGGCTTTGCGCATGCGCGCGCAAGCGCAGTGCTGAAAATTTGCAAAAATTTTTTTAAAAAAGCCGAAAACAAGATGCACAGTGCCGGAAACTCGGCTTCTGCGCATGTGCAGAAGAAAACAATCAGCAAAAAATTCCAAAAAAAAATCCCCCCAAAAAGATGGTGGCGTCCATGGACCGGCACCGACAGAACCGGCTCCGTGATGTCACCAGTGGTTTGCTACTCTACAGAACTGGTGTAAACCGGGAGGAACCCACCTCTGTTTGTATGCCAACCAGAATCAATATTTTAATATAATAAATTGAGGGGGAAAAGACAAGTTAAATAATTGGGAAAGGGTGACCAAAGATGAGAATAAATAGGATACTGTACTACTGTTTTTCGAACTATAGAGAGAAAGGATTTGTACAGAAATCCATGACATTTGTGCCAATGCTTGTGTTTTAGATAAAGTACAGGTAGTCCTCAATTTATGGCTGCAATTGGGACTGGATTTCTGGTCATAAATCATTATGGTTTGAAGAGCCATGGTAGCTCAGTGGTTAGACTGCAGTCTTGCAGGCTAACTCACTGACCACTGCCAGTAGTTTGAGCCTGACTGGCTCAAGGTTGACTTTCATTCTTCTGAGGTGGGTAAAATGAGAACCCGGATTATTGGGGGCAATATGCTGACTCTATAACCCGCTTAGACAGGGCTGTAAAGCACTGTGAAGCGGTATACACGTCTAAGTGATATTGCTTCTGCTATTGCTATTACGGTTGTAAGTCGAGGCACCCACATGACCTCATTTTGATACTTTTTGCCATGGTCATTAAATGGCTCACTGCTGTGGCCATGGTCATAAGTGCAAACCCATTCTTCCAAGTGAGCATTTTTTTTTGCTAAAAATGGGCAAACGGAATACCCACAAAAATATTGCAATTTCTGGTCATGTGGCTGTGGGACACTGCATTCAATCATAAAAGTAAGCCAATTGCCAAGCAAGCAAAGTTTCAGTCACATGACTGCAAGGAGGTGGCAGATTCTACAATGGCTAGAAGTACTTTAAAGGTACTTCTCGCACATATATGCTAGTCGTTCCTGACTCTAGGGAGCGGTGCTCATCTCCGTTTCAAAGCCGAAGAGCCAGCGCTGTCAGAAGACGTCTCCGTGGTCATATGGCCGGCATGACTAAACACCGAAGGCGCACGGAACATTGTTACTGTCCCACCAAAGGTGGTTCCTATTTTTCTACTTGCATTTTTACATGCTTTCGAACTGCTAGGTTGGCAGAAGCTGGGACAAGTAACGGGAGCTCACAAACCGCCAAACTGCTGACCTTTCTGATCGACAAGCTCAGCATCTTAGCCACTGAGCCACCGCGTCCCATAAGTACTTTATGGATACTTTCCCAGAAGTACTTTATGGGTCATAAAACACCTATTTCAGGCCCATTATTATTTCGAATAGTCACTAAGCCACTAAGTCCTAAGTGGCTGCAAGACGACCTTAATTAAAGATCATTATATTGCGCATGAAGTAAAAGGTTGGAGAAAAAAGATGAAATTTTAACTGACAAGTAAAATCAGATGACTTTTCATTAGAACTCTATAGAAAATAGTAAATGACACACTTTCCTGCTTGCTCATCACCTTTTAGCTGTCTGCAATTACAAATATAAATAACTATACACCTAAATCAGGGGTCAGCAACCCGCGGCTCTGGAGCTGCATGTGGCTCTTTCATCCCTGTCACTCAAAATATGTGTCACAACTGCCAACGTGTGATACATACCGGCACATGATTTATTGAGCTTTTCAACCCCCGGTAGGCCAACCATGGATAAATCCAAGAAAAGAAAAGTTTCACAAGAAAACAGAACATTTAATTCAACTACATATGCTAGTTCTGTAGCCGCTCAGGAAATAGTCAGGAAATAATTTGAATCTTATAAAAAATTACACGATAAATTTACAGAACTAGGAGTAGAGAATTTAATTACTATTGGGGATGCTAATGCCTTAGCTAAAAGTAAGATAGAGTAAAAGAAAAGTATAAAGGTGTATTTCCATGTAATCTTGTAAAGGTTTTAGAAGGTATATTGTACAATAGGATAGGTAATGTAAGAGTAATATGAATATTAAATGAAATACTGTATAAAATGTAATCATCCGACAACAGCTTTTGATGGAAAGGGGGCTACAAATGCCCCACCTGTTTGTTATACATTTTGTTTTGTCTTTTTTTGTGTTCAATAAAAAACAATTAAAAATTTTTTTTTAAAAAAAGGAAATAGTCAGGCACGGGAAGGGCTTTGTGGCTCCCGGTGTTTTCTTTTCTGTGGGAAACTGGTCCAAATGGCTCTTTGAGTGTTTAAGGTTGCCGACCCCTGACCTAAATGAATCAAGAAAGAAGTCTTGAGGGCATGAAGAAAAGTCAGTATTGTGTTTTCAAGACAATTTCTATAGGTTTTCTATTTTCTTAATTTATAGTCAGCCACATTTTATTGCCCTTGCAAACGTGTATTTCTCCACCCCACCACCACCCCGAGGTTTCACAGGCTACAACCCTTCTGGCTCATGGACGTTGCTGACTTTTCCCACCGGCTTCCTAAATAACTTAAGAAATATTTGTAAATGTCAGCCTTTACCATGATTCTGACATTTATAGCAACCAAATTAATTTTAAACTTGGCACTTCTGGCAAATGAATCACATCAGTAAGCATTAAACCTATATGTAATAAATATAAACGTTGTCTAGAATCTTCTAAGAACTTCTATCGCAGCTTACAAAATGCCAGAAAATGACATTTGGGAAGATTTCTTCATAAAAGTTTTTCCACTCTTTCTTCAGTAATACTATAGAATGAACTAATGAATACCAAATCAGAACGTGTTAAGTAGCATTTAAATGTTTCTATTCTGAGAGTAAAACTTTCTCATAAAGCAATTATCACTTACCAACTGCTGGTAATTTTCAATTTGCTTATAACTCTTTTAGATTTGATCATGTAATGCAGGGGTGTCAAATTTGCCACCCACGGACCGGATGTGTCATGCGCTGGCCATGCCCACCCAGTTTAGTGAAGGGGAAAAAAGTTGTGATATGTCACATGATGACAACATGTCATCACGAGTTTGACACCCCTGATCTAATGCAGTTCAGCGGTTCAAATCCCTAGTATTCTGCATTTAAAAAATTAAAAATACTACAAGTGCTATAGTATGAGAAAGAGTAGGAGATACTGGTTTCTGAAGACAATACCTTACATTTTATGGATATATCATAAACCTATGTCAAGGCTAAAAGATATACAAGTAGTCCTTGACTTATAACAGTTCGTTTAATGACTGTTTGAAGTTACAGTTGTACTGAAAAAACTGACAAACTTTTTTCATATTTACCATTGCAGCATCCCCATGGTTACATGATAAAAACTCAGGTACTTGGCAATTGACTCATATTTATGACCGTTGCAGTGTACCCTGGTCATGTGATCTCATTCTGTAACCTTCTGATAAGCAAATTCAATGGGGAAACCAGATTTACTTATAAACTGTATTATTAACTTAACAAACGCAGTGATTCACTTAACAACTCTGGCAAGGAAGGTCATAAAATGGGGCAAAACTCACTTAAGACCTAAAATGGTCACCCAACATCAAAAACGTCATCAAAAAAGCACAACAAAGAATGTTCTTTCTGCGCCAACTCAGGAAGCTCAAACTGCCCAAGGAGCTGCTGATACAGTTCTACAGAGGAATCATTGAGTCTGTCATCTGCACCTCTATAACTGTCTGGTTTGGTTCTGCAACCCAACAAGACAGACACAGACTTCAGAGGATAATCAGAACTACAGAAAAAAACAATTGCTACCAATCTGCCTTCCATTGAGCACCTGTATACTGCACGAGTCAAAAAGAGGGCCGTACTCAACTCCTCTGCTCGCAATAAAATTCTTTATACCATCAGGTCACATGAAAAAATGGCACAAATAAATGGATATAAAGAAGCAAAAGATAGCCATAAACACATAAAATGAGTACATACAAATGGGTACAGTAGGACAGGGAAGGTAGGCACGTTGGTGCGCTTATGCACGCCCCCTTAGGGACCTCTTAAGAAACGTGTAAGGTCCATGGTAGACAGTTTAAGGTAAAAAGTATGGGGGTTAGAGAAACTAACAACAGGATCAGGTAGAGTGTTCCAGACATTTACTACTCTATTGCTGAAATGGTATTTTCTGCAATCAAGATTAGAGCTGATTACATTTAGTTTGAATTTATTGATTGCCCTAGTGTTATTGTGGTTGAAGTTAAAGTAGTCGTCGACAGGTAGGACGTTAAGGTAGATGATCTTGTGTACTCAGCTTAGGTCAGAATGTAGACGACATAGTTCAAGGTTATCCAGGCCTAAAATTTCTAGCCTGGTGGTATAAGGAATTTTATTGTGAGCAGAGGAGTTGAGTACTCTTCTTGTAAAATACCTCTGGACCCTCTCTAATGTATTAATGTCCGAAATACAGTGTGGGTTCCAGGCAGGTGAGAAGTATTCAAGAATAGGTCTGGCAATGGTTTTGTATGCCCTAGTTAGAAGTATAACATTACCAGAGAGAAAACTTCGTAAAATAAGGTTGACAACTCTTAATGCCTTTTTAGCAATGTTGTTACAGTGAGCTCTGGGGCTTAGATCTTTTGAAATGAGGACTCCTAGGTCCTTGACAGAGTGAGGGTCATTTTTTAGATCATTTCCACCCAGCTTGTATTTGATGTTCTGATTTTTATTGCCAATGTGCAGAACTGAGCATTTGTTAGCAGAGATTTGGAGTTGCCAATTGTTTGACCATTCAGATACATAATCTAGGTTGTTTTGTAGAGTAGTAGAATTGTATGTGGTGTTAAATAGTTTTACATCATCGGCAAAGAGGATGCAGCTGCTTATAATATGATCACAAAGGTCGTTTATATAAAGCAGAAAGAGTGTTGGTCCTGGTGCAGGGTTTGATATAGTTTTTCAAATTTTAACTACTTGTTGCCTGTTTGATAGGAATGTAGCTATCCACTTGTGCAAAGATCCAGAAATGCCGTAAGAACTTAGCTTTAACAGAAGTTTGTCATGTACCAGAGAATCAAAGGCTTTGCAGAAGTCTATGTAGATTGCATCTATTACTTTACCCTGGTCGAGTTGAGCGGTCCAAATGTTTTTGCAATGTATGAGTTGCAGATTACATGACAATTTTTTCCTGAAACCAAATTGCTTATTAGAGAGTAGGTTATTTGTCACTAAGTGGACGGTGATGGATTGGTTTATGATGGCTTCCATGACTTTACAGGTGACACAGCAAAGGGAGATTGGTCTATAATTCTCAACAAGGCCAGGGTCACCTTTTTTGAAGATAGGTATGACTGTTGCTAATGACCATAGGACAGGCAAGGAGCTCATTCTAAAAGATACTTCCTAGATGGTGCCTAGAGGTTCAGCTATGGCGGAGTAGAGCATTTTTTAGAAAGTAGGAACATATTCCATCAGATAGATAGAGATGGGTTTAGTTTGTGTAATGCCTTTTTGACGGTATCTTCAGTAAAATCAATGTGGATTAGATCATTGCAATTGGTTGTGGTATGACTAGGAAATGAGGGGGAGAGGCCATTGCTGTTGACAAAGACTGAACTGAAAAAAAGTGTTTTAACTTTATCATCTTTGTAGCTTTTCTGTTCAGACTTTCTACAATCTCAGCCTCTCTTTATCCCCTCTCTCCCCCCCTCTCTCTCTCTCTCTCTCACACACACACACACACAAACATGAATAAAGAGAGACTGAGAATATAGAAAGTCTGAACAGAAGAGCAACAAAGATGATAAAGGGTCTGGAATCTAAATCAAACATACATACATACATACATACATACGTGCGTGCGTGCGTGCGTGCGTGCATGCGTGTGTGTGTGTGTGTGTGTGTGTGTGTGTGTGTGTGTGTGTGTGTGTAGCTATACTACCTGGCACCTCTGTCAAAATAAAATCAACAACAAAAAGATCATCACACTTTAAAGAACCAGGTTCTACCCCTTTCATGCATTTATGCAATATCATGATATATTGATACATGTACAAAAGTAGTGGTGCTTTTATAACTTTCCTCCTTGATCACCTGTAGATTCCTCTGACCATGGATTGAGAAGGAAACTAATTGCAATGATCAAGAGATCTATTACAGAAACTTGCCAGAGTACTCCTTTTTAACTACCATAATATGCCGTTCATGCTTAAACACTTCTAGGTCAATTCGTGGTTTTGGCTACATCGTTTTGTAACCATCTCAGGAAATTATTAATTGCTATTTCTTGTCCTAAACAATCATTGTCCAAATTGGAACAAACATTTTTCTTTCATCAAATAGCTTCAACGGATTATAGTGATTGAATAAATATTCAACCTTTTAATTTTATTATTTTATTTTATTAATAGTTCTTATATGCCGCCCAACTCCCTAGGGACTCAGGGCGGCGTACAACATAATGCAAGAACAGTTATAAAACAATAATCATGGATTAAAATACTACAAAAATTAAAACACACCATCATTCATACATGGGGGTTTGATCTCTGTTTCACCCTGCCTGCAGGAAGAGCCATGTTTTAACGGCTTTAAGGAAGGCCAGTAGGGTGGGGATAGTCCAGATCTCTGGGGGAAGTTGGTTCCAGAGAGATGGAGCTCCCACAGAGAAGGCCTCTCCCCCGCGGTCCCGCCAACTGGCATTTTTGTTACAGTGAAGAAGAAAAAAGTCTTGGAATATGTTCTAGTAAATCTTTTCCTAAAGAAAACGTGAACACGTCATATGTTATCTTCTAAGCATTAATTTACAGAGCATTTGCAACTGGTTTATGGAGAGCTTGCTAACAAAGCTTGTTATTCATCCTCACATTGTGTTGCTAAATCATTTTAAAATACTGTGGATAAGTGGTAGTGAAATAATAGTAATTTTTTTAAAATAAAAGACAGTATGCAATGTTAAAAATCAGTACACAAAAGAACACAAACACTTTCATGCACACAGTTATTTTTAAAGTTATCAAATTTCAACCTAAACAAGTTTGTTCATGTGTTCTTTTTTAAAAAAGGTTTTATGCTACCTATAAATAATATGAGAGAACAAAAAGCTTGTAGTTTGCATACTGAGACTCATACACACACTTATATAAACAGGGATATATATTTAAATTTGTATATTGTATCACCTAAAATTCCTCTCTAGAGTTTTTACTGGATATGTCATTGAAATACCTATCTAACTCAAAAAAATATAGCTAGGCATAAAAATAGCAGCTACGGTTCATTTAACTCTTTTTTTAAATTTTTTTTAACAAATTTAGAAATAAAATCTGTGAACTTCCATTAAGCACAACCAGAGGTGGGTTCCTCCCGGTTCAGACCAGTTCACCTGAACCGGTAGCAACCCGCTGGTGACGTCACGATGATGTCACAGAACCTGTTCGGTGAGTGCCAGTCCGTGGATGCCACCATCTTTTTTTTTTTTTTGAATTTTTTGAATTTTTTTCCAGTTTTTTTTCTTCTGAGCATGCGCAGAAGCCGAGTTTCCGGCACTGCGCATGCATTGCCATCTTGTTTTGGGGTTTTTTGGGGGGGTTATTTTTTCCAGCACTGCGGCATGTGAGGGAGTGAACTGGCAGCGAGGTAAATTAGAACCCACCCCTGAGCACAACATACTTCTGATTTCCCCCAGTGTTTCTGATAGAAGAGAATATTTGTAGCTCAGGGTTGAATTGTGGATTCCTTGGGGCTTTCTGTGCTTTGTGGTTTTCTTGCAGGTGTTTCATTACCAAATAAAAATAAGAGCAAACCCTGTTTCTTTCTAGCACTGATGTTGTTACCAGTTTGGTAATGAAACAACTGCAATAAAACCATAAAACTCAGAAAGCCCCAAGGACCTCCACAGTCCCCCCACTGTTGGTTGATTGATTTACAGATAATACATAGATTCAGAGAGATAGATAGAAAGAAGCAAGTACTACCATAATATTGAATGTTGGAGACAATGTCTTTTATCTTCAATTGCTAGATTTGGCATTCTTCACTAACCATTATATTGACTATGCTCTTCCTCCTGTATCTTAAGATTATTCCTTCTGCCCATTACGTATTATCCATCTGCTGCAGGATAAAGATTATATGATGCAATCCACCACACTTGTCCAAAGAATTTCCTACTCCACAGTCTTGGGATGAGCAAAAATGACTCCCCCAAAGTCTACCAGCTGCCTTCTTGCCAAAGAAAGCGCTGGAATATTGGTATTCCCAGACAATCATCTTAAATACGAATTAATATTGACTGTTAGAAATGGGGAGCAAGGCAGTGGTGGGTTCCTACCAGTGCAGTCCACTCTATAGCACCGGTAGCGGCCAGCTGGTGACGTCACAGTACCGGTGCGGTCGGTTGCCGGTGCCTGGGCGCCGCCATTAAAAAAAAAATTAACATTTATAATATAAATTTTAAAATTTAAAATAGGCAGGAGCTATCTCCATTCCCCTCCCTTCAGCAGTCCGAGAAGCCACTAATGCACGGTGATGATCCTAGGCATTTTTGCACATTCGAGGCTTCTCGAGCTGCTGAGGGGAGGGGGAACGGGCGGCAGGAGCCTAGGATCATCGAATGGGGAGAAGCATTCAGGCCGGATGGAGCCTCCTAGAAGAACCGCTGCTGTGGTCTTGCTGCTCCCGCTGCGGAGGACTGTGTTGCGGGTGGGCAATGGCCCCCTGCTTCTCCGGCCACTGCCAAGCTCCCGAGGCCCACGCCACCCAGTCACATGACTGTCAAGCCACACCTACAAAATAAGCCACACCCACAGAGTGGTAGTAAAAAAATTAGGAACCCACCCCTGGAGCAAGGGGTATAGAGGAATTACTATAATGATAATTGTATTCATGCAATTAAAATATCAAAAGCTGTTTGATGTAGTGTTTCTTTCTTTTATGTACACTGAGAGCATATGCACCAAAGACAAATTCCTTGTGTGTCCAATCACACTTGGCCAATAAAGAATTCTATTCCAATCAATTCAATTAAGGCATCAGGCTAGAAACTGGGAGATTGTGGGAAAAGTAGACATTGCTGATTCTCACAATAGAAGCAAAACTAAATTGCTACCTTTGCCCGATCAAAGTTCAGGTCTTCTTATCAGATTCATTTTCTTAATTTCCTGCCTGTTGTCATTATAAATCTGCACAATATTTAAGTGTGGGAATTTCTAGAGAAAAATACTATCCCATTTTAAGTGAAGCAAAACAATCCTACTGTCTGTATTTTCATTTGGTACCCTATTCTACTTAGAAAGGGCATGTTAGAGAGGATATTGAATGTCATTAAGATCTTGGACTTGTGTTAGTGTTTGTTTTTATTTTCCTTTGTTTCCTTTGTTTGTTTGTTTTGCTTCTGTTTTTAATCAAAAAGAATTCGTAAGAAAAACAACCAAGCTCCTAGAGAACATCACAATTCAGGGAGTGAGTTGACATAGAATACAATACTTTAACATACTGTAAGATACATACTTACAGAATCTTAAAGCATTGTATTGTACATCAATTCTCTCTCTGATGTTCTCTAGTGCTTTGGCTATCAGAGGAATTCTCCATCACACTGCATTCCCCCTCCCCCTCTGGTCTCTGCATAAGTCTGAAGAAAGGCTACTGTTTACTTGAGAGAATTCTTTAAAGAAGCAGCGCCTGCTTCCACCTTAGGAATCCCTAGTATCTGAATTAGTCTTACATATCTTGTTTTGAGCTTACTTTGTGAAGGATGCTCACAGGAGGGTCCAGAACTGGACTCACAGAATGATTGTTATGGAGAAAATAGGAGGAAGAAGGTGTGTTGGGTATGCTCGCTGCCTTGAATTATTTGTAAAAAAATAATAAAGGCAGGATAACAAACAAATAAATAAAGAGGCAGCCACCATTTTGATATTTTGATTCTTGGACCTATCCTTAAAAGTTAAACGGGCACAAAATTTGCTCTTCAATTTCTCCATAAGTAAATATTTTTGAAGGTTATTCAACACTGTTCTATATATGTATGTGTATGTGTATGTGTATGTGTATGTGTATGTGTATATGTATATATGTATATATGTATATATATATATATATATATATATATATATATATATATATATATATATATCTATATATATACATATGTATATGTATACATATGTATATGTATACATATGTGTATATATGTAAAACCTCAGAAAACAAATATGTATATATGTATATACTGTATGTATGTATGTATATATGTATATATGTATGTACGTATGTACATATGTACATATGTACATATGTATATATGTATATATGTATATATGTATATATGTATATATGTATATATGTATAGTGTTGGACTCAACGGTGGGTTGCTCCTGATTTGGCCCAGTTCCCTGAACTGGTAGCAGCAGCAGCAGGAGGCTCCGCCCACCCATCTGGGACACTTCTGCGCATGCGCAGAAGCATGGCTTGCCCACGCGAATCAGTATCAATGGGTTTTAGAACCCACTACTGGCTGGACTCTTCTCCAGTCTGATAATGCTATATCCACCTCTTCTGCTATTATTATAGAACTTAATCCACTCGAGCTCACCCCCAAGTATGTATGGTTGCTGAATGGTTGTTGGATGATTTTAATATTGTGTTTTTAATTTTTATATTGTTTTTAAGTAATATTTATAAATTGGTTATTCTTGTATTTTTTCTGTTGTACGCCGCCCTGAGTCCTTCGGGAGTTGGGCGGCATATAAGAAAACCAAAATAAATAAATAAATAAATAAATAAATAAATAAATAAATAAATAAATAAATAAATAAATAAATAAATAAATAAATAAATAAATAAATAAATAAATATTTTTCCATCCGATATTACTGCTCCTATAATGACCAGAACCTCAATTTTATTTAATTTTTGGCTGATGCTCTTCAGAGACCCCAGGCTCCAGGCTGTGATATTCCTTTGAGGATAAGTTTGTTTTGTCCGTGTTAGTCATAAGCCTCCTCCCTCAGTGATCCCAATGACTTTCCCCCTCCTAGATTTCAAAAGAATGCAGCCTTCCTGCAACTAACTTACATTGCAAAATCATATGAATGATCAGTGGACAATGATCAGATGTCCATTAAAGACAATGAATGCTTTCTAAATCCTGTATATCTCTGCACATAAAGGAGAATAGTCCTCTAATGGGCAGTGAGAATGAATGATTAGTAGGTCCATTCTTGATTATCTGAAGGTGGCTGTCTTCAGGATTTGAAGTAGGGGTCTTCTATGTCCCTCTCTGTTGCCTAAAATCCAACTTGGGATTCTCTGCAAGAGGGGCAGGAAATCTACCATCATTACCTTAGATATATATACATGCTGCAGTTCCCTGCTATTCCACAAAGTGCCACAGGGAAGAAATGCAATGCAAAGCTGCCATACCCCATTGTTTCTGATAGTAAACACCTGGTTTTATACTTCTGTCCAGATAAGAATTCAACCTTTCCTCTGTCCTCACAAGACAGCTACAGATTAATAACACAGATGATAATATCTGATTAGCAATTCAAATTTTATTTATTGTGACATGAAATATTTCACTGAGTTCAATAGGGCAGAGTTAAATATGTGAGCAGAGGATTGCATCTTAAAGAATCACCTTAACCTTTCCAATAGTCTGGTTCTATGAATGTAAAATTACTGGTTATAACTCTCAAGTTTATCTCAAGGAAGAGGGTTGCAGGTAAGGACTCACAACTAATAATAAGCCTCATGAAACCCCACATGTCACTATTTTCATCCATTCTTTTATCCAATTCCTTCCTTCCTTCCTTCCTTCCTTCCTTCCTTCCTTCCTTCCTTCCTTCCTTCCTTCCTTCCTTCCTTCCTTCCTTCCTTCCTTCCTTCCTTCCTGGGATGAGAATAAAATCTCATAGAGGCGATGTTGGATCTATACTTGGAATTCAGACACTTAGAAATAAAACCGAGATTAAATGTCTAATAGAAAATATTTATTTCAGTACAAAAACAATAAATCCTGAATAATTACATCTTTGCTAAGAAAACACGACCGTTCAGGTCACGAGCCAAGTCAGAAGAAGAAATTAATTGTGGATTAGGAATGTAGACATGCGTACACATCATATCACGTGTTCTGCCTGTGTTGGAATATACCATAATATTAGGACAGGGGTGTATCACCCTGCATAGACATACAACTGACAATATTCACTACGTGACATTCCTTCCTTCCTTCCTTCTCCCTGCCTGCCTGCTTTCCTGCCTTCCGGCCTTCCTATTATACAACTCTATTGCTATCTTTACTATATTTATTTATTAGATTTATATGTTGCTGATGCTTTGTTGTATTTGCTTCTCTTTCTTTCTTTCTTTCTTTCTTTCTTTCTTTCTTTCTTTCTTTCTTTCTTTCTTTCTTTCTTTCTTTCTCTCTCTCTCTCTCTCTCTCTCTCTCTCTCTCTCTCTCTCTCTCTCTCTCTCTCTCTCTCTCTCTCTCTCTCTCTCTCTCTCTCTCTCTTCCCCCCTCAGTGGGAAATGGGGAGGGGAGAGTGAGAAACTGACAGGTATATAGTTGTTATATTAGTTTGTGTCACTTCCCACCATCTTTTCTTATTTTTTCCAAGTTTCATCTTTTCCTGTCCCTTGGTCACTTGCTTGTTCACGTCTCTCTCCCCTTTTCTGGTTTCTCTCTGTTTCACTACTTTATCATCTAAGCTGTCACAGCTTCAGGCTTGCCTGTCTTGCAAGCACTCTGTTAATTTATTTCTCCATGAGCTTCCTCATCCATTCCCCCTGCTGGTGTTCCTTCCTTCTTCCAGCACACTTCGTCACAGTGGTACAATGATTTGGGGGAAACTTGGATTGTGATCCAAATAACGTGTTGTACTAAGAAAGTTTTTTTGATAAGTGATTGATGCTCATACTTTACCCATTGTGAAATACCTTTCCCCCCCTAACAAATCAAAACTTTATTATAGATAAAGGCCAGTCAATGAAATCACATCAATTAAAAATATATAAGAGTCTAAAAAAGAATCATAATTAGAAAAAAGCTAAAAGATATAAAACAAAAAGTTTAAAAGAAATCTAAAATATAAAGACCTTGCAGACGACCCTCACTCTGTCAAAGACCTTGGAATACTCATATCAAATGACCTAAGTGCCAAAGCCCACTGCAACAACATCGCCAAAAAGGCTTCAAGAACTGTTAACCTAATCTTACATAGCTTCTTCTCCGGTAATATCACACTACTAACCAGAGCATACAAAACATTCGCCAGACCAATCCTTGAATACAGCTCATCTGTCTGGAACCCACACCGCATATCGGACATAAATACATTAGAAAGTGTCCAGAGATACTTTACGAGAAGAGTCCTCCACTCCTCTACCCCCAACAGAAGAGCTTACGCAACCAGACTTGAAATCCTGGGCTTAGAAAGTTTAGAACTATGTTGCCTTCGGCACAACCTAAGCACAGCTCATAAAATTATCTGCTACAATGTCCTTCCTGTCAACGACTACTTCAGCTTCAACCACAACAATACACGAGCACACGATAGATACAAACTCAAAGTGAACCGCTCCAAACTTGACTGTAGAAAATACGACTTTAGCAGCAGAGTGGTAAATGCCTGGAACTCACTACCTGACTCTGTGGTTTCGTCACCAAATCCCCAAAACTTTACC
The DNA here is from genome assembly GCA_023053685.1 of Diadophis punctatus similis. Classification (NCBI taxonomy): domain Eukaryota; kingdom Metazoa; phylum Chordata; class Lepidosauria; order Squamata; family Dipsadidae; genus Diadophis; species Diadophis punctatus. The sequence goes on from JALIGW010000013.1 coordinate 1,851,892, forward strand.
CTTAGACTGTCCACTGTTGACCTCACCCGATTCCTAAGAGGTCAGTAAGGGGCGTGCATAAGTGCACCAGCGTACCTACCGTCCCTGTCCTAATGTTCCCTCTTATCACTAGTCATCTTATGTATATAAACAATGTTATATCTATGTATATTACCAACACGTACTTGACAAAAATAAATAAATAAATGAATAAATGAATGAATGAATGAATAAATAAACAAACAAACAAATAAATAAATAAATAAATAAATAAATAAATGGATGGGTAGAAGCATTAAATGGGTGCATGTGGCAAACTAAATCTAACACAGCAGGTCATCCTCTAGAATGATGAACTAGATGCCCATTAAAGCTAGTTTATGGTGCAGGTCATCATCATAATGGATTTTAAACATTGCTGCACAGAACCTGGCAATATTATATGTTACAGCAGTGTTAGCATCTCAAAGCAGCAAGGAGGCGAAGAACTGTCTTGTGCATCCTTATGGCTGAATTGATGGCAGACAATTCCCTGCTCTGCTCTCTACCCATCCATCTCCTTGGTTATCATATTGACGTATTTTTGTTGTAGTCTTTTTCATTGTTTATTTTAGTGTTCTATTATTTTACTTCTCTTCTTTTACATTTCTTTCATGCTCTTCCTTTTTTTATTATTATTGCAAGCTACCTAAAGTGATCCCATAGCGAGATCAGTGGCAAAGAAATGTAATGAACACATAAATAATTTATGCAATAATGATCAGATGAGGTTAGAATCATAGAGCAGGAAGGGACCTTAGAGGTCTTCTAGTCGTCTCTCCTGCCCAAAGCAGGAATCCTTATGCCATCCCAGACAAATGGTTGTCCAATCTTTTCTTGAAAACATCCAACGATGGAGCACCCATAACTCTGGGAGGTAAGCTGTTCCACTGATTAGTTATTCTTACTATCAGAATATTTTTCCCTATTTTCAGATTGAATCTCCCTATGACAAGCTTCCACCCACTGCTTCTTGTCCTGCCCTCAGGTGCTATGGAGAATAAATTGATGCACTCTTGGGTAGGAAATCTTCTTGTATCAGCCTTCAATGAAAGGAAAGACCATTACATCATTCCAGAGTAAAGGATGTCTGGTGGTTAGATATTTAGAATTCAGTTACATCTGTCATAAGCGGGGCAGAGTACCTATTAGAATTCACTGGCAATAAAGGTTGGGACTTGGCAAGATCAATTGGCAGTCTGTATCTGTTACACACTGTTCAATGACTCATATCCGATGGTGAATAGGAGGCCTGGAAGACCAAGGATGAGATTTCAGTTGCCACTGCCTTTGATAGAAAATCATCCCTCATAGTTAATGAGGCAAGGCCAAGAGGAAAAAGAAAATATTTTGAGCCAATAGTTGAGTATGGTCATTCACAGTCCAGCTTCCATTTTCATGATTCTAGTTGCATGGTGGCATTATAGACACATTTTGGGACTTGAGGGGCCAATCTTAGAAATTTGGATTGAAAATATTCGATTGGTTCAAAATTATTTTTTTAAAAAAAGCCCAGCTGGGCACCATAAAGAAGTTGAGCTATTGGCATGGCTTCAAATAGTTTGAATGCTGCAGGTATACAGTACCCACCTCTTTTCTTGAAGTATTTAAGAATGTCTGATGAGGTCCTCGGCCATTTTTAGCAGCAGGTTTTCCTGCTGTTAGCAAAGTGAAGGACCACTTCCAGGTATTTGAAAATGAGCTCAATCTTGTGGTCATCTATGCTCCAGGAATGACTCTTGGGTACTTTGTCAAATGCCATGATTTTAGTTTCTGATAACTGAATTTTAGATGACTTTCCTTCCAATATTGTGTTAATACTGCCTGTGGTTTTTTAAAGCCAATATGTGTTTTTGAAAGTATTGCTGCATTGTCTGCATAAAGTAGAATACAGATGTGTCTTCCAGCAAGTTTTAGACAGTGAAAGTCTGGGTTGAGGAGATAGTCCACCATGGAGTTGATATAGAAATAATAATAATAATAATAATAATAATAATAATAATAATAATAATAATAATAATAATAATAATAATAATAATAATAATAATAATAACAACAACAACAACAACAACAACAACAACAACAACAACAACAACAACAACAACAGAGTTGGAAGGGACCTTGGAGGTCTTCTAGTCCAAACCCCTGCTTACGCAGGAAACCCTACACTACTTCAGACAGATGGTTATCCAACATCCTCTTAAAAACGTCTAGTGTTGGAGCATTCACAAGTTCTGGAGGCAAGCTGTTCCACTGATTAATTGTTCTAACTGTCAGGAAATTCCTCCTTAGTTCTAAGTTGCTTCTCTCCTTGTTTAGTTTCCACCCATTGCTTCTTGTTCTACCCCCAGGTGCCTTGGAGAATAGTTTGACTCCCTCTTCTTTGTGACAACCCCTGAGATATTGGAACACTGCTATCATGTCTCCCCTGATCCTTCTTTTCATTAAACTAGACATACCCAGTTCCTGCAACCGTTCTTCATATGTTTTAGCCTCCAGTCCCCTAATCATTTTTGTTGCTCTTCTCTGCACTCTTTCTAGAGTCTCAACATCCTTTTTGCATCGTGGCGACCAAAACTGAATGCAGTATTCCAAGTGTGGCCTTACCAAGGCATTATAAAGTGGTATTAACACTTCGCGTGATCTTGATTCTATCCCTCTGTTTATGCAGCCTAGAACTGTGTTGGCTTTTTTGGCAGCTGCTGCACACTGCTGGCTCATATTTAAATAGTTGTCCACTAGGACTCCAAGATCCCTCTCACAGTTACTACTCTTGAGCAAGGTACCACATATACTGTATCTGTATATTGAATAGGAGTAGGACCATAAGCGCACCAACGTGCCTACCGTCTCTGTCCTAATGACCCCATTTAATCATATCCATTTCATGTATTCATAACCTTGTATATACTTATATCTATTATCTTATACATGCTTGAAAAAACAAAAAAATGATATAAATTAAAATAAAATAAATATGCAGCCTTTCTTGACCCTTTGCTTGACAGTTCATTCCATAGTTAGCTCAGGAAATGTAATCAAAAGCTGCTTTGATGTTTATGAAAGTGACATTGTGTTACTGGAAGAGTATTTTTCATTGAGATGTTGGCATACTAGGCACTGATCAATGATGGATTGGTTTTCCCTAAAGCTAGCTTGCTCCTCTGCAAGTATGTTTCCTTGTTTCAGCCAAACCTGGAATTATTCTATAATTTTCATCTTTTTACAGACCAATCCAATATTTAATCTGATGCTGCCTAATTCCAAGTGACTTTGGTGGCTTACAATGCATCAAAACAACATGAAAACAATATTGCAAAAGCAAATAAAAGAGAACTAAACTCGACAAACAGCAAGAAAGAAGAGAAAGATGGCAAAACTGGCAAACTCCAAAACATTCCATCTATAATAACAACAAAGGGGACTCATGCCAGGTCTTTTTTTTTTTAAATTGAAAAAGTTTTATGCGTACAAAGTACAAACATTTTATTTTATTTTTTCTCCCCCATCCCCCCTCTTCCCTCCCAATCCCTCCCCCCCATCTCCCCCTCCCCCCTCCTTGGATTTCCCAGAACGTACACAGGGTATAATATAAAGTACACAAATATAAAACTAAAATATGCTAACAAATTATTAACTTCCAAATATCTTTAGATCTTAACTCCTTATATTATAGATTAAACAAAGAGCTAAAAAATTAAAATATATCCTTCACAGTCTGTTTGGATCTTCTTAGTCTGATACTTGATTTGAGTATAGTCAGTCCATCTTCTCCATTACCAAATGTATCATTTGAATAGTCTTTAAAATGTTCTAAAATTTTTGCCATCTCTGCCAAATGCAGAGATGGCAAAACATACAAACTGGGCGAAACCACACTCAATAACAGCGATTGTGAAAGGGATCTTGGAGTCCTGGTAGACAGCCAACTAAATATGAGCCAGCAGTGTGCAGCAGCAGCCAAAAAGGCCAACACAGTCCTGAGCAGCATAAATAGAGGGATACAATCAAGGACCAGAGAGGTACTAGTACCACTCTATAAAGCCTTGGTCAGACCACACCTAGAGTACTGCATCCAGTTTTGGTCACCACACTACAAAAAAGACATTGAAACTCTAGAGAAAGTGCAGAAGAGAGCAACCAGGATGATAAAGGGTCTGGAAAATAAAACATACGAAGAGCGGTTGCAGGAACTGAGCTTGGCCAGTCTAGCGAAGAGAAGGACCAGGGGTGACATGATAGCAGTGTTTCAATACTTGAGGGGATGCCACAGAGAGGAGGGGGTGAGGCTGTTCTCTATGGCACCAGAAAGCCAAACAAGGAATAATGGATGGAAGCTGACCAAGGAGAGATTCAACCCGGAAGTGAGGAGAAACTTTCTGACAGTGAGAGCGATCAACCAGTGGAACGGCTTGCCAGCAGAGGTCGTGAGAGCCCCAACACTTGCGACCTTCAAGGAGAGACTGGACTGCCATCTGTCTCAAATGGTGTAGGAACTCCTGCTTGAGCAGGGGGTTGGACTAGATGACCTACAAGGTCCCTTCCAACTCTAATAATAATTAAAAATGCACATCTCTTAGTGTTCATTTTTGAATAATAAATGAATCTTCCTCCTCCGGTATTGTGCCGCTAGCAACCTGGCAGCAATTGTTAAATTCAAAACCAACTTAAACCATATATAAAAATACATCACATCTTCTCATTCACTTAATCTCTATTACATTACATTACATTACAATCTATACTTATTCCATGCCAGGTCTTGATGGATCTTCCGAATACTACCAGGATTTGGGGCCTTCAGGATCTCAGGGGAAACCTTATTCCAGAAGGCAAGCACTGCGACAGAGAAACTTCCTAAATCCTGGCAGGTAACATCGTTTAATCAAAGGAACTCAGAGCACAGCCAACCTGCCAGCAAAAACCAACTAGCATCATGGAAAATTGGGAGAGTACAAAGTTTATTATGCAAATGAATTTTTCATGACTGTGAAAATAAAGTTTACAAAGAACATGAATTCTTCTTGGAAGGAAAATATTGTAATGGCAAGAAGTACAGATACAATTTCCAGGTAAACATCAAAGCTACTGAGATAAGAAGAATGCACTGGAAGGCTTCAAAGGGTTAAAAGAAAAATTACTGACATCCATAAATATATTAGTAAGGGAAGTCCCAAAGTGTACAACTTATTGTGTACAGTATATTCAAAATACAGAATGCATAATGTTGAGTCTTGGGGATAAGAAGATCTAAATTATAAATTCCCATTCATCAATGCACATCATTATATTCTGGAATCACTAAATAATATGCCATGTATCTAACATATTTTACAAACATCAAATGAATAAATCTCAAGTAGCCCAGGCTGGAAATCTGATTTTCCTTAATCAACTCTCATTCATGCTGTAACACCAAAAAAAAAATCATTCCTGCTAAGATAGGATGCCTAAAATCCTCCATATGTTATGAGAGAGAGATGTTAATGAATTTGCATTCTGATCCTTAATATGAGCAAAAAACAACAACAACATGAGAAGCAGTGACAAGTAATATGACATTTAGCAATTCAGGAAGCTGGGGGGAAATTGATCATTGGAAGTAGATTTGAATAGATTTTACACAAATACAAATGCACATCATTCACTTTTGTTTTGCTCAATTTTTTTTCTTTCTTCTTCTGTCTTGGAGTTAACATTTAGATATGGAATTTACTATCAGAAGACTGTTGTATCTATCCCACAGGGGACAACTCCTATGGGGTATTTATTATGTGCTTTGACTCACAATCCCACAAGCACTGATGAAAATTACATCACAACATGCTTCTCCTGGATTTTAGAAATATTAAGGGAATGCAGATGGCTCAGCTGAATGACAGCTGATATTCGTGAGTTTTTTTCTATTTGCCATATATCACTTATATGACTTGAATGGTTTTTTTTTACATCTGAACAATCAGTACAAGATTTCATTATGACATTTGACATTCACTCTGTTTGCAATATGTTATTAATTTCCAAATTATTTCTTTTCCATGTAAAACATAGTAAACATTAAACAGATAAAATATTGAAGGATACTTTTAAGAAGAAAAAGATAATGGTTCAAGGTTGGCTTAAAATGTTCAGAAATTCTGATTAAAGATTAAAAATAATTCCATTGTGGTCTATAGACAATCAATGAAGGGAAAACAATGACTATATATTATAGGAACACTGTAAATATGATAGATTATTTGCAGACAATGAATTATAGCATATGATTTTATTATTCATTTATAGTTTTTCTTGCTGCTGTTCAAACTACCTGAGAAGATTTAGAATGTCTTACTGTCTTGCTAGTGGTAGCCCAAAGGCATACCAACATCTCTTGATATATCTTCTGTTATAATATAATATCACTCCAATATTATACAATCCAACATTCATACTGCTTCACGAACTCAGTATTGAATACCCCATTGCTTTACATTTTCTTATTTTGGTGAAAGCAGAACTAAGAAAATAAATTCCTTTCATAATAAAGATGTGTAGGAAACTGTGTTTTATTTATTATTTGTTTATTTAACTTCCCATCTTCCTTCCATAAATTCATTGCTGTACAATCTGGCATTACTGGACGATCTACTCCTACTTCGAACATTTTATATTCCCTCCAGATTTCATTTTTCATGATTAAGAATTATGCATTTATTTTCGCTTTATCTCTAAGTATCATGATAAAGATTCATGGATGGAATCTGCTTGCAAGCATATGGTTCCTGAGGTACACTAATCAAAAACATATATAAGTCACATCTTGTCAAGTTGGCTATGTCATTCTGTTATAGGAGCAGACTCTTTCTGCTCTCGGTATTCTAGTAGGATTTCAATCCAATGACCATACATCAAAGAATGATGTTTTTGCTACATAATTTTATATGTAGGCAGTGATCCAGGCACCAAGAGGCATAGGACCAACAATCCACAATGTCTTTGTCTATCCAAATTCAGCACCTGCAGAACATATTTTTTATTTATCCAAGTAATAGTAACAGAAACCATCTGAAACTGTTCAAGGCTGGTGCCAGAAATGACAATTAGCACCTTTTCAATAAAATAAAATAAAATCTAGCTTGGTATTTCAGTTTACATGTCAAAGAGATAAATGTCCTTTTGCTTCCCTTAAAATTAATAAAACATTTCAGCAAAAAGTTATTTGTAACCTTAGGTGATAAGTGGAAAATGTTGTTGGTTGAAATCATATACATACATCCTGTTTTCTGCAAAGTTTGTCAAGGTAGTTTGCCATTAAGGACTCTAAATATTATCTTGAAGAGTTATTCTGAATAACTTATTCTCCACGCAAAACTCTAAGATAAAAACAAAATGGCCACCTTTGTATACACAAAGATAAATCTCTGAATTCTCAAAAGGGCATCTCCCTTACCATCTTCATGGCCGTAAGGAGAAAATTGTATAGTTAATTTCTAATACAGTTCTGTGCTTGGACTTTCTTATCAAAAGCCTAACTCTGTAGTCTATGTTAAGTACAAACAAAGGTTGATAAATATTCCATGTATCTTTTGATACATAATGACTGGTATTACATCTGGTTGGGTGAGAGAAGCTAAAACAAATGTTTAAAATGGGGCCATTTTCTGACTAACATTAATTTTTTTTTTCAATCATATTTATCAAAACTAAATGTATTTATCTGGTCACATTTATTTAATTTTTATTTTCAATCCCCAAGACCATTCGCCCCTTGATGAAACCCCCATAGAAGATACAAAAAATGTTGAGTTCTTAAATTTCAAAGTAAGATTAGTAGAGCAATATAAGTAATGTAACTGGGTAGATTGGTAACCTTCCTTTTCATATTTATGAAGCCCTTCTATTTTAAACATAAAAAATTATTCATCGAGGCCTTCCATGTATGAATGTCCTAGTGGGAACCAAAATGATCATCATCCACAGGGGAAATAAATAAACCAAAAAGATGGTGGTAGCAGCAATGCAATTCATTCCTTTGTATGGATGTGCAACTTCAACACACATTACAGTAAATCACATGAAAAAAATGACATATGTGGTTCATGTAGATATACGGTAGAACTGCATCAACTTTATCTCCTGAAAAAATCAGGAATTGAGAGTGCCTTTTGTTATTCTGTATTTTCATCAGAGAAAAAAATAAGAGTATGTCACTTATTCAGAATGCCAGTTCCTTCAAAATCCCTTTGCAGGGTGGAATCAACAGACTTGACACTCAAACAGAAAACAAATTCTCCATGAAGAATTTTATGGAAAACAAAATGCAATCCCGTCCCATTCGTATTGCAGGCACTGGTTAAGGCACTTACGGGTTGAAAGGATTAGCTGGTGACATCACCGATGCCTGGGGGATGCCCATGGGGGCTCCTTTCATGTCCCCCTGAAGGAGCTGGAGTGAATGATGGGAACTCATTCCACCGTGTAGCAGCAGTTAGGTCTCAAACATAGGCTTGAAAACCTCCAACCCAGCATCCTAACAACATGAGCCATTGCATTATAACAAAACGTATCAGGTGAAATTCAACAAATAAACTATTGAAATTTATCAAAACACTCATACATACAAAAGCACACAGACTGAAAACCTACTTTGGGACAGTCTCTATAAGCTACCAAAATGAATTTCATATTTTGTTCATAAGAGAATAGTACTCCTTGCTACTATGCAGATGGATGATTACAAGGAAGACATTACTCATGAACTTTGATGAGTTCATCCTCCGTAATGGAAATAAAAGAGCATGCCTTGATCTTAACTTGTGCCAGTTCTACTTACCAGCTTTATTCCTGGCCTTCCAGCCTTCCAGTGTCATTTAAATATAGGAAGATGATCTTAGGGGAAAAAAAGAGGCACACAACATGCTTATCATATCCAAATCATACTATTTGTGTTATAGCAGTTGCATTGAAAAAGGCCTATAACTGGAAATAAAGAGTGATTTTTTTCCTGCTCCAGACAGGAGTAACAAATTGACAGAACTATGTAAATATGATTTTGGCTGGAACAGAAACAAAACACATGCTATATCATGTCTTCCAATGACTTTTTTTGGCAAGATGGTTTCAAACAGAATGTTTGACATATATTGTGAAAAATACACCCAGCTCTAAAAAAAACATGAGTTGTGGAATAAATTAATGACAGTTAAAGATCCAATTATGATTTAGAAGCATCAAACACATGAATAAATAAACAAAAGGCTGTTTCAGAAGGTTTTCAACTTATGAAAAAAAGTTTCTGTATTAGAAAAACATACAAATGTTTACATATTTATGTTTACTTGTAACATAGCAGTGAAATGCTGTGGCACTTTTGTAGCTAAATTGGCTTTTGTGAAATAACTATACCAATTAAAAAGTTTAGGCTTTTTCCCAAAGTGTGTGAATCTCATTCTCATTTACCCCTCCAGTTGTTTGCAATCACTCCGAGGGTTCATTTTTACTTGCCCAATTTTCCCTCCTGTGATTAATAAATTCCAATTCATGGCATAATTTAATTTAATTTAATAATTAAATTACTATTATTTAATAACACACCATCAAGATACTTTTTATATCATGATTTTAGTTAGTTGATTAGGTGCCATCAAGTCAGATTTGACTTCTAGTGACTGCAAGGACTAATGTTCACCAACTTGACATCTGTCATAGCAACAGACCTTAACCCTTCCAAGGAAAGTCCTATAGAGTTACAATATATGGACAAATTGTATATTTCATTGAATCCTTAAGCATCAGAAGCTGACACAAACTCAATATGGTATAACCTCTTCCTGCACATTTGAATGCATACTTAATGTTCAAGTTCATGGGCTGTGAAGGCCATTGAAATTCTGTGATTGTGTGAGTGCATTGGTTAAGTTGTTAGGACACTGGGTTAGAGGTTAGCAAGTCCACGTTCAAGATCTGAATGCTGCTGCATCGTGGGGTGAGCTACCATCATTCAGTCCAGCTCCTTCAGGAGGACATGAAAGGATCCCACATGAACACCCCCCAGGCAACGGTGATGTCACTGGCCAAACCTTTCAACCTGTAAGCATCTTAACCAGTGCCTGCAACACAAATGGGACGGGATTGTATTTTGTTTTCCATGAAATTTTTCATGGAGAATCTGGAGTAATTTCAGAGGGGATTTACCAAGTTGATAATAGTCCAGAAACCAAGGCCGTAAGGAGTAGTTAAAGAAGCTGGGCACGTGAAGTCAAATGTAAGATTTATCAGTTGATTACAACCATTTACCTTTGCTTTGCTGGGATAATAGCAAATATACTTTGCTTGGCATGTCAATGGAGATTCTCAGTCATCCATGTCACGGTTGAAAAAGGTGGTTTTTTTCAAGAGGCAACTAGATTTTCTGTTTTTTTCTTTAAAGACGTTTTGCTTCTCATCCAAGAAGCTCAGAGCTGAAGAAGCTTCTTGGATGAGAAGCGAAACATCTTCAAAGAAAAACCAGAAAGTCCAGTTGCTTCTTGAAAAAGCATCTTTGGGACTTTGTTTGGCATATTTATGTGCTATGGGACAACGCCACCATTATCATTAAAACCCACTTGTACTTCTATTCATCTATGCCAGATAACATTCCCTTCTTGAATAGGCATCTGAATATAATGATTGATAACCGAAAAGAGATACTTCTGGATGAAGCTAATAATCCATGAAGCAGAATATTTTGGTTAAAAAAATCAGGACTAAACTCAGAATCCAAGTTTAATGCTGATTTTTGAGCTGATATATTCTTGGTCTCCCTGAAGTGCTTTCAGATCATAGAAAGCTTTTTGCACCTTTGTCAGTTTATATGCAGTAACCTTTTTTTTCTGCGTGGGATAGGCAATTTACAAAGGTAAAAATTCAGGAGATCATAATACCTGATTTATGATTCTGCTATGTGCCTTCCAGAAATTCCTGCAAATACTTGTAAGCCTTAGTCAAAGGGAAATTAAGCTTTGAATATATACATATGCAGCTTTTAGTCATACAGCCAGGCATGTTTTTATTGCAAAATATATTATACTGAAGTAGGTCAGAGAAATTTGGTTTCATCACACCAGGCTAGAGTTGACAAAGTGACAGAAGAGTAACCCTTTTTCCTAACAATATTGGCTTTGGCTAAGCTGAAAGTAAAGCTAGATGATTTATGACTGGATGGAAATGTGAATTATATTCCTATATGAGCATCCAGTTTAAAATCCCATGTGAAATCAAATAATCAGAGATATCTGGACCACAACAGATGCTTGAGAATTCAGTGAGTCATTGCTAGTTAGATAAAAAGGCTGACAGGAAGTCGGATCAATAACTGAACATAAGCCAGTTTCTGCATATTTGTTATTCCAGTGTAAATTTGGATAAGCCATAGAGGGAATATTATGAATAGAAACCAGCAACAAACATGGGTAAGAATTTGACAAATGTAGATAAACAAAATGGAAATCTATATAAGTAGAGTGAAATGTATTGATTTACAATTACAGAAGATGACTCCTTCAGGAAAACATAACAAGGTGTCCACTTTGTTATCTATGTCAACATAAAAGCTCTTTTTTTTTACAGTTTTTTATTACTTCAAAAATGGTTGTAGGATAGTATCTCAGCACTGATCAAACCCCCAGCAAATCACGTAAAGAATAGTTGATTGAACAAAGCAGGCTGAATCAGAACTACACAGGCACTAAAACAAATAACATTTATTTAATAATTGGTTGGAAAAACTAGATTCCAATTTATATCTCCAATATGTTCAAATCAAACTGATAGGTTTTTTAAAAAATCATTTTATGTATCAAATATTAAGTCACATCCCTTTAAAAAAAACTCCTCAAACATAATCTTTCCATCCTATTTGCCTCATCAGTTTCAATATTTTAATTAATATGAAATCAATACGCATTCATCTGAGATAATTTGCATTATAATTAACTTTGTAATGCTATGCATCTTATCAGAAATAATCTCATTAAGTAACAAGAGATTTATCTCAGACTACCTAGCAATCTTTAGATGAGATTGGCCAATTTCCACAAGCTCCGGCAGTATAAACAGTTCAAAGATTTCTGGGAGGAAATCATGTGGAGGACATCACAGCTAGTTTGTTTGTCATCTGTTTAACTTGTTCTCTACCTCAATCTCAATATCCTCCATTTTTTAAAAAGAGGTTGTACAAAGCTTAAGTAAACAATTACGGTATTTTTTGGAGTATAAGACGCACCTTTTTCCTCCCTAAAAGTGGCTGAAAATTTGGATGTGTCTTATACTCTGAATGTAGCTTTTTCAAAGCTTTTTTTCCAGCCCTAACTAGGTGCTAACGATCTTCCCAGCTCTTACCTTGCAGGCTTTTTCATTGTTACTCTCTCCGAAGAATGTTTTTCCAGCCCTAAGTCTTTGCAGGTTTTTTTTCATTGCTCTACTTGCTCCGAATAAGTTTTTTTTCTAGCCCTAACCAGGTGCTAACGATCTTCCCAGCTCTTACTGGCTTGCAGGCTCTTTCATTATTACTCTCTCAGAAGAAGGTTTTTTTAAGTCCTAACCAGGGGATAAAATAATGTGCTGAAGCTGACCAGACTAAGGATGCTAGCCAGATGAATACCTGGTAGGCAGATTTCCCCCCTATTTTCCTCCCCAAAAACTAAGGTGTGTCTTATACTCCAGTGCATCTTATACTCCAGTGCATCTTATACTCCGAAAAATACAATACATCTTCTTCCTGAATATTAAAGCAGAAGAGGCTTTAATATTATTGGGACAACAGATCAGAATTAAAAATCTAAAGATTCATCACCAAAAGTCAACAGCAAAGTTGTTTTACATACAGTATATAAAAACAATATCATATTGTTAGTTGTACATTTCCAGACAATAACAAGCAGGACATCAGAACTATTTCCTGATTCATCTCATTCTTTCCATTCAGTGCCAGCCTTTGAATAATTCTCATTGTGAGATCATTAAAATCCATTAGTTCAATTATTCTTACTTTAAAAAAATATTAAATAAAAAAGTAGGTCTTAGTAAGATAAGTTATTTTCTTTATCCAACTCTATAAATAAAGATTTTGAGTTCCAATATGTGTAATGGTATTGCACTTTCTACTTTTTTAAAATTCAAATGCAGAATGCTAAAATGAGCCGAGGTGGCGCAGTGGTTAAATGCAGCTACTGCAGGCTACTCCAGCTGACTGCTAGTTCAGCAGTTCAGCTGTTCAAATCTCACTGGCTCAAGGTTGACTCAGCCTTCCATCCTTCTGAGGTCGGTAAAATGAGGACCCAGATTGTTGAGGGCAATATGCTGAACTCTGTAAACCACTTAGAGAGGGCTGTAAAGCACTATGAAGCGGTATATAAGTCTAAGTGCTATTGCTAAGTGCTATTGCTAAAATGGAGTTAAAGAGAGGAAAAGAAGACTTAATCCATTCTTAAAGCTGTTACCAAATAGAGGCTAGGACCTTGGCTCCTGTGCATTGTCATGTTTCTTTGGGGACAAAAGATAGTATATGTGCAGATATTTATAAGCAAAACCTCTCTTTTATTTGGCAGCAGTTTTCCCAAACTCCCGATTTTTCTTTTTAAGTCAGAAACAAACTAAATATAAAAGTGTGTCATTCAGGAGTAACTATTCTGAAAATAGATGCTCCACTTAGCTCCCATGGATAATAGCAACTGACAGCAACTACTTTTTTTGTACCTGTTATAGCTATGATTTACCATATTTTTCAGAGTATAAGACACACCTTTTTACCCCCCAAAACAGGGTGAAAACTTGAGTGCGTCTTATACACCGAATGTAGCCCCACCCACCCAGCCACCCCCACCCTTTGGACTCTGTATTCCAGCAATTTACCTGTTTGCAGCAAACACGGAAGAGCCTGCTAAGCCAAGCAAGTCCTTAGCAGCTTCCCGATCTACAGCTGATTTGCCACATGCTAAAATGAAACTGAAACTGAGACTGCAAAGAGGCAAATAGCTGGGAGAGACAAGAAGCAAGGGGGTAAGTGAATAACTATAAATATCTGTAGAATGTTCAAATTATTAGACTTATTTTTTAAAGACTGCTTTATTATTGTTCTAGAGCCAGGGGTCTCCAACCTCGGCAATTTTAAGACTTGTGGACTTCAACTCTCAGAATTCCACAGCCAGCTTTGTTAGCCAGCCCTGTAAATCTAGACAACTTAACAAAATAAAGAAGCTTTTTAAAATAAATGCTTGCTCTGAAGAGGCCCAGTGCTATTGTGTCTTCTTTTAAATAATAGAGAATAATGTATACTTCCAGAAATTTTAATTAATTTTAACAGTTCTGTACAAGTATAGTCTGAAATGTAACAGTGTTTAGTATTAGAGTTTAGTTACCTTGGAGTAGATCTATTTAAATAATCAGGAGGAGTTAGTGTGACTACATTTAAGAAAACTTTCTGGCATAATGTACATTTCTCCAATTCTTTGCTATTTCTATGGGTCAGGCACACATGCACAGAAATACACAGCAAACAGTGCATATCATCTGTGCTGTTTACTGTTTGCTGTTTGGCAAATTGCTTGGAGGCAGAGGCCTTTTTTCCTTGTTTTCCTCACCCAAAACTAAGGTGCATCTTATACTCTGTTGCGTCTTATACTCCGAAAAATACGGTATTTCTTTCACTCATGGATTAACTATAACTTTGAAGAAGTATCAAAATATGAATGTCCATCATTTTCCGGGAAAGGAGGTAATGTATAAAATTCACAGTGCTGCATGTTTTATTAATAGGACAATGAAGTGATTTGATACCTTGATTTTTAATGAGTGCTAGCGGTCTCCTTTGGCTAAGCAATGGCATCTTGTGAGCAGACCTTTCCTATAGCACTATACCCAACAGGCTCCCTACATTCCAGTAAGGAATCAGAAGTATTTAATTATTCCATTCTTCCTAGCTCATATTTCGATTAACAATAAACTGAATCAGAAATAGCCCAAGAGAGAAAAAGAGGCATAGTTCAGGGATGCCCAATGAAGAAGATTTTAAAAAGTCTAAATGCTAGTCTTAGCAAACCAGTCATATCCCATCCATTTATATGACATTGTGACATTGATGCACATACAAAAGATGCATGGCATCAATGCCAGCTTGATTTTTTGACTCCAAAAACACCTGGCAGAACTGGGGTCATAAATTACATAAGGTGTAGAACCCTATAATTTAATATTAGCTCACTCGGAACTATGTAAAGGCCCTGGTCATGCCTAACTTTATTAAATAAGACTACCCAACTTAACCCTGACTTCTGAATGGTATACAATTGAAACAGTAGAATATCTAAAAACAAGTTAATTAATGAAAAGAAGGACTAGGGGAGATATGATAGCAGTGTTCCAATATCTCAGGGGTTGCCACAAAGAAGAGGGAGTCAAACTATTCTCCAAAGCACCTGAGGATAGAACAAGAAGCAATGAGTGGAAATCAAGGAGAGAAGCAACTTAGAACTAATGAGAAATTTCCTGACAGTTAGAAAAATTAATCTGTGGAACAGCTTGCCTCCAGAAGTTGTGAATGCTCCAACACTGGAAGTTTTTAAGATGTTGGATGACCATATGTCTAAAATGGTGTAGGGTTTCCTGCCTAAGCAGGGGGTTGGACTAGAAGACCTCCAAGGTCCCTTCCAACTCTGTTATTCTATTCTATTCATGTGGAGGACTTTAAATGAACTATTCTTTGCCTTACTAAATTTTTAAGAATTTTGTTCTTTCTGTATTCTTTTCCATCTCTTGACTTGTTTGCATTGGTAGACAGCCTCTGGCAAGCCTACAACTCTTGGAAGCTATAGTGCCAAGTCCTCAAGGAAAACTAGTGATTTCCAATCACAAAAACCCTGTGTCAGCAAGTTTGCAAAGACCTAGGCAGGATGTCAGATAAACTTGGTCTAGTACAGAGGCATACATTTATCTTCATTTCCAGCTTAAATTCAAATTATTGCTGGTTCCACAAGAGCTAGTTGCTTTATTCAACTGTTGAATAAATCAGGGCACGAATGTAACATTTTGACATGACAAATTAGAAGAATAATGATATACTGGCAAATAATAAAAATCTTACAGGATTTTTAATTAAATGAATGCAATTAATAATTTATTTTTTTCTATTCTGAAATAACAATAATATTGGCGACATATTTCATCTTATACAATCATATAATCATAGCACTGGAAGGCATCTTGAAGGTGTTCTAGTCCAACTCCCTGCCCAAGGCAGGAGTCTTCATTCCATCCAAGACAAATGGTTGTCCAATTTTTCTTGAAAACCTCCAGTAATGGAGCATACACAACTTTGGGTGGCAAGTTGTTCCATTGACTAATTGTTCTCACTGTCAGGAAATTTCTTCCTCGTTCCAGGTTAGGTCTCCTTCTAATGGGCTTCCACTCACTGCTTCTTCTCCTGCCTTCAGGTGCTTTGGAGAATAAATAGATCCTCTCTTCCCAGTGACAAGTATTGGAAGATGGCTACCATGTCACCACTAAACCTTCTCTTCATTAGACTAATCACTCTTAGTTGCCTTGGCCTTTCATGGTACACTTTGTACACTTTAGCACCAAGACTCCTTATCATCTTTGTTATTTTTGTCTGCATTCTTTCTATTTCAATCCCCTCATATTGGTCATTTATGAAGATGTTGAGAGCACTGGACTAAAGACAGAGTACTGCACTGCATGCTTCCCTCCATGTAGATGTAGTTTCATTGAAGACCACATGTTGAGTGCAGTTGGTCAGCCAACTGGCGGTGGTTCTGGCTATCCCACATTGTTCTGTCTTACCAAGAAGTAGGCTGTGGTCTACTTTACCAATTGTCTTAATGGAGTCTACAGCCACTATATTTATTTTATTTATTTGTTTTGTCAAGCATGTATAAGATAATAGATATAAGTATATACAAGATTATGAATACATGAAATGTATCCACAGCATTTTCTTGATCCACTAATTTAGGCATAAATAAGGTGATAAGGTTTGCTTGGCATGACCTTCTCTTAACAAACCCACACTGGCTTCTAGTAAGTCCTTTGTGTTCATTTTTAGGTGCTCACAAATCTGCTACTTGATTATCTTTTCCAGGATTTTTTTCCAAGTATCATTGTCAAGCTGATTGGTCTGTAGTTTCCTGGATCCAGGTTTTTCCTCTTTTTGAAGATCGGAACCACATCAGCTCTTTTCCAGCCCTCTGGCAATTCCCCTGTGCTCCAGGAGTTCTGAAAGATTTCATTCAGTGGTTCCGAGATCATATCTATCAGACCTTTATTTATTTATTTTATTATTTATTTTATTATTTATTTATTTATTTATTTATTTATTTATTTATTTATTTATTTATTTATTTATTTATTTATTTATTTATTTATTTATTTATTTATTTATTTATTTATGTCAAGTACGTGTTGGTAATATACATAGATATAACATTGTTTGTATACATAAGATGAGTACTGATAAGAGGGAACATTAGGACAGGGACGGTAGGCACACTGGTGCACTTATGCACGCCCCTTACTGACCTCTTAGGAATCGGGTGAGGTCAACAGTGGACAGTATAAGGGTAAAGTTTTGGGGGTTTGGTGACGAAACCACAATGTCAGGTAGTGAGTTCCAGGCATTTACCACTCTATTGCTAAAGTCGTATTTTCTACAGTCAAGTTTGGAGCGGTTCACTTTGAGTTTGTATTGGTTGTGTGCTCGTGTATTGTTGTGGTTGAAGCTGAAGTAGTTGTTGACAGGAAGGATGTTGTAGCAGATAATTTTATAAGCTATGCTTAGGTCATGCCGAAGGCGACGTAGTTCTAAGCTTTCTAAGCCCGGGATTCTGATGGCCCTTCAGCTATACTGAATTCCAAAATTGTCTGAGAAATATGGAATTTGACATGTAATTATTGGAAATGACTAATATATGAATCAGGTTGAATTTAGAAGAATCAGCAGATTGTTTTCCCCCCCTCTAAATATTGGAGCTAATTAAGTATAAAAAAATCTAACCATCTAAATTATTGCTTGGCATTATTCACAATACCTACTCGGAATTTAGGCAATCCATCAAAAAAAGAGGGGGTGAAAGGAATATGACATATGACTTTTATGCAAGAGTTATCACTACAAGCATAAATGTGTCTCTAATGTTTTACAAAAATGCCATTTATATGAAAAAAATAGCATCCCTTCATCTCACACATTTTAATGCTAGGGATGCAACAGGCCAATGTACTGGGTTGGACTTGATTTAAAATATCCCATTCTTTTGAAACTCGCTTTACATGGGGGTGTCTTGTGTATGAGGGATGCGGTGGCTCAGTGGCTAAGATGTTGAGCTTGTTGATAGAAAAGTCGGCAGTTCAGCGGTTCGAATCCCTAGTGCTGCGTAATGGGGTGAGCTCCCTTTACTTGTACCAGCTTCTGCCAACCTAGCAGTTCAAAAGCACGTAAAAAATGCAAGTAGAAAAATAGGGATCCACCTTTGATGGGAAGGTAACAGCGTTCTGTGCGCCTTTGGCATTTAGTCATGTCGGCCACATGACCACGGATACGTCTTTGGACAGCGCTGGCTCTTTGGCTTTGAAACAGAGATGAGCATCGCACCCTAGTGTCGGGAACAACTAGCACGTATGTGCGAGGGGAACCTTTACCTTTATCTTTACCTTTACCTTTACCTTGTGTATGACTTGGAACCTTGAACGGGTATACAATGCAGTAACCAAGATGGTTTTATCTGTTATTTATCCCAAGATAATATTTTACACTAAATTGGAAATCTGTACACCGACTACCAATTTGTTTCAGAATATTCTTTTTAAAGCTCTAAATGGCTTAGGCCCAGATGCTAAACAAAACACTTTCTTCTGAGATCTGTTGAATGTATAGGTAGTCGCCAACTTACAACAGTTCATGTAGTAATAGCTCAAACTTACAACAGCCCTGAAAAAGGTGATTTATGGTAGTTTTTCACACTTATAACCACTGCAGCATCCCCATGGTCATGTGCTCAGAATTCAGACCCTTGGCAACTGACTCTTTTTATTTATTTATTTATTTATTTATTTATTTATTTATTTATTTATTTATTTATTTATTTATTTATTCATTCATTCATTCATTCATTCATTCATTCATTCATTCATTCATTCATTTATTTATTTATTGAAAAAGTTTTTTTATTTTTATTCCCATACAGACATTTTCACATATTTATCATCTCATATCTCATTTCATTCTTTTACAAAATCTTTACACATGTATTCTATATTTATCTTATTGCTTCATTAGTTCAAGGTTGCTTTTTTACCATCCTCCCTTCCTATCTCATACAGCCCTTCCTTCTTTCTTCTTCCCTTCCCTTCCTCTTTCTATTTCTAAACCTACTTCCCCTCCCTCTCTCCTTCTCCTCTTCCCTACTTCCCCTCCTGCCCTCTCTCTTCACTCTCTTCTCCCCTCTTCTCTTCTTTCCTCCTTCTCTTTCTTTCTTCTTTCTTCTTACTTCTCTCTTCCCTTCCTCCTTCCTTTGCTGTACGTTCTCCATTTTTTCTGGGATGGTATTCCAGCAACTGACTCATATTTATGAGCCATGGTGGCACAGTGGTTAGAATGCAGCATTGCAGGCCAATTCTGCTGCTGCCAGTTACCAGCAGTTCAGCAGTTCGATTCCCACCTGCTCAAGGTTGACTCAGCCTTCCAAGGTCAGTAAAGTGATAACCCAGATTGTTGGGGGGGCAATAGGCTGACTCTGTAAATCACTTAGAGAGGGCTGTAAAGCACTGTGAAGTGGTATGTAACTCTAAGCACTATTGCTATTGCTATGACAGTTGCAGTGTTCCAGGTCATGCAGTCACCTTCTGAGACCTTCTGACAAGCAAAGTCAATGGGGAAGCCAATTCACTTAACAATCATGTTGCTAACTTAACCACTCCAGTCATTCACTTAATAACTGGGGCAAGAAAGGTTATAAAATGGGCAACACTCATTAGTAACTGTCTTGCTTAGAAAAAAAATTGGGCTTAATTGTGGTCATAAGATGAGGACTACTTGTACTTGCACCAGTCAATTATATCAGGTGAGGAAGTTCTTGGCTAGTAGCCAATTCAAACTGATGGATGTCTATGTCCATCTACTGATGGATTCATTGGGAAAGCCCAATGAAACACAGTGTTGAGATATCCATGAACTGGGAGAGCCAATAGTAACAAGGTCAGCCAATAAATAAGCATAGTAACTCAGTCAGCCAATAGGAGTTAATTGCTACTGAGTCTGTGCAGAAATTGTGAGCTTAAGGCTGGGTGTGGTTTCCAGTCTCCATTATGTATGTCTCTCTCCCCGAGGTCTCTATAAGAAGTCTGCTGTGAACTTGCTGTAATGAAGATAATTCTCTGTAATTGAATGAAGAGAAACACTCAGCATGTGGTACTTGAAATATGTTTATTTTGAACATAAAGAAGTTATTTAATTCAGCTAAAAGCAGTCAACTGTGTGAGCTTCTGATTTATTTTTCAACGGAGAAAATCTCCAATACACAGGACCTCTAAGAAGCCTTTAGAATATAACTGTCCCATTTGGTCTTTAATAATACAGTATGTTGTGTATCAGGGGCAGGTTCCTAATTTTTTTACTACCACTCTGTGGGCGTGGCTTATTTTGTAAGTGTGGCTTGCCAGCCATGTGATTGGGTGGGCGTGGCTTGCCGGCCATGTGACCAGCTGGGCGTGGCTTCTCAGACTGCTGAAGGGAGGGGAACTGAGATAGGTCCTGCCACCCATTCCCCCTCCCCTCAGCAGCTCGAGAAGCCTCAAACGTGTGAAAATGCCTAGGATCATCACCGCGCATTCGTGGCTTCTCGGACTGCTGAAGGGAGGGGAATGGAGATAGCTCCTGCTGCCCGTTCTTTCAGAGTCTCACGCTCTCCCTCAGCCATCCTCCCCTGCTTGGACTCACTGTGGGGTAGGAAGGCAGCGCATGTGCAGTGCCGGAAGCTCGGCTTCTGGGCATGTGCAGAAGAAAATGTAAAAAAATTTAATTTTTTTTTTAAAAATGGCGGCGCCCAGGCATTGGCAACCGACCGCACCGGTACTGTGACGTCACCAGCGGGCCGCTACCGGTGCTATAGAGTGGACCGCACTGGTAGGAACCCACCACTGTTGTGTATATTCTAAAATTTCAAGTATATCTAATTGCTGTAAGTATATTATTTTTATCTTAGCATTTGTTGTTTTAATGTGCTTTTTGTACATCACCCTGAGATTTTGGTAGTGAGTTATTTAGAAATTTAATTAATTAATTAATGGGTGCCATAATTGAGAATGGAGTTTCATTTCTCTATGATGGACAGGATGAATTCGGAGTCCTTTTCTGATTCTGTGCTTCCATGCTGCTCTGATCTCATTTCATTCAACTGTTAAAATATATCGTGATCAATTAAAATTTCACAGTATTATTGTAGAAAATTAGAATACAGTGATGGCAAAGTCCAGGTCACATCTTTTTTTTAATGTCCAACAGTTCTTTATCATTTGCTTCACATGGTTTTCCCCATTCTTTCCAATCTCTTATTCATAATGATAACGTGTGAACCTTTTATCAGCTGTATTAGCTAGTGACTTGGATTAGATTAATTTATTTCACTTCCGTTCAAAAATGTTTCTGCTCCTCACATTGCATATATTCCTCAGGGCAGATCTGAAAAACCAGCAAATTAATGAGTTATGATTCTAGCTGAAGCCCAACACACAAAACAACTCTGAGAAACATTTGGTATGAGTGTTTCCTACAATAAGAATTAATATCACTGCAGTTTCCATCAAATTACATCTCAGGGCAAGAACATTCACGGTATTTACCGTATTTTTCGGAGTATAAGACGCACCGGAGTATAAGACGCACCTAGATTTTAGAGGAGGAAAACAAGGAAAAAAGTATTCTGAACCAAATGGTGTAATAATATATTATTTAATAAAATACCAGTATAGCAAAATACTTTTTACAACCATGTATACTTTTTACAACCATGTACACTTTTTACACATTTTGGCTTTGACATTTTTCTGCAAGAAAGAACAATAATGTTTCCTTTATAACAATGCAGAACCATATTCATACAATCATATGCACATACACACACCCTAAACTTCAAACTTGGCAAGTTTAAGACTTGTGGACTTTCGGGCAACAGCCGGCGGCGGCAAAAACGGCGGGGGCTTTTGGGCAGCAGCGGGCGGCGGCAAGAATGGCGGCGGCTTTCGGGCAGCAGCGGGCAGTGGCAAGAACGGTGGGGGCTTTTGGGCAGCAGCGGGCAGCGGCAAGAACGGCGGGGGCTTTCGGGCAGCAGCGGGCGGCGGCAAGAATGGTGGGGGCTTTCGGGCAGCAGCGGGCGGCGGCAAGAACGGCGGGGGCTTTTGGGCGGCGGCATGCAGCAGCGGCAGCAGTAGGGAGTTCGGACGGTGGCTCGCTGCAGGCGGCAGCGGCAGTGGCAGGCTTCAGGCAGGAATGGTGGCGGGGAGGGGGTCAACATTCGGAGTATAAAACGCACCCAGTTTTTGACCCTCTTTTTCCGGGTAAAAAGATGTGTCTTATACTCCAAAAAATACGGTAAGTAGATTTCATTGAAGAGTAGCTTTATAATCCACATTGCTTCAATGTTTCAGGAAGGAGACCTTTTATTCCAGTTATCTAACAGACACTTTCCTTAGTGAAAAACCTTCTTTCTGGCAAGATTTAATACCATTAAATCTTCTATGTCTTCCCTGGAATGTATTGTGTATTATTCTCACATAAAGTTCAAGATTTTTGCAAATTGCAACTTGTTCTGAGGGAGGGGGAAAAATTAGTCACAGTCAGTTGTGGTTTTTTCCATGTCATATATTACAGAACAAGGGAGCTCCTGTTTCAAAATTTCACCCTGGGTGCTGAATGAAATTGATCAAACCCCAAAATTACCAGAACAGATTTTGCTGTTCTCAGTGCTCCTTACCAGAACCTAATGAACTCTCTCTTCACATTCCTAATGTTTACGGCTTATAGAGATGGATATTACTTCCAATTGTAAAGAATAAATTTATAGGGAGTAGGCCGGCCTATAAGAATCACAAAATCAATAAATAAAAATACAGAATGGCTGATTGTGGCCCAGAGGAAGTGATGATGAGCTTTATATATTACAATCTTAGTGCCGATAAAGATGTTTCAAGGGCCCTTGGTGCTCTGTGAACTTGCCTGTTTTGCTAGCAATGCTTGTTTTGCTAGCACTGATGATGTTCCCTAGTTCGGGTATTGAAACATCTGCAAGAAAACAAGTGTAGGATGTTAGTACCCACCCCCTCCTAGAAAAATGAAATATCCTAGGAAATATTGAAAAAGGAAATATGTTTCCCTGAATGAGGAAAGGAGAAATGTTTAAATACAAAGCAGCTTCCTACAGCTCTCTGCCCCCACCCTTTGCCAATGGGCCATTAAGGACTGGGCCCAGCTCACACATTCCTCTCACCTAGCCTGGAAGTCTTCTGCATAACAAAGAACCATAATAGGAATCCCAAAGCCTTTTCATTATACCACATGGGACCTGGGAAGATTACATCAGTCAAGCCTAGGACTTGGGACAGCCCACAAGAGTTGCCCAGCATGCCCCTGGGGGTCTGACAGCCAATGGAATACATTTCTTTTTTTTTTTAAAAAAAAATAGTTTTTATTAAGTTATTTACATTTAAAAACAAACAAACATACAAAACAAAAAAAAGAACATTATGACATTAAGAAGTACAATATAAACATTTACAAAACATAAAAAACGCATACAGCTATAGAGCTGTTAATTTCTATAATTTGTTCTACGGCGAGTATATGTTAGCGATATATTTTTATGTATTTCCCAACTTTTATCTTGTCTTTTATGTGATAAATTTTATAAATCAATCGTGTTAATAGTAATATTAACAATAGTATTAATAATAGTACAACGATAGTGATATTGATGATAGTATTGATAATAATAATAATAGTTCATAAGAAATAAGGCACTTTCAAATTTGTAAAATCATAGTATACATATATATTATTATAATATAACTATTTTCTCTATTAATTCCTTATTCTAATTTCTATGTGTCTTATTTAACTTATATTTACATTTATTACATTGATGATATTTGTTTTCATTTTTCGTACCAATTGTAAAATAAATTCCAAATTTCATAATAGTCGGAGTCTTCCTTTCCTTTCAATTCCATAGTTAACTTATCCGCTTCGGCACAATCCAAAATTTTTCTGATTACACTGCTTTCCTCGGGAATATCATTTAATTTCCAATTTTGTGCTATCGTTATTCTTGCCGCTGTTAGTATATGTAAAATGATATAGTAGTGTTTTTTTTCCATTTTTTGGTTGATGATTCCCAATAAGAAGATTTCCGGTTTAATATCTAAGTCTTGTTGTGTGATTTCTGTTAACCAGTTTTTGATTTTATTCCAGAAGAGTTTGATTTTTGGACAGGTCCACCACATATGATAATAGGATCCAGTTTTGCACTGACATCTCCAACAATTTGGTGGTAGATTTTTATACATTCTTGCCAATCTCGCTGGAGGGAGGTGCCATCTATAGAATAGTTTATAATAATTTTCTTTGTATGAGACTGATTTTGTGATTTTGTAGTTCTGATTCCATATTTTTTCCCATTGATTAATTGGTATTTCATGTCCAAAATTTTTCGTCCAGCTTATCATATTTCCCTTTATTATATCTTTCTGTGTTTTGTTTTTTAGAAGAAATTTATATATTTTAGTTATTGCTTTTTGTTCCTGGTCTAATAAGATTTTATCTAATTCTGATTTAGTTTTTTGTATTCCATATTTTCTCTTGTCGTTTTCTAATCTGTTCTTAATTTGAAAGTATGGCCACCAGTCAATCTTAATTCCTCCCTGTTCTAATTTTGATATAGATTTTAAGGCTCCTCCTTCTTCCAGTATTTCTTCGTATGTAACCATTTTTTCCAGGTTTGTTGTGTTTGGGTAAGTAATGGCTTCCATGCCAGAGAACCAGGGTGGTATCTTAGTATAATATTGTTTTTTTGATTCTAAGCCAGATTCCTAATAGGGAGTCTCTGATTTTATGTCTTTTAAAATATGAGTGTGTTTTATGTTTATCATCCCAGAGGAATCCATGCCACCCTACATGTAAGTCATAACCTTCTAATACCAGTAAGCGTCTATTTTTGATTTGTATCCATTCCTTTATCCATGTTAAAGCAGATGCTTGATAATATAATTCAAAGTCTGGCAGTCCGAACCCTCCCTGATTTCTATTTTGTTGTAAATATTTTAATTTGATTCTTGGTTTTTCCCCGGCCCATATAAATTTGGTTAGTATTTTATTTAATTTTTCAAAATATTTTTTCTCTAATTTGATTGGTATAGTCTGAAATAAGTATAAAATTTGAGGTAGTATTGACATTTTAATCGCTGCAATTCTGCCTATTAGAGATATTTGTAATTTGTTCCAGTTATCTAGTTTCTTTTCAATTTGTTTTAAAATTCCCATATAGTTTTCTTCTTTTATTGTTGTGCATTTCGCTGACAGATTGATTCCTAAATATTTTATTTTCTTTACAATTTGTATTTCTAATTTCTTTTCTAATTCCTTATTTTGTGTATCTGTCAGATTTTTGGTTATTATTTTAGTTTTTTGTTTGTTAATTTTTAGACCTGCTACTTTCCCAAATTCATTAATTTCTTTTAGTAAAATTGATCCTACCTCTAGAGGTTCTTCTATATTGAAAACCATGTCATCTGCGAATGCCTGCAATTTATATTCCTGTTCTTTTATCTTGAGTCCTTTTATTTCTTTGTTTTCCCTTACCTTTTGTAATAATGATTCCAATGATAATATAAATAATAAAGGGGAGAGAGGACAGCCTTGTCGAACTCCCTTTTCTATATTAAAATTTTTTGTAGTTTCTCCATTGATGAGGATTTTTGCAGTTTGTTTTGAATATATTGCTTTAATTGTTCTTATGTAGTTTTCTCCAAAATTCATTTTATCTAATTGATTTGTTATGAAGTCCCAGTTTAAATTATCAAATGCCTTTTGGGCATCTAGGAATATGAGTGCCATGGATTCCCCTGGATGAGTCTCGTAATATTCTAAAATGTTTATAATTGTTCTGATATTGTTTTTGATATGTCTATTTGGTAAAAAACCATTTTGATCTGAGTGTATAATTTTAGTAAGCGTTTTTTTAAGTCTTTCCGCCATTATGGAGGCAAAGATTTTATAATCTGAGTTCAACAGCGAGATTGGCCTGTAACTCTGGATCTTATGTTTCGTATTGGTGTCTTTGGGGATGATTGTTATTAGTGCCTCTGTCCATGAGTCTGGAATTGCTCCTTTTTTTAGTACTTCATTGTATGTAATTAATTGTATACTTTTTAAAATCGTTTGTAATTCTTTATAATACTCTGCTGGAATACCATCCGGTCCTGGGGTTTTGTTATTTTTTTGGTTCTTTATTGCTTTTTCTAATTCAATCAGTGTTATTTCTTCGTCCATCTTATTTTTAATATCCTCTGGTAATTGCGCTATACTAGAGTTTTTTAAATAGTCTTGTATATTTTGGATTTGTATAGTATCTTTGCTGTATAGTTCTCTATAATATTCTCGTGCTATTTCTTTTTTTTCTTCTATTGCCAACTGCATTTTACCTAGCGAATCCTCTAGTTGTTGTATTGTTTTTTTTCCTTTTCTTTTCTTAATTTATAAGCCAGCCATCTACCTGGTTTGTTAGCATGTTCAAAATGGTTCTGTTTGGCTGACTTAATTTTTAATGCGATTTCTTCTTGTGTTATCAGGTTTATTTTGTGTTTAATTAATTCCTTTTCTTCTTTTATTTCCTTATCTTGTGGTGTCTCTTGTAATTTGTGTTCTAATTCCCCTATCCTGTTTTGTAAATCTTTAATCTGTTTATTTTTATTTTTATTTTTTTTAATAGAGTAAGCAATAGATAGTCCTCTTACATATGCTTTCATAGTGTCCCAAATGTTTTGTATAGATGTATCTTCGTTCCAATTCTCCTGTAGAAAGAAAGTTAGTTCTTTCTCCATATATTGTTTAAATTCTTTTTCTTTTATTATTTTCTGGTTCATCATCCATCTCCTTCTTGTCTTATTTATTCCTCTCATTGTAATTACTATGGGATTGTGGTCCGCCCATGTATTTGGTTCTATTTCTACACTCTCTATTTTAATAATTGGTTCTATATTTGACCAGGCCATATCAAGTCTGGACCAGGATTGATGTGGGTTTGAAAAGTATGTATATTGGTTTTGTTTCTGGTGTCTTTCTCTCCATATATCTTTTATTTTAAATTCATTCACGATTTCAAAGAAATTTTTGGGTAAAATTTTTCTTTCAGAATTTTTTTTTGATCCCGATTTATAATCTTCTTTGGCATCTACTACTGCATTGAAGTCACCAATTATACAGATGTTTTCTCTCTCTAATTTTATAATTTGTTGATATAATTTAGTATAGAATTCTTTTTGTCCATTATTATGAGCGTATATGGCTATTAATAATATTTTAGTTTTATCAATTGTGATTTCTACCATAAGTATTCTTCCTTCTGTGTCTCTATATATTTGTTTGGGGCTTAACCAGTTTTTGATATATAGTGCTATTCCTTTTTTCCTTGAGTCAGCTAAGGATGTGAAAAGATTACCTATCTTGGGCTGCTGTAATAACTTATACTCTTCTTTTTTAATGTGAACTTCTTGTAAACATGTGATATCTGAACCTTGTTTCTGTAGTCTATTGAGTATTTGTCTTCTTTTTATTGGTGAATTGATTCCATTTATGTTAACTGAAAATATTTTGATTTGATTTTGCATTTTATTTTTTACTTGTTGCTCTTGTTTGTCTCACAGTTCTTATTTCTTTTGTTTTCATTCTCTTATCTCCCTCTCTCTCTTGTCTTTTCATTCTCTCCATTTCTTCCAACATTTCTTTTTCTTCCTGACTTTGTCCCTCACCCTCTACACTGCTCTCTCCTTCTTTTTCTAAATATGTTTCAATAAATTGGTCTGCCTCTTCCATTGTTTCTATCTTTATTTTTTTCCCTTTCCAAGTCACCAGGATTCCTTCCGGAATCAACCATCTAAAAGGAATTTCTTGTCTTATTAGTTTTGCAGTGCAGTATTGTAGGTCCCTTCTCTTTTCTCTTATTCGCTTGGGAATTTGTTTTAATACATTAATTTCTCTTTCCTTATGTAGTATTTGTTCTGTTCTCGTAGTTTTATAGATTTCATCTCTTATTGCTTTTTTTGTGAATCGTACATGTACCTCCCTGGGTAACTTGTGTCTTTTGGCAAAGTTTGTTTGTACTCTGTAAATTTCATCTATATGTCTATTTATTTCTTCTTTTTCTACCTGTAGAGCTTCTGCTAGTATTTCTGCTACCTGATCACGCAACTCCTCCTCTTTCACCTCTGGTATATTTTGGAACCTAAGGTAGAATGCTGATTTCTCCATTTCGAGAAGGGCAATGGCCCCTTCCAATTCTTTGTTTTTGGTTTTTAGTGATTCTTCCGTTTCCTCTATTTTTTTATCAGTTATGTCGGTTTTTTCCTCTAAATATTTTATTTGTTGTTCATGTTTTGCTACTACTCCCTGAATTACCTCCATTCTATTATCTAATTTTTTGATGTTTCCCTTAACTTCTTCAAAATTTTCATTAGTCTGCTCCTGATTATTA
This sequence comes from Diadophis punctatus similis, assembly GCA_023053685.1. Taxonomy (NCBI): domain Eukaryota; kingdom Metazoa; phylum Chordata; class Lepidosauria; order Squamata; family Dipsadidae; genus Diadophis; species Diadophis punctatus. The sequence goes on from JALIGW010000013.1 coordinate 1,880,676, forward strand.
AATATTGTTTGTTGCATTTTTACCATTGTTTCTTGCTGTGTCATCATGAATTCTTGTATTCTGTCTAGTGTGGCCTGCATGGTATGTAGTGATGGTGTTGTCCTTGTTTTTCAGTAGTTGCCATTTCTGTGATCAGTTTTTGCCCTGTCACTGAAGGTGTTACTGGGATTGGTTTCTTAATTGGTTTGGTTACAGTAGTTGTTGTTGACATGATCACTCTGCTGAAAAAGTTATTCCACACTTTCATATATTTTTCCCTCTTCTTATCGTTATACTTTCTCTATAATCGGTATACTTAGAGTAAGAAGTAGAGGGTAAAAAATTAAACTAGCTATTAAAGAGTGAGAAAGGGGGGTATAAAATGGAGTAAAGGATTCTAGAGTTTAAGAAAATCCAAGGGAGGTCAGAAATTCATTAAGGTACAATAAAGGAAAGTATTGGAGAATATTATTCGTATTTTGAGATAGGGAGATAAGAAAGAAGGATTAATTGTTAATCATTTGAACGTCAATTTTCTGTTTTTGAAAAAAAAAACTGTCAAGAGCTTATTATTATTGTTATTGTTATTATATTCCCTCCCCTTCTTTTTTTTTTTAACTTATCTTATCAAAAATATTTACTAACAATTTCTATCTTTGTAAGTTCACAATCTAAACAGTCTAAATAGTTTAGTATTCAGTAATCATAGGAAAAGAAAAAAGAAGAGAAGAGAGAAAAAAAATATCTATATAAATATATAAGTTCACTTAATTCAGTATCATAATATAAATTGTTATTAATATCTTTAAGAATCTTATTTCTTACTTTCCGTAAAAAAGAAAACTAATATATAATAATAACAGTGATAGTTAATTATTTAGGTATCCACGTATTACTATTTTTAACTTTAATAATTTTGATAACTATATGTTAAAGTTTAAATATCAGTATATTACTAAATCAATATTACTAAATCAATATATAAATTAAAGTTTTCAATTTCAAGTTGATCTGGTATCGTATATTATATCTTACAAGTGTCTTTTTGGGAAGGAGTCTTCAATCTTCTATTTCTGTTTTACAATCTATACAAGATGTCTGCGTTCAGGAAGATTGCTTTGTCACTGTTCTTTCTCCCTTTCCCCCCCCCTCCTCCTTTTATTTCATAGTATTTCTAATGTGATCTTCTCATAAGTTCCTTTTTCCACTCTCAACTGTTTTTCCCGTGGTCCCGTAGATCTGTAGCTCTTTTGGATCGTATCCCTTTAAAGCAGTCTGTTAATTTTGTTTTATTCGTCTCGCCTTTCGCTCCTTTCCGCTAAGGCGCCGCTAAGTTCTTTTTTTTGGAGGCTCAATTGTCCTTCGAGGGTGCCGATCGTTCTCTTCTATTTTAGAATGTTCTCCGAAAATCAAAAATTGTAATCCAATTTGATCCGATGTTTCCAATGATTCACCAATATTTTGCCGTTCCTCTATCTCTCTCCTTCCTTGCTGTATGCTCAGGCGGCCATGCCTCTGGACCAGCGTGGTTTGCTGGTTTCTTCTTCGCTCAAATTTGGGGCTTCCATCTGCTTCGGCGGGGGTTTGCACCTCCTCCCATCTCGCCCAATGTTCCCCTTCCTCGCGCTAACCCCTTCGAGGCTCCACGCTGCGAATTTTCGGCAGTCTGAGCGAAGAAAGTCGAGCTAAGTTGCAGCGGTTTGCCTCTCAGCTTCGCTCCACCATGGCCCCGCCCCCGGAAGTCTGGAATACATTTCTATATAGGAACAGGAAACAGTTAGGGAGGGGCCCAAGAGAGAGTATAAAGCAAAGAACTCAGCATCTCTTCTTTCCTTCTTTTCTCTTCACCCACACCTGGAAGCATGTAATCTACATTTTCTGTAAGGGGCTTATGCCATGTGCTCCTGTCCACCATATTAAACCTTCTTTCCAAGCAACTTCCATGAATCCAGTGTCTTTTTCCCCACTTGGAACTGAACCCAGAAGGATATTCCTTACAACACAAGCAAGCTCAGAAAGCACCAAAGACCCTTCATTTCATCCCTGAGCTACAAATATTCCCCTTTAAAGATATTTCAGGTTATCTCTGGGTGATAAATGCAAGCTGAACTGTCCACCATTTTGAAGCAACTTTGATGTGCTTTAAATGGTGAAAACCATTAAAGAAAACCAGTGAAAAATTCCCAGTGGAGAATTCCTTCTATTTGAATTAGAAGACAAGGACATCTTCTCTAGAAAAATATCTGGGAAGAAGATTAAAGGAAAGTTTAGGCTGTGCAAATAAATAAAGGCAGAAGCAGCAGAAATGCTCCTAAATGGCTCACTAGTTAATGGATAGAAAAAAAAACCCCACATTTGATGGATTCCAAATGTGATAAATGGAAATAAGGTTATCAATTTTTAAAGATTAAATGCGAGATGGTGGGTAGTTTAGTTAGGGAAAATGACATGTGTAGCTCAGCCCCAGGATCAACCAGACAGTTTTCTCTTTAAACTGATGGGAAAATGCTTTTATTAGTAGTAGTAACAACTGTATTAACAGTAAAAGTATTAACAGTAGTAACTGTGAGAGGGATCTTGGAGTCCTAATGGACAACCATTTAAATATGAGCCAGCAGTGTGCAGCAGCTGCCAAAAAAGACAACATAGTTCTAGGCTGCATTAACAGAGGGATAGAATCAAGATCACGTGATGTGTTAATACCACTTTACAATGTCTTGGTAAGGCCACACTTGGAATACTGCATTCAGTTTAGGTCGCCAGGATGTAAAAAAGGATGTTGAGACTCTAGAAAGAGTGCAGAGAAGAGCAACAAAGATGATTAGGGGACTGGAGGCTAAAACGTATGAAGAACGGTTACAGGGACTAGGTATGTCTAGTTTAATGAAAAGAAGGACTAGGGGAGACATGATAGCAGTGTTCCAATGTCTCAGGGGTTACCACTAAGAAGAGGGAGTCAAATTATTCTCCAAAGCACCTGAGGGTAGAATAAGAAGCAATGGGTGGAAACCAAACAAGGAGCGAAGTAACTTAGAACTAAGGAGAAATTTCCTGACAGTTAGAACAATTAATCAGTGGAACAGCCTGCCTCCAGAAGTTGTGAATGCTCCAACATTGGAAGTTTTTAAGAAGATGTTGGATAACCATTTATCTGAAGTGGTGTAGGGTTTCCTGCCTAAGCAGGGGGTTGGACTAGAAAACCTCCAAGGTCCCTTTCAACTCTGTTGTTGTTGTTGTTGTTGTTGTTGTTGTTGTTGTTGTTGTTGTTATTATTATTATTATTATTATTATTATTATTATTATTATTATTATTATTATTATTATTATTATTATTATTATTATTATTATTATTATTATTATTATTATTATTATTATTGCCCCTTATCTCCACCCCTTAAAAGTATTATTAAATAAATGGTATTGCATCAAAAATTGTGTGTGTGTGAAGATGGGATTCTACTTTTGATACAATAGGCAATGAAAATAAATCCATGCAGGCATCCTTACTGTACCAAATCAAGGATGGTACAGTGGTATGTAGATAACAGATGATCATAGGAATGAATCTGCCTGCTTTATTTCTTAGAACTGCTGCATTTTATCCACACAGTTTCATTCTGCCCTGTTTCCACATCATTGTGTAACTTAACAAAAATAATCTGCAGAATAATTGATAAACATATTTATTTTCACATTCGTGTGCAGTTTTGTTTATGATTTCCTCTAATAGGTGGGTTTTTTCCCCCTAAATAATTTTCCCTGTTATGTGCTTTCTTGGTAACTCCCATGGCTAATGCACGTATTTTCCTATGCTATTTTTTTGTAGTGTAAACATTTAAATCAGAGTAACACATGACAAAAATTAGAGAAGTGTGAAATCTAAAAAATTATTGCATTCCGTTTTGCATATTAGCTTGGGAAATGTAAATAAGGTTGGCTCATGTTAAAATATTGAAGAAACATCTCCCTGATTTATCCGTATGACTTGTTAATCTTACTTTACTATCTCCAGCAAACAAATAGGAGCAAAAAATTATCTTTTGGGCCAATTCCCTCTAAGCCTCTTTTCTGGCTCCTCACCATTAACTTTGAAGGATCTGAAGAACCACTGGCAAGTAATTTTGAAAAGTGCTTCTTTAATAAGCATTTCATTTTGGAAAATGTTGAGGGAAAGCAACATTAATCTTTGTGTCACATCTACTATTTATCCTAAGGCAGCTGGTTACAAATTCCAACTTTTCTTGTTTCAACATTTTAATAAATATGGAAACGGGAGCAATTACGAGAATGGAATGATCATGTTAACAAAAAGCCTCAAGTCCTTTACTGACATCCAAAATGTTCCCTAATACTAATGTACCAGGGTGGGAAATGTTTAAATGCATCATTTTACTCCACTGGATGTATTAAAACAAGTTTAAAAATGTTTATACTATAGCCATGTGTGTGGACCTATACATATAGACGGACATAAGTATGGCGCCATCACAAGCATGCTACATTTGGAGAGAACCTTATGCATAACAAGAAAATTGTTTAACACATCACTGGTTCAAAACACACACACACATGCAATCCCATTAGTTTTGTTCTGGTTCACACTTCAGCAGCATAGGCATACAGCACTAAAGAGGAGGAGGAAGAAGAGGAGGAGGAGGAGGAGGAGGAGGAGGAGGAGGAGGAGGAGGAGGAGGAGGAGGAGGAGGAGGAGGAGGAGGAGGAGGAGGAGGAATGTATGTTGTAATGTCATGATGCAAACCCTAAATTTTTGCACCTGGTTTCCAACAGCAATGCTGTTCCTTTCCAGATGTTGCTAAATTACAGTTTCTAGCAATCTCACCAATTTAATCAGTGTTTGGCGCACAGAATATAATTCTTTATCATCTGAAGCCCACAACCTCACCACTATTAGCATGCACCCACCTATTTTTGGAAGTATGGCATATTGGTTACATCTGGATATGCCTCTGAGTAAATTAAATCTCCAAGTCCCAATCTGACAATACATTAAAATAATATCTTTACTATTGGCTGTTGTAATATGTACTTGCATGAAAGTAAATATACTGTAGATTTAAAACAATTTGTGTCATCAGTACAAAATGTTTCTACATGATTTAGAACATTTTTAAGAAAGAGTGAAGCAACAAGAAATGAAAGAGTTAATGTAAGTTAATTTTATTCCAATGAATATATGATCTCTGGCTAAAATATAACATAAGCTTAAAGGGGTAGAATTCAGCTGGTACGGACTGGTTCTGGCGAACCGGTTGTTCTGGCGATCAGTTGGCCACGCCCACCAGCCCCTGCCCTATTCCATCCTATATTTCCATTGTTTGAAGCCCAGCTGATCAGCGTGGCTGAGCGGATTGCCGCGCCTCACCTGTTTTGGTCACTGGGGCTGCAGTAAAAGGTACGATTTAGAGCTGTTTTCAAATGAAATGCGCACACACACGAAGCACATGCGCACGCGCGACGCGAACCGGTTGTTACACCGGTTGAATCCCACCACTGCATAAGCATAAACCAAAAATATGTAACAAATGTTGGAATGTTATTGTGGTTTATACCCAGCTCACTCCCAGTCAATCCCTTTATCCAGATCCGAACAAGCACACACTTTGCAGTTTATCTTGCAAATAAATAAATTTTATTTGCAAGATAAAATGGTTCTGGCGAACCAGTTGTTCTGGCGATCAGTTGGCCACGCCCACCCTTCTGCATGCGCAGAAGCAAAATTGACCCCAAATCACCGGGAAAAATGGTGATGCGCCAGGTGGACCGGCAGAGAGGGCTCCAGAGCGGTTATGCAATCGGCCGCCCCCTACCGGAGCTGTGTACCGGGCAGCTCCAGCAGGGACCCACCTCTGGAGCAAACCCCGCCCTATAGTCAGCAATGATTAGTGGAATAAAATCTGCAGGGACTCTTTAACATTTTTCTCAGGATCCCCAAAATCTTTTTTAAAAACTATTTGGGGGGGGGGAATCTCAAGTAAGTGAGCTCTTCCATCATAATTTTAGCTAGCTGGATTTAAAATGACCAGAGAAAGAAATCACGGGGATAAAGCATACTTGGGGGAAAATATATATAATTTCAATCAAAGACTGAGAACTTCACATCAGGCTCTCTGCAGCTGCATTTCTGATACACTCGGGGACAGCCAAGATAGATCTGACAAACTTTGATTGAATCATTTCTAATAGTGGCAGTTTTCTAAAGTCACTGACTTGTATGCCATCAAGAAGCGGAGATAAAACTTTTCCTTCAAAAACTTTACAGACTTTGAAATAAAATGACTCTCTTTCCAGAGAAGAGTTTAAGAGATGCAGCTGTGCTCCTTTGGACACCTGCTCAGCTTCCTTTCCATTCATTTACCTAGTGTACCTTTTCAAAAACATTTCTTTAAAAAACACAACAAAACTCTGAAGGCTCTAAGGAGCTAAAGTTGGGAAAGGTGGAAAGAAAAACAAGAAAAGGATGACCAGAAGTGAGGTGGATAGAATCAATTAACTTTGGTTATTGGTAAACTATTGGAAGATGTGAAGGACCAGCTTAGGGCCAAATCCTTATGGGTCAGGACTGTGAAACTTCCATGCCATGGGCTGGATGCATCACACGCTGGACATGCCCACACCCGGTTTAGCAAAGGGGGGAAAAGTCCCGATACGTCACATGATGCCGCCATGACAACATAAGTTTGACACCCCTTATCTAAGGGGTGTTGCTAAGATTAGACATTGATAAATATTCAATGGAGATGGTTTGGTAATTAGCAATCAAGGGTTGGACTAGAAGACCTCCAAGGTCCCTTCCAACTCTGTTATTTTTTAATATATAAACCAAATATAGCAAGTGTTACTATTAATATTAATTAATATTAACATAAATAATCTACACTTTAAAAAGAATGAGGAAGTTTTTTCTCCATTTACACAAGAAAGGATATGTAATCAACATATTATGCATTGCTTCAATATCAGAGGTGAGAGCACTGCAAACAATGTCTTCAAAAAAAAACCCAAGAAAGTCCAGTTGCCTCCTGAAAAAGCACCTTTGGGACAACCATGACCTGGATGACTGAGAATCTCTACAGACTTTTAGCTTTACAATTTGGGATGAACACCCTTTGAATGGTGTGGGAGTAGGGATGGATTTCCAGAGGAAAAAATTGCAGACTACAGGAACCAGGAGCACTACTCAGGTGACCCTGAGGACACAGATAAACCTCCAAGTGCTTCAACGACCCTCTAAAAGGATGCAAATGACCAGCTGTCTGCAAGGAATAAAAATCCTTCCATTCCCCACCATCCAGTCATAGCTGAAGAAGCTTCTTGGATGAGAAGCGAAACGTCTTCAAAAGAAAAAAAAACAAGCAAGTCCAGTTGCCTCCTGAAAAAGCACCTTTGGGACAACAGGCCTTATGCCCCAAAAGGCCCATCCACAAGTAACCACAAATATCAATTGATAATATATGGCATAAGTTGTCACCTGATCTAGAGAGGATGTAGGATGTTTTTAGAAATAGAAAGATTAAACATCCCCATCTCAAGTACTTGTACTGCATTATATACCAACAACACCTTATAAAACAATTGGCACCAGTTGCAATTTTTTTAATATAGTATGAAACAGAAATGTAATTTTTCTGTAAAGTTTTCAGTGGTTGGGCTGTTCAGAAAGCTAGTGAAACAGCCAAAGCAGGTGGTAGGGCTTCCTAAACATGGAGATCATTTAGACCGTTATTGATCCTCAAACTCTAGGAGCATCCCTAAATTATTTACTAGTTCCTTCTGATGGAGCATAAACCTTAGAACGTGCAATTTTCCCATCTAACTCATTTTTGCTCCCATGTTCTGCCTCTCCTGATTCAGAAGTTACACAAAACAGTTAGGTGTTATTAAAATCAACATCTACAGTTTATTCCTATAAGTTAGGTAGATAGGATGTCTTATTGCAATCAATAACCTAATTATATATGTGATATGGATAAAGTACAGTCATCCAATCCTAATTTCTGAAATTGTATGGATCATTGATCCCACTAAAGAATATATGAATGCAATTTCTGAAACTCTGCTGGCAATAAGAGTAGAAGAATACCTTCAAACCTATTTCATGGAAAAATTCAGAGGGATATTATAGTGAATCACAATAAAATCCATTGAGATACTCAGTAGAAATAACAGTTACATTCTCTTTGTCTGTTTTAGGACATCCAAGATGATTTTTATCTCCAAATCAAGCCTGAATTCAATCAGAAGTGGATTGAGATATAACCAGTTCAGTTGTGGTATTCAGCCGGTTCTATCCAGATCGGATGAACCTGTAGCGCTGACTGCGGGAGGCCCTGCCCACCTGCCTGGACGTAAGCATGTCGCATTTTTGACACTGTGCGTATGCGCAGAAGGCTTTGCGTGCCTTCACATTTGCGAACCAGTAGGGAAGGTAAGTGAAAACCACCCCTGAAACAGTTTCTTCCAAGAATATCTGAAGATCCAGTGGCCACTTTCCCTTACAATGTTTTTTCTACTTCGAAATACAGCCGTATGGAATATAATACATTCAGGCTCATGAGGTACCGTATTTTTCGGACTATAAGACGCACTCCCCCCCCCAAAAAAAGTGGGTGGAAATGTTCGTGCATCTTATAAAGCAAATGTTGCCGAAGCAGAGGCGGCGATAGGAGGTAGTGATCCCCACAGCCTGGAACAGCCTGGAACAACCTGGAACAGCCTGGAATAGCTTATTGTCAGTACTCCGGGAGGCTGATCCAGAGGTGGGATCCTCCCAGTTTGGACTGGTTTGCCTGAACCAGTACCAAACCGCTGATGACATCATGATGACATCACGGAACCGGTTCAGTCAGTGCCAGTCTGAGGGCACCGCCATCTTTTTTTGGATTTTTTTTGGATTTTTTTTTTGAAATTTTTTGGGGGGGATTTTTTCTGTTCTTTTTTTCTTCTTCTGTGCATGCACAGAAGCCGAGTTTCTGGCACTGCGCATGCATCGGCATCTTGTTTTTGGCTTTTTTGGGGGGGTTGGATTTTTGGGCACTGCGCATGCGCATGTGCACAAAGCGCACATGCGGCCACGCAGCACGGGAGAAAGCAAACTGGCACCGAGGTAAGTTAGAACCCACCCCTTGGCCGATCCAACTGCCAACCAGGTGCTCGTGCTAAATCAGGCTGTGCTGAAGCTGACCAAGCTGTTTGCTGTTTACTGCAAGGAGGCAAATTGTTGGGAGGCAGAGGCAGATTTTTTTTTTTTCTTGTTTTCCTCTAGGAAAACAAGCTAGGTGAATCTTATAGTCCAGAGCATTTTATAGTCCAAAAAAACATGGTACATTATAGGCTTATGAGTGCAACAGCTAAATATGAACCTACAGTACCTTTCCGTGGCCTCAATATAAACATCAAACCATTTATTTTCGCAAATTCTTGATAATACAAGAATTCATTCTAATGGTTTTCCAACTGCACTTTAGTTAAATGTTTATGATGGATATCTCATTTCTCATTTGTTTATTTTTTTTCCTCCTCCATAATTGTCTTCCATGTTAACTTTTTAAGACAATAAGGAATTAAAGAAAAACATAATGAAGACATTATAGATCCCTGAGATAATAAGATGAGCACAGGAATGTGGCTGAAGAATCATATATTTTATTATGATAAACCTGATTCAGATAAACAGAGGCATTAGTGAGAATTACTGCACTTCAGTGTACCAGCATGGAAGCACAGCTATATAATACCAGTTATGTAAAGACATTATTTTGTAAGAACATTGCAAAATTACAGCCTTTTTTAATTAGAGCCAAACTGTGCAAAAGGAAATGTAAAATAGTTCTTGAATATAAGAGCAGATTAGAATGCAGCTACTCTTAGTTATTATATTACTGTCTTAAGAGAAACATCTAGATAGGCTCTAATCCATTTTCACACAACAAAAATTAAAATTCATTGAAGAAAAATTGAAGGACAAACATTCAACAATTCTTCGGTGCCTTTAGCTTGTGAGTTAGCTAAAAGTTTGTAGGAACTGGAAAGGAGAAAAATATAGATGATAGTTTGCTGAACATAGAATCATAGAGCTCAAAAGGATCTCAGAGTCTTCTAGTCTGGAGTAGTGGACCCTGAGTTGTAGGGGGTGTTGTTAGGAATAAATAAAGGTTTCTGGAGTAAATATACAATGCCTTATAAGCATTTTAAAAAGTATACATATTAATTTAAAATTGATTAATTAAAATTAAAATGACTAGACCCGTGATGGCAGACCTATGGCACCCGTGCCTGAGGTGGCATGCAGAGCCCTCTCTATGGGCATGCGCACCATCACCAGGTGCTCTTCTGGTTTCCAATGCGCACATGCGCACTGGCTACCTGGTCTTCGCACATGCCGGAATGCCGGAAACCTGAAGACCAGCTGGCTGGTGAACATGCGCGCACCGGCCACCTCGTCTTTGGGTTTCCAGCGTTCCGGCATTCGTGAAGACCAGCTGGCTGGTGCGCATGTGCATGCCAGAAACCGGAAGACCAGCTGGTCCTTGGGTTTCAGGCGCTCCGGCGCACACACATGCACATACATCTGCGCGCCTTCTGATTTGGGCACTCGGTGCCGAAAACATTCACCATCACTGAAGTAGGCACTGCAACAAAGTTTGTTCATCTAACTTCTCCATTATTGCAGGAATTGTTCTGATAAGAATCTTGATTGTCCTTGAATTTTCAGTCCTCCTTGGTAACGTGATATTTCCTTCTAGATCAAAAGTGCCCCCTTTTGGCCTTTTTAAACCAGTATTTGCGGTACTCCAAACATTTACAGTTGCTTTAAAGCTAAAAAGTGGTTTGAAAGCAATTTTTCACTTTTGTTCAAGGGTTTTCTTTCTGGTTCTATTTTATTTCAAGTAGATCTACTTTAAACGCTAAAAGTTTTTTTCCACATCACTTAGAAAATGTTAGAAAATGTTAGCATCCCCACTAAACTACATGAAGCCAAAGTAATAATGCAACCATTTTATGGTGTGCAACTGGGTCAATGTATTTGCCCAGTGGAATAGGTTCACTATAGATTTTAAGATCAACCTTCTGGGTTCCTAGATGAGTCTTCAAATTTGCCATAAGATTGGAACTGGTTTTCGAAAAAGTGGGTATCTTGATAGTTATTTTCCTGGTCATCTGAAACTGATGACTACTGGACTAGTTTCCTAATAACTGAGCTTTCACTCAGAGCAGAAGTCAAGAATCAGGGATGGTAATAGCAATAGCACTTACAGTATATCCCACTTCACAGTGCTTTACAGCCCTCTCTAAGTGGTTTACAAAGTCAGCATATTGCCCCTAATCATCTAGGTCTTCATTTTGCAGACCTCAGAAGGATGAAAGGAGTCAACCTTGAGCCAGTGAGAATCTGACTTCCAAATTGCTGGCAATCGGCAGTCAGCAAAATTAGCTTGCAATGCTACGTTCTAACCACTGCGCCACCACAGCTCCATAACCTGTACTTCCTTCTTGTGAGATGTCATGAAATCTCTGGGCTAAATCCAAGCTGGCAAGAACATATACCGGTAACAGAGAATTCTTGATACAGAATGTCAACATATGATCACTCTTGGCCAAGCGGACTTGAACTACAATGGTTGTAGCATAGCTCAAGACCAGCCAATTACTGGCAATTTTTGATGGGTAAACTATTATCCATCATAAAGTTCTTCTCTAGATAGACTACAGGCTCTTTTTTCGCAGTTAATGGTAGTACTTCCTTGTATTTGAAATATCCCTGCAGCTTTCAGACAATTGAGGGCATGAGTCATGTTTTATTATAATGTAAATTTAAAAGGATCTACAGTATGAATACTACAATCTTTCTTTTCTTAGAGGCTATAAAAACTAGAGAAGAGGAGATATTCATTCATTCGTTTGTTCGTTCATTTGTTCATTCATTCGTTCATCTTTGAGCATTAAACAAACAAACAAAAATCCCAGAAATGTCACACAACCATAAAGGAAGGATTAATTTTGATGATTTTCTATATATGATTATATTGTACATCTAGCACACTATTATTAATACTAAGCTAAAAAGACCTAAAACTTCAGAATCAAACCATAGAGTTGTTTAAAGTAAGGCTAACCCAAATAAAATGGCATGTAGCTGAAAAAACAAAAACAAAAACCATCACTCAAATTCTAAACGTAATGCTGCTAGGGGTAGTTAAGAAAATTACAGTAAGGTCCTTTGTAACCCATCAGAAGATATTTCTGTTTCTGTGAATAAATGTCACCAAGTAGAGGATGTCAGTTTCCACATACCATAAATGTATGGCAGAATTTGGTTCTGATTTGTCTGAAAGGAGGATTTGTGTATAAAGGCGGTCTGTATGCCCAGGATATTTTGCTACTTGAAGATAAATGAAATGAGTTCTGCATTCTCAGTAGAAGCTCCAGTAAAATCAAACATGAGCCGTAGTTTCTGCAGCCTGTGCCACAAGGACACAATTGAGTAGTTGAGGGTATTATTTGTATTGGATGGCAGAGCATTAAACGGAGCTAATATTAAAGCTCTGTTCAGTTTGGAAACTGTAATAAAAGTTAAATATCCCACTGGTCTGAACAACAAAGATCAGCTATTTAAAAAAGTGTTTCCGGCTAATTGAGTTAAATAGCTGAGTTGAGTTGGTCAAGTTGGCTTTCTACTGTATATCCAGCAATGCTGGATCATTATCTATTTAAGCTGCTTGTGGACAGCTTTCTCAGAGAACCTATAGACTCCGTGGAATTACAGCTTCTTCAATAGATATCTCCATCTCCATTGAAATTGTCCATTAAGACCAAAGTTTGGACAATCTGATGGAAAATTGTTTGGCTTATGGTTTTTTTTTAATATCCAGATATGCATTTTACTTCTCCTTTTGGAGTACTTGGTCAATGTCACTCATTCAAAAACTAACATTTGTGGTACAACTATGAAAATTTGATGTCAGCATGTATCTGATACAGGGGAACAAATTTATAGCAATCTCCCAAAACTGTTAACTGTCCCTTTTTGTTCCCTCTATAATTTAATTTTTTTAAGTGTTCATTTTTGATGACATATATATCTAAATGATCAATAGTAAGAAACATTTGACCATAAACCGCACTGATAGCATGGAATAATTTTGGAAGCAACTTCTTGAACAACTTGTCTAGGCTCCCTCTCAAATAAAGGGCAAGAACAATAAAAATAAAGACAAGAAAGAAACTATGGATTTCTAGAGGATTCGTCTATTTCGCTTTATTAAAAATTTTGCATAAAAGGGAAATGGGGCCATTTCCCCATTTTTTCCAAAATACCTATTTGTAAGATAATTTTATTACAAAGACCCTGTTAGGGAAAACTATATAAATATAAAGAAGGTTACATGCAACTGAAGTACAAAGTAGAAAAGCATTTTATTTTAATTTGCAAAAACATGCTCCAAGAAAAGGTTCAAATTTCAAGGTTAGTTAATAAAGCACACTATTCCTTCAAGATTTCAGGAACAAATGGAAAATATTTCATCTTTTAACTTTTGTATCTGTATCCAAAGTGATGTCATTTTTAAAAGAGTGACAGCAATTATGCCGTAGCTGTCTCTTTTAATTTCTCTGTGTATAAACTGATAAATAATGCTATATGGCTCTCCTGCTCCCAAATCCAACATTTAAACAGTATGTCAAAAACAGCTGATTGTCCAATAAATCCAGGGGTTTTAAAAATACAAATAAACAAGACAGTTTCTCCCAAAATCACCTTTCAAATTGTTTAAGCTTTTTTCCAAGCTTTCTGTATTTTAAAGCTTCCCTTGGGCATTTCTTTCACCTCTTAATTTTCAGTCTTTAATCTTCTCCGTGTGTCTGATTGCCACTTCCTTAACTCTTGGAGATTATCTTTTCAAATTCTTGTACTTAAATTAAATCTTTAGAGTAAGAGTTGGAAGTTATCTCACCCAGTTTCAATGCACTGTCCATGGACTGCTCCAGCACAAATCTTAAGGTCCCAGTTGTCCCAGTTTGTGACTGCCAAAAATGGCCATCATCCTTGCTGCCATTCGGGAGAGCTTGCTTCAGACCAGCTGGATTTCGCAAGTGTAGTCCGCTCAGTGTAGTCCGCTAATTTCCAAGCTGTTCTCGCCACGACGTCAACCGGAAGTTAACAAGATGGAGTTTTGATAGTCCACATCCTCTCTTTCTAAATGGCATTATGTGTGAGGCTTATGGATACAACTTATGGATACAGAGCCGAGATGGTGCAGTGGTTAAATGCAGCACTGCAGGCTACTGCTAGTTCAGCAGTTCAGCTGTTCAAATCTCACCGGCTCAAAGTTGACTCAGCCTTCCATCCTTCCGAGGTGGGTAAAATGAGGACCCAGATTGTTGGGGGCAATATGCTGAACTCTGTAAACCGCTTAGAGAGGGCTGTAAAGCACTATGAAGCGGTATATAAGTCTAAGTGCTATTGCTATTGCTAACTTAAAGTGGGAAAACTGAGCTCTCAGGCTGGAGAAGTGTTCTGAACAAACTAAATAAAAAAAACTAAATAAAAAACTAAATAATAAAGCAAGACCAGTTTTGGTTACCATGATACAAAAAGATGCTGAGACTCTCCAAAGAGCGCAAAGAAGACCAACAAAGATGATTAGGGAGCTGAAGGCTAAAACATATGATGAACTGTTGCAGGAACTAGTCTAATGATGAGAAGGACTAGGAGTGACATGATAGCAGTCTTCCAATATTTGAGGGACTGTCATTGAGAAGAGGGGTCAATCTATTTTCCAAAGGACTAGGCAAGACAAGAAATAACACATGGAAGATCATTAGAGAGATCCAACCTAATATTAAGGAGAAATATCCTGTCAATGAGATCAATTAATCAATGGGATTAATGGGATTAATTGCCTTCAGAAGTTGTGGGTGCTCCATCACTGGACATTTTAAAGAAGAGATTGGACAGTCATTTGTCCAGAATGGTATATGGTGGTCTGCTTATACAGGGGATTGTACTGGAAGACCTTCAAAGTCCCTTTCAACTCTGATATTCTGTATTCTATAGCCTAAGGCAGTGATGGCGAGTGCCCAAACTCCGTGCGCACATGTCCAAACTGAAAGGTGCGCATGTATGCATGAATGCACGGACATGCACGCAGACATGCATGGACGTGTGCATGCAGTGACATGTACAGACATGCATGCATGCGCAGCAGAGACCTGAAGACCAGCCGGTCAGTGGGAGGCAGGGCATCCCAACATCAACAGCGCGGCAAGAGGTAAGATCTTTTTCTTTTGTGAGCTTCTGTTTTGTCATTTGTAGGGAAACAGAAGCTCATGAAAGAAATGCCACAGAGATCTGACCTGGGACAATGATGCACGTGCCAGCAGAGAGGGCTTTGCGTGCCACCTCTGGCACGTGTGCCATAGGTTCGCCATCACAAGCCTAAGGCCTCAAAATTACAGCATGTTCAGAAAGATCCAGCATTGTGGGCAGACTAAATATTGATGGTCTGGTCCAGAATGTTTATGTACTACATAAAAGCAAATATACAAATAAGCCAAGGTTTAAAAGTTTCATTGATCAGGAATGAGTTTGACCAAACAGAGTCAGTCCAGAAATATTGTAAGTTAAGCATTGTAGAAGGGGCATTTTAATATTGCAATGTAGTTCCTTGCAGGCATAGATGTTATCACAATACTTTTGTTTGAAAATGTTGTTGGTGTAATAACAATCCCATAGGAACAGGTATAACTCAGATGCCTTCTGCTTAACTATCAAAGGTTAGAAATATTACTCACAGCGCTGACTTCCACTTTATTTAATCTATTGCCCTTAAATAGTAATAGTTGGAGATCATATTTGGAGGCCTTCCCGATAGATTGACTTTTATTTTATAAATCCAGTCGTCTGAGATAGTCATATTCTTAGGGATGAGTTTTAAAATAAGCCCCTTCCCCTGCAGCAAAAAGATAAGTAAACCAATCTTAAAGGCAAATCAATAATAGGGACTGAAACATTGATAGCTAGCTAATATCTGCCCCTCTCTTTCTACTGATTTAGAGAATTCACCACAAGAGCTCTGTTCACCTTCTATGTGTCTTTAGTTATATTTGCTCTTAATGTAAATCAATGCTAGGGGACTCAGTTCTTGTACATTATACAGCAGTGGTCAGAATTCAGGAAATTAGGGTGCTGGTCTCTATACTGAGTGTCATGTATAGGCAGATAATCAGTGGTGGGTTCCTACCAGTGCGGTCCACTCTATAGCACTGGTAGCGGCCCGCTGGTGATGTCACAGTACCGGTGCGGTCGGTTGCCGGTGCCTGGGCGCCGCCATTTTAAAAAAATTAATTTTAAAAAAAAATTTCTTCTGTGCATGCCCAGAAGCAGAACTTCCGGCACTGCACATGCGCTGCCTTCCTACCCCACAGTGAGTCCAAGCAGGGGAGGATGGCTGAGGGAGTGCGTGAGACGCTGAAAGAACGGGCGGCAGGACCTATCTCCATTCCCCTCTCTTCAGCAGTCCGAGAAGCCACGAACATGCGGTGATGATCCTAGGCATTTTCGCACATTTGAGGCTTCTCGAGCTGCTGAGGGGAGGGGGAAGGGGCGGCAGGAGCCTAGGATCATCGAATGGGGAGAAGCATTCAGGCCGGATGGAGCCTCCTAGAAGAACCGCTGCCGCAGTCTTGCTGCTCCCGCTGCGGGGGGGCTGCGTTGCGGGTAGGCAATGCCCCCCCCCGCTTCTCCGGCCACTGCCAAGCTCCCGAGGCCCACGCCCACCCAGTCACATGGCTGGCAAGCCACATCCACAAAATAAGCCATGCCCACAGAGTGGCAGTAAAAAAAATAGGAACCCGCCCCTGCAGATAATCCAGTTACTCAAAATGGGGGGGGGGAATCCACTGACTAGCAATGCTCACCTACTTTCTCATGCTAACAACTCTGCCTTCTCCTGCTTTGGAATGAAAACAATGCTAGAAGCCAATAGATTGAAAGACCCTTTTGCTATCTGTAGAATGGTGGGCTATTCCAGCCATTACACCTTGATTTGAACAATTTCCACAGCTAGGAGTACAAGAGCTATGAGCTTTTACTCAGCTCATATTTAACAACACATTGCACATATTTTAAAAGCAGGGATTGGGAGTTTGGAGAGCCTGCCACTTTTATTTGTAGAATGAATCACTTGATGGACTTGTTAGAAATTTTGTTTCTTCATAGATTTAAACTCAGAGCTGTGATTAGCTTTTAACAAACTCCAGAAGGGAACCACTGTGTGTTGGACTAAGAATCCAGATTCTTATCAGGATTGGACCAGAATCAGGAGATCCAGATTCTGACCCATTTATATCACAGCATCTCATTGGATGTATAGTTCATCCTTAGTCAGTTTCAGTCTCAGCTATCAGAATGGTATATCCAGCCTTCCTTCCCTTAAACCAGGGGTATCAAACTCAAGGCCCAGGGGCTGGATTCGGCCTGCGGGTACTTAGATCTGGCCCACGGGGCTGCCCTGAAAATAGCAAAGGACCAGCCCGTGCTGCCTCTGCCAGTGAAAACGGAGGGTTGCAGAAGGCTATTGCAGCCGAAAACGGAGCTTGGGAACCTGTTTTAGCTGGCAGAGCACTCAGGCCACCGTAGGCACCCCCAACATGAGTGACATTGAGCTGGCCACACCCACCCTGGCTATGCCCACCCTGGCCCCCCAAGGTCAAACACAACCCTGATGGGGCCCTCAATGAAATTGAGTTTGACACCCCTGCCTTAAACAGACAGAGACATACAGTACACACGCTATGTTATGTCATGACACTATGTATGGGCCTTTACATGACTTCAGATCAGATTAACAGAGTTGGAAGGGACCTTGCAGGTCATCTAGTCCAACCCCCTGCCCAAGCAGGAAACCCTTACATCTGCCTCTACCTAGGATCGAACTCACAACCTCCTCATTGTGAGGAGTTCCACCTCTAGGCCACAGCAGCTGGGTGACTTATACCACCACCCCATGGAGTGATGAAAAACTCTGTTATTTTTACAAATGTGATATTTTCAGTTATGATGAAAATATGCCGCTAGGAGGCACCCTATGATTAGTTTTGTCAAAGGGATGGAAATGGTCATGTGGTCCCTCTCTCCCGCCTATCTTTAATCTACAGGTCTGTGAGGAAAATGGGTTTTCTACCACGCTTAGCACCTACACAAATAGAAATACTGTAGGAGAAAGTAATGAATTTTATTTTGGAAATGCATGACTATTTTTAATAGCATAATAGATTGAACTACACTAACCCCCCCCCCAGGGAAGTGGGGGAGGGCAAAAATAGAATTGGAAACATGGTAGAATTTCTTACCTTAGTGAAAAAGGATGGGAAGCCAGAGAAGGATATTAATTTAATTTTGACCCTATTTTTGTTTTTATATTCTTAAATTAATTTTGTGCTGGTTTCTGCAACACTTACAATTTTTCTTAATAATGCATAGGTGTCTAAATCCAAACATATCACTGTGTTTTCAACCTAGCATAATGTGTCATTACACATATTATTCCCAGTACCCTGTATTCTGCCCATAGGCAGAAAGGCAAGAGATAAATCAAAATAATAAATATTACAAAATCAACATGAAATACAAAGCACCTGAAGGACATGAGTGTGCTTCGCTGTACACTATAATTCTTTGTGAATTATAATATCTATAATTCTTTATGAATTTGGGGGGGTTGAGAATGCTTTGGTCACATTTGGAATAGTGTACAGATCAGTGTTGCATTTTAAATATTCTAATTTTCCAGCTTAATCTTTGTCACGATGTGAATATTGCCAGTTGAGCACCTCTGCCATATTTCTAGGTTTATTGTATTTTCTAATCAAGCAGACATGTGATATGTTTTACTATGCATGTGTGCATTCCAGGAGTCTCCTCCTCCCTTCTTCTCCTATGAGCCTCGCCCGAGGCAGACGTGAATTCTTAGCTGAGAAAATGTAGCTTATTAAGGTTTATATTTTGTTACTTTTATACTGAAATAAATATTTTGTTATTTAGAATTAAATCTCGGTTTTATTTTCTAAGTAAGAATGACTTCAAGGGAACAAGATCCTTTTCGCCTCTGTAGGAATAAATTCCTACCCCGTCAATCTTGATGAGGATTTCTTTGTATACTGATTTTTGTCAGTATGACTAAATTTGGAATATTTTCTATTTGGATTTATAGGAAAGGAAAATGCTGGATTTAGTACAGGTTTTTTTTTCTTTCCAAGTTTTATTACAGGCTCTTGAATTCATCAGCGATGAATTTAAAGAAAAAGTATACATTGGGGAAGGACCAAAGGTGGGATCCTACCTCTTATTGCCGGTGCAGTTAATCGCTGAGTTTGGCGCAGAGCCAAAGACGCTGCTCCCGTTCGCGGAACGGGAGCTTTCCCTGGGCGCTTTCCCTGCCCGCATGGATGCCACCAATTGCGTTCTTTTGCCCTCTGCGCATGCCCAAAGCGTTCCGCATGCACAAAGGGCAAAATAACGCAATTGTCGGCATCCATGCGGGCGGGGAAAGTGCCCGGGGAAAGCTCCCGTTCCGCGAACAGGAGCAGCGTCTTCGGCTCTGCGCCGAACTCAGCGATTAACTGCACCGGCAATCAGAGGTAGGATCCCACCTCTGGGAAGGACAGTACAGAAGTTCACAGTGAAAACTGTCTTCCTTGGCTTGCTAAATTAATTGAGTATTATTTAAGAGAAAGAGTCCTCTTTGAGAGCTAGTCATTGCAGTCTTTCCCTTTTTTTTATTCTCTGCCTCTCCCTGCTCTTTTTTTAAAAAACAAGGTTGGAGACTTGTTATTTATATGATTTTAACTAGATTAGTTACTTTCCATACTAAATTCAGAAGCAGCAGTTCTTTGCAAAGGAATTTGATGTGTGTATGTATGTGTCTGTATCTGTTTTATTATACCACCAGTAAAACTGCACATTTCTGTATCTCCCCATCTGTCACCATTATTTGTTTTCTGCAGTTTTGCATGTGACAAAACCGCTTTATAATTCCTTATTAGACAGGGCGAATCATGTGTAACTAATCTCCAATAGTTGCAAGGTGGAGCATCTTGTCTTAGAAAAAATAAAACATTCTTACTGGCTCAAAGCTCTGTTTCAACTCCTAGAAACATACTTCAACTTTATGGTATAACTTCAGGGAAAAACTTTGACTAAACTTTGATGAAAACAGAGTGACCTTCATAGATTTGCACAGCTCCAATAGCAAAGGTCAGTGGATCAGTGAAGCCAGATTGCAACTCTTTCTTCTGTAAACAACGGCCTGCTATACTTAGCAATACTAGTTCTTAATGCATATAATGGATAAAATGTGGAAATGTGAGCCACTGACTTCAAAATAAATTAGCAGTACTCTGTTATTGTATTGTGGTACATTGTTTGATAGGGTGAATGAATTACAAAGAAAAGTATTCAATTTCTCAAGGTTTAGGTTTAGATGTCCGTTGTTAAACCAAGGACACAAATGTATGCAAAAAAGAATATACCGTATACCGTGTAGATGATAGATATAGCTATATATTTGGAACAGCCTTTCCACAGAAATCCATACAGCTCTCACCCTGATGAGATTCTGTAAATCCTTGAAAACCTGGCTTGGGGAAACCCATACTTTGGGGAAAGGTGGTTGTTGAATCCCTGTTGGTTTTTCTTTGGTGTGTGGTCTTTCTTTGCTCCAGATGAGCATGATCTTTTATTTATCTTTTTTTTAACTTTTTAAGTTGGAAGATATCCAGAATCATGGAGTCAGGCAGTCTCTAAATTAAATTAAATACATATAACTACTCATTTCTTCTATGATTCAGGATCACTAAAGGATTAGATCAGGGGTCTTCAAACTTTTTAGACAGGGGGCCAATTCACAGTCTCTCAGACTGTTGGGGGGGCCGGACGGGCTGGGGGAGCGTGGCTAGGTGGTGTGTCTGGTGGGCGTGGCTAGGTTGTCATGTGGCTGGGTGGGTGTGGCCAATTTAGCAGTCCATTTTGCCAATTTAGCAGTCCATGAAACAATACATACAAATTAAGCTGTCATTTGTTTTGCTCCTGGGGGTGTTTTATTTGAGTCCTACGGGATTGGGCGGCCTATAAGAACTTTTAATTAAATTAAATTAAATTAAATTAAATTTGCTTTTGTTTGCATGTTGCTCTTTTGGTTGGCTTTTCTTTTTACTAGATTGTTTTTTAAGTTGTTTAATGGTCCACTTCAGGATACTCAGTTTTGCAGCAATTCTTCTCAGCCCCAAGGAGCTTACAATCAACAAGTCTCTCTCCCACATCTATCTATGTATCTATGTATCTATGTATCTATGTATCTATGTATCTATGTATCTATCTATCTATCTATCTATCTATCTATCTATCTATCTATCTATCTATCTATCTATCTATCATCTATCTCTATGTATCTATGTATCTATGTATCTATGTATCTATCTATCTATCTATCTATCTATCTATCTATCTATCTATCTATCTATCTATCTATCTATCTATCTATCTATCTATCTATCATGTGTCTCTCTCTCTTTCCATATCTCTCTTTCCATATCTCTCTCCACATTTCTCTCTCTCTCTCTCTCTCTCTCTCTCTCTCTCTCTCTCTCTCTCTCTCTCTCTCTCTCTCTCTCTCTCTCTCTCTCTCTCTCTCTCTCTCTTTTCTGCAAGATCCCCTTCAATTTATTTATTTATTTATTATTTATTTTAGAGTTCTTCTATGCCGCCCTACTCCCTGGGGACTCAGGGCAGCGTGCAGCATTTTAAAGAACAACTAAACAATAAAATTATTAAAAACAATTTACAAAAAAATTAAAAAGGACTTACAAAATCATGTGACAGTGCCCTGGGATACCTCATTCCATTCCATTCCATTCCATTCCATTCCTTTCCTTTCCATTCCATCCTATTCCCATTCCCATTCCCATTCCATTCTCTCATAGTTCCATTCCATTCCATCCTATTCCCATTCCCACTCCATTCTATTGCTATTTCTATTCCATCCCATCACATGTGCATGCCCCAACTTATTCCATCCTCCTTGGGAATCCACCCTCCAGGACCTCCTGAAGCCTCAGCCTAGCATCCTCCCCTGATCATTAGAAGAAAGGCCAACAAAGGCTCTTTATCAGCGGGTAGGGAGGGACTATGCAAAAGGACATATGCATTAATACTGGGGGGCTACTTGAATTTGCATCCACAGGTAGCGCTATCCCGATGGCTCCTATAGTCATAATGAGAGATTTGAGGGTGCAGCGGGGCGGTACATCCCCCCCCCAAAAGCAAAGAAATTCAGCTGTTACAAGTGGAATATTGTGCATTTGAACATTCTGATGGAATGTTTCTTGTTATCATCCCCACCTTTGGCTTCAGCCCTAATTGTTTCATAGCCCTGAGAATTCTGAGAGTTGGAGTCCATAAGTCGTAAAGGGGCTGTAGGTACTCGACCCTGACTTTTAAAAAAGTGGGTGGCCAAATTATTTGAGCTTCACCTTCAGTATTTGTCCTTCCAAAGAACAGTCAGGGTTAATTTCCTTTAAGATTAACTGATTTGAACTCTTTGCAAGCCAAGGGACTCTCACGAGTCTTTTCCAACACCACAACACCACAATTTGAAAGCATCAGTTCTTCAGGGTGCAGACTTTCTTATGGTCCAACTCTCACAGCCATATATTACTACTGGAAAATCCATAGCTTTGACAATATAGACTCTTTGTTGGCAAGGTGATGTCTCTGCTTTTTAATATGCTAGGTTTGCAATAGCTTTCCTCCCAAGGAGCAATTGTCTTTTAATTTCATGGCTGCAGTCACCATCTGCAATGATCTTGTAGCCCAAGGAAAAAAAATCATCTGTCTTTTAATTTCATGGCTGCAGTCACCATCTGCAATGATCTTGGGGTCCAAGAAAAAAAAATCTCTCACTGCTTCCCCTTCAATTTGCCAGGACGTGATGGGACCAGATGCCATGATATTAGTTTTTTTCATGTTGAGTTTCAAGTCAACTTTTCACCCACATCAAAAGGCTCTTTAGTTCCTCTTCACTTTCTGCTGTTAGAGTTGTACCATCTATATATCTGGAGTTGTTGATATTTTCCCCAGCAGTCTTAATTCTGGCTTGTGATTCATCCAGACTGGCATTTTGCATGGTGTACTCTGCATATAAGTTAAATAAGCAGGATAACTATATACAGCCTTGTACTACTTTCCCTATTTTGAACCAATCAGTTCTTCCATGTCCAGTTCTAATTGTTATTCTTGACCCACATGCAGGTTTCTCAGCATTCAGGTAAGGTGGCCTAGTACTCCCATCTTTTTAAGAACTTGGCATAGTTTGTTGTGATCCACACAATCAAAGGATTTAGTATACTCAATGAAGCAGAAGTAGATTTTTTTTCTGGAACTACCTTGCTTTCTCCATAATCTAGTGAATGTTGGCAATTTGATCTCCAGTTTCTCTGCCTCTTCAAAACTCAGCTTGCACTTCTGGTTTTGGTTCACATACTGTTGAAGCCCAGTTTGTAGGATTTTGAGTATGACCTAACTAAAATAAGTGCAAATGTAGCAAATGTACAGTAGTTTGAACATTCTTCGACATTGCCCTTTTTGGGGATTGGAACATAAAATGATCCTTTTCAATCCTGTGGTCATTGTTGAATTTTCCAAATTTGTTGGCATACTGAGTGCAGCACTTTAACAGTAGCATATTTTAGGATTTTAAATACAGTAGCTCAGTTGGAATACTGTCACCTTTATTTTCTTTGTTTTTGGGAAGAGAGAGAGAGGGAGGGAGGGAGGGAGGGAGGGAGGGAGAGAGAGAGAGAGAGAGAGAGAGAGAGAGAGAGAGAGAGAGAGAGAGAGAGAGAGAGAGAGAGAGAGAGAGAGAGAGAGAGAGAGAGAGACTCTGTGTTTGTGTGTCTGTGTATCCTTCTCACCCCTATGGATGGCATGTGTCTTCTTCAATCTTGGGTCCTCTACCAGATATCATTCTGATATTGTTCCTGGGATAAAATCAAAGAAGGAGAAATAAAGCAGAACATTTAATATTGTCATAAAAATGCAATGATAAAACAGAGACAGCAACCACAAACAACGGGTCTTGCTTTGGAATCAGAAGTTTATTAATTCTAATAATTTAGCACAGATAAAATATAAGAAATGAGTAAAGAATGTAACAGTAACAGTGTACAGACCAGTGGTGAAATCCTCCCGGTTCGCCCTGGCCCGTCCTTCGGCATATAGCTGATGGAACTGGCGGCGGTTGCGGCGCGGAGCTTCTCCCGCCCGCTTTCCCGG
>JALIGW010000013.1:2612500-2835000 GCA_023053685.1 Diadophis punctatus similis
TCAGTATAGATATACTGTACATACATATAAAGAAGGTTAATATTGATTGAGTCATGAAGATTTAAAAATGAGAATCGGTAGAATTTTATTGCCTTATAGCTGTTTCTGCACCTATAAGCCAAAGGAAAATTGTGAAGAAAATATATGCAGGAACTTAGAACTCTTTGTGAACAACTCCAACCATGAAACGAGGCCAATATTTTTGGGGTGGGTATTGTACAAAGTCAGCAAAAGAAAGATCAGGGCTCAGATGTAGCTCAAGGAAGTTAAGAAAAACTATGGTAAAGGCACCATAGTTGAGCAGTGACACTGTATTGTTGCATTCTAAACTGACTTTGTTCTTCAGGAGGAATGGAATGTATGTAGCTCAGTGCTTTAATGTACACAGACACACAGACATATATAATTGAGAGAGTCCAGAAATACTTCACAAGAAGTGTCCTTCACTCCTCCGCTCGCAACAAAATACCTTATTCCACCAGACTTGAAATATTGGGATTAGACAATTTACAACTATGTCGCCTCCGATCTGATCTAAATGTAGTTCATAAAATCATCTGCCACAATGTCCTTCCTGTTAATGAATACTTCAGCTTCAACCGCAGCAATACATGAGCACGTAATAGATTCAAACTCAATGTAAACCGCTCGAAACTCGACTGCAGAAAATACGACTTCAGCAACAGAGTGATCAGTGCCTGGAATGCACTACCTGACTCTATGGTTACTTCCCCAAACCCCAAAAACTTTAACCTTAGACTGTCTACAGTTGACCTCACCCCATTCCTAAGAGGTCTGTAAGGGGTGATAGGCACCATTGTGCCTATCGTCCCTGTCCTTCTGTCATATTGTCTAATTTTTACCTATACATACTTTGCTTTTGTTTATGTTTATATCATAGCTGTTATCTTGTACACGTGTTGACAAAATAAATAAATTAGATAGATAGATAGATAGATAGATAGATAGATAGATAGATAGATAGATAGATAGATAGATAGATAGATAGATAGATAGATAGATAGAATAAAAAGAGAGAAATACTGCATACGTATATTCCCTGCTCTTCTTAGACATTCACATAGAGAGAAAGTAGATATGTAGACACTCTCATTAGTCTCTCTCTGGGAATAAAGTGCACATAGACACAATACATTATTCATACAGGAGAATATTTGTAGCTCAGGGTTGAAATGAAGGGTCCTTGGTGCTTCCTGAGCTTGGTTGTTACCTTGCAGGTGTTTCATTACCCAAACTAGTTGCTTAGCTCATAGTAATGAAACGTTTGCAAGGAAACAGCCTAACTCAGAGAGCACATGACACATTATTTTGTTATACAGAAAGAAAAGCAGATACCTCTTATATCATGGTTGGTAAAGGGACTGGAAAGAATTTCTGAAGATATGCTCTGCATTTTTAGTTTGCTGTCATGAGCATCTAATAAAACATTCTAGTTTATTGGAAGAAAGAGCTGGAATTATAATAATAAAAATTGTGAAGTGTATTCAAAGTTAGCTGTAATGCAAAGAATTATTTAAGATGTTTTGCTGATGGGACAAAATATTTTTTATGCCCTGCTGCAACTCATCCTAAAGCTAAATTAAGTATCTGCAAGTTAAACAGTTATATAATGCTTCGCTATGCATTTGCCTTTAAATCTTCCCCCTTTACTGCTTCTCCAGCGTTGAAATATAGATCTTGCTTTTCTTGAAGCAAAAGAAGTGTTTTTATAAAATGAGTCAGCAGCCTTTTGGGGAAGGTGGTACCATTATGGCACCCAAAACAGTTAATTTTCTAAGCAGGTAAAACAGCAATGAAATATAAATCTATGACTTTTTTATTTTCAATTTCATAAATATATGACTTTTTTATTTTAAAAGCTGAATTCTCATGGGATCTTTCCAAAGAAGTGACATATCATGCAAGATATAGCTATCTCATGATATTTTTGCTAATTCCATTTTTTTAACAGAGAAAATAAACCACTCCTTATTATGAATCCAAGATGTGAGATATACAGTAGCTATGATTTGAATGGCATACCGACTTCTCTCTCTCTCTCTCTCTCTCTCTCTTCCCTCCTTCAAAATAGTTAATTTTCCTTCATATTTCAAAAATGTAAACTATTTCATGGAATTACCAATTGTGCAAATCACTAGCTAAATTAATGAGATTGGCAAATTTGTAGATTTTAATTTATTTTATTTTGTTTCTCTTCTTCCAGACCACAATTTGGTTTCAAACAAGATTGAAATCCAGTAACTATTAAATTTCAACCAGATAGCATGAAAAAAATAAATGGATACATCCTGTAACTGCTTCTGATTTTTTTTTTAATCCTCCATCAAACTGGAATAAGGTCTCAAGGGGGATGCCACAAGGACTTATTTTGGGTTTTTTGTTTTGTTTTATTTATTAAGCAGAAATCAATAGCACAGATGTAAGATGGCAGATATCTAGCTATATAATAGTATTCATGGAAAGAATATTGGAATGGTAACTGATTACAGACTGGAAAATTCAAACTAATTAGAACAGGTCATGAAAGAGGAATGTTGAACTATTCAGGAGTGGTTAGCTTTAAGAAGAGAAGGCTTGGGGAGGAAAGTATAGGATTTTTGAAAGGATATCACATGAAATCAAGAATAATCTCCATCATTCTAGAGGTCAGGGCATTAAAAATGGATCTAAGTCACATGAAATCAGGTTTTGATTAAATCTTAGAGGGGAAAAACACATTTCCTAACTGGAACAATTGTTTTATAGCAGAAACAGTGAGACATGATAGATTCCCAATCACTGGACATTTTGAAGCACAATCTAGATTGTCATCTATCTGGATACTATCATTTCAGTGTCTGCACTAAATGGGCAGTTCAACTCAAAACAACCCCTTCGATGTCTATGATTTTATGAATTCAGTGGAAAAGAATTTGGCATGATGAATTCACTTATCAGCATTCTGTAGGAGAAGATAAGAATAAGCCAGGGGTGAAATTCAGCAGGTTCTGAATCTAGATTATAACTTGTCAGAGCCTGCTGAATTTCACCCTTGCTGGTATATGACCTAGAACCAGGGATAAAATCCAGCAGGTTCTGGAGAACCGGTAGTGGAAATTTTGAGTAGTTCAGAGAACCAGTAGCGGAAATTTTGAATAGTTCGGAGAACCAGCAAATACCACCTCTGGCTGGCCCCAGAGTAGGGTGGGAATGGAGATTTTGCAATATCCTTCCCCCTGGAGTGGGGAGGGAATGGGGATTTTGCAGTATCCTTCCCCTGCCACACCCACCAAGCCACGCCCACAGAACTGGCAGAGGAAATTTTTGAATTTCGCCACTGGAATAAGTTAAATTCATGTAAAAGTCTGAAGGTTTTCATTTTGCATCCATCTGTTTTAATTGGCTATGTATGTTGTTTAATTTAGGAAGGTGGGTTACATTAGCAGGACCAAGGACAATAAATAAATCATACTGGCTGTTAACAAATCCACACCACTACTTTGGATTTTGGTAAATATTTTTCAACAATTGGTAATGTGGTCACTATTAATATCCCAAATAAACAAGTGATATACACTACCTTGAATTTACTGCTGGTGATGCCAATTATATTTGTAGCTCATATTCTATCTTGTTTTTGAGTGGCCTGGTGGCCTAGAGGTGGAGCTTTCACCTCACAATAAGGAGGCTGTGAGTTCGATTCTAGATAGCAGAAGATATTTTTTTCTCTGAGTACAAAGAGAAAATATCTGCTGTGAGCTCCCTGTAGGCATCAGGAAGGGCATCCAGCGAGTAAATGCTCAGCTCCCTCCAGTCGCCCAACTCCATCCCAATGCGAGATTACAGGGTCATTTTACAAAATCTATCTTGTTTTTATATTATGCCTAATTGGAATAGAGTCTGTATTCATTGTTAGGTAAAACAGGACAGATTTCTTCTAAGAAAAAATTCTGACTTTAGTTAAAAGTTTCAATGTGAGAAACAGCTATTTGATTTGGTGTTATTGTTCTCTTGCTGCCATTTATTTCCTTATGGTGTTCATTTCTCTTAAATAGAGAAGGCAATCTGACACATGAAAAAGAGTGTGAGTTTGGGAGTCAAAATGAAGGATATTTAAACAATTCATTGATCTGTGTAACAACTGTGTGGAAAATAAAACAGTCTTGTCACTTACTGTAAGTAGTTTGTGAACATTTGGTCCTGGATCCTAATATCAGATATTGCTAGAGACACATTTAGAAACAATGATTTATAACCTCTGAAATTTCTCTGTCTTATTGAGCATAAGATAAATATCTAATTTTCTGCATTGGTTATGTTATTTATAGAAAGATCTCCCTCCCTCCCTCCCTCCCTTCCTCCCTTCCTTCCTTCCTTCCTTCCTTTCTTCCTCAATTTTGGATTCTCTGAACTCCAGATTGACTCTGGACAGCCCACAATTTGATAAATGCTAAGCAAGTTGTTAAATCCACCCCACCAACACAGAAAAACATATACTGTACAAAACATGTTCCACAAGAAGTTCCAACTTTCCTAGTCCATGGTTTACAAGATTATTCCAACAATAGCTCAACAAGCTTCACTAATAATGATGAATGCTCAGAATCATATTTCAGCAGTGTCTTGAGAGCCATGCCTTTCCATTCCTTGCTCAAATCTACTATAACACAATATATTTATGAGCTTAATTTAATTTTCATCTTCATTATAGATGTATGGAATATATGGAATAAAGTCTGTTGATTCCTAAATAGAAATTCATCATCATCATCATCATCATCATCATCATCATCATCATCATCATCATCATCATCATCATACCATCCCATAATCCCTTGAGGGGTGGAGTCTGGCAACTAGTGTTTTAGTGTAGCAGAGTGTTTTAATGGTTGGATGCCCTTCCTGTTGCCAATGCGATATTTTGTTCAGCAGATATATTCTCAGTGTGCCCAGAGAGAGAAATATCTGTGTCTACCTGGAATCGAACTCACAGTCTCCTGATTGTGAGGTGAGAGTTCCACCTCTAGGCCACCACACCAGGGGTGGGTTGCTCCTCCATCGCTACCAGTGCACTGCACGTGCATCTCCATGTTTTGTGCACGTGCGTACTCACTATGCAGGCACACCCCTTCCCCCAATTTTGCTTCCGCG
The DNA here is from genome assembly GCA_023053685.1 of Diadophis punctatus similis. Lineage (NCBI taxonomy): Eukaryota > Metazoa > Chordata > Lepidosauria > Squamata > Dipsadidae > Diadophis > Diadophis punctatus. The sequence goes on from JALIGW010000013.1 coordinate 2,617,652, forward strand.
CATGCGCGGAAGCAAAATCTCACCAAAATCTCATGAGGGGACACGCACGCATGAGATTTTGGTGAGATTTCTGTGCATGCGCAGAAGTAAAAAAGCCAAAAAAGTCTTTTAAAAAGATGGCAATGTGCATGACGGACCGGCAAAGACGGCACCGGAGTGGTCGCACGCAAATTGCGCAATCGGCCGCTCCCTACCAGAGCTATGCACCGGACCGCACTGGTGGGAACCCACCACTGCACCACAGCACTCATAGAATATTACGTATCTGGGAATCTTACTGAAATTGTGGCTCAGAGCATCATTTAACAGGTCTTTCAACTATAGTTCTAATTACAATAATTCAAGCTTCTGTATCCTCACATCTGGATTAGCATACTTAGCAAAAGTGGGCAGTTTATGAACATAATCGAATTTTTTACTTGATTATGGACATTCTAACTGGAACAGAGTATCATGATTAGACTGGTCATGTCTTGCCTCCAATGGCTTTTGACTAACTTTCTAGTCCAAATTGCTGGTTTGGTCCTATAAAATTTTACCAGCATAGAAGTAAAGGGTTGGAGAGCACGTTCTTCCACATTATCTAATATTGGACTTTAGAAATCTTTAAATTCTCCATTGAAGATTTTTAAGATTTTAGTCGCAGGCAGGGCTCGTCTGTAGGGTTCCTTCACCTCCGTGATGGTTCCCTACAGAAGCTTCCATATAACTAACATTTGGTGTCAGGTTAATTTTTTTTCCAGACATTTGTTTTGGGTCTTTTCTTTTGAAGATTGTGTCTGATCTTGGTTCTTCTGGAAGACTTTTGGGAATGGCACAGACAACTGAATGACTCCTTGGTCAGCCATAGCTACAAGCTATTAGAAATTAGGAGGATTTATTCTTGACTGCTATGTTGCACTGTTTTGTTTCTGCTTTAATTGTTCTTGGTTTGTAGGCTTATTTGTTTTAATCCAATTACTGGACTGTGGAATATATGCCACTGAAAGTTGTATCTTGTGGGAGTAGTATATAAGGCATGTAAACCCAACCCAACCAAATCGAACACTAAATAAATGAATAAATAAATAATGTTGCATAGACATTTTCAAAGATGTCCTGCCATATCTATTGGACTGTTTTATTGTGATTCTATAATCTTTTTCCTGTGGCTTAAATTAAACTCTGCAATGCTTATAGAATTTTAGTTTATTTTAACAAATAGATAAATAGAATTAAAATCAATCCATAAACTGTCATTAGCAACATATGAGTGTTTATTACAAGGTTTAGCGCCAGACATTATGGAAGATACTGTGTTTCTTTTAAAAGAAAAGATGTGATATTATTATGATAATTTCTATTAGGATAGTTCTCACTGATCAGACTTGATAACAACGTGTTTGTGTTTTAATAGATAAGCTTGCTATTGTATAGAAACTGGAACGAAGAATTATTTGGCAAGGTCTGTTTTCTGTAAAAAAGAGTTTTCCTGCTTGCTAAATTATTGAACCAACAGTATTCTGTGTTTTTCCTCTTCTACTACCTCCTTGCCAGTTTTAGCAGTGAAATATATATAAATATAAAAATATTCTATGATTTATCATAGAACACTTAGCACTCTAAAAGAACATGTGAGAAATTTGGATCTGAATGGGAGAAACAATGCTTTTATTAACAACATTGGCGCTGGAAGATAAATCCACCAAATTTCTCAGAAAATCACTCAGCCAATCACAGAAGGTGTGTGTGTGTGTGTGTGTGTGTGTGTGTGTGTGTGTGTGTGTGTGTGTGCGTGCGTGCACGTGCATGCAGCAATTCAGCTATAATAGGCAATACAGTTAAAGTGTTGGTGTCAGCAACCATAGCAGGCGTGAAATGCTACCAGTTCGGCCCGGTATGGGTGTACCGGTAGCGGTGGCTGCCGGTGGTTTGGAGACCCGGTAGCAGAGGCAGTGTGAGGCTCCGCCCACCCGCCCGGACGTCACCATTTTCTTTTTTTTAACCCTCTGCGCGCGCTTCCGAACTGGTAGGGAAGGTAAGTAGATTTCACTGCTGAACCATAGGAATAGCTAAGTAACAGAAGGTTAAGAATATTTAAGTCCTGAATGTAAATCACCATATATGATGCATAACAGAAGGAACACCTTGTAATCATCTTTATATCTAGATCTCTGAAACTGGCAAATTTTGGAATAGTATTTAATAAATATACAACTGCAATGTTCTGTGAGATGGATGGTCTCTAAATCAGATGTATATTAATGCAATGTTAGAATGCCATTAATGCCATTAGAAACAGCTATCTAAGGAACCATCTCATCTTAATGGGATTGGCCTGTCCCTGCCGTGTCAACAGAAGAAGCATGCTGTAGATCCATTGGTCAAGGAATTTTCAGGAGAAGTGCCTTTTCTCCTTTGGCTCCTGCTGTTTGGAATGTCTTCCTCCTTGCAATGAGATCTGCATTCACCCTTCCGGCCTTCTGTAAGGACCTGAAGACAGGCTCTGCCAGTTGGCCAAAGGTGGGGGTGCATAACACTGGAGGTGGATGATGGATTAAGACAAGGCTGCACTTCCTCCAATGGGCATCCTGCTCCCTTCCACCCCATCTTTTAAACTATAAATTAATATTGGTATTAGTTGTTTTGTTTCAATGTTTCATTGACTTGTAATGTTTGTACATTGCTCAGAGCCGGCCCTAAGTGAGATGAGCAGCAAACAAGTCTAATAAATAAATAAAATAATTAAATTTTCGGCCAAAAAGACAACTGCTCTGATCCATTGTATCTACTTCTTCTTCGTACATGAGGGAGCTAATGATATCATCATCCTCTTTTAACGACCCCATAATCCCTTGTGGGGTGGAGTCTGGGCAACTGAATGGAGCTGAGTGTTTACTGGCTGGATGCCCTTCCTGTCGCCAATGCAGAGTTTTTTTCATGTGCCCAGAGAGAGAAAAATATTTGCTTCTACCTAGGATCGAACACACAGCCTCCTGATTGTGAGGCGAGAGCTCCACCTCTAGGCCACCGCACCACTCGAGGGAGCTAATGGTATGAGGGAGAGAAATTGGGCATGTCCACATTGTATCTTAATGGCTCCTGTTCTGTAATGTTCTCCTGTAATGGCTCATGCCGGGTTGACACTAAATCAATTAAAGAAAACCCCATCTGACTGAAGTGCCATATTATCCCATTGTGGACAATTTTTTTCTGTTTCTATGCATTCATACCTTTCTGCTCCACTGAACCAACACTCAACCACACCTGTCTGTGCATATGTATGTAAGTGTGTGTGTATATATATATATACTTCAAAAGATAAAGCCTCAAAATGTGTATGGAAAGAAGAGGACAACCAACTTCAAAATAAAAATTCCTTTCTTACTGCTCACTGTGCCCAGTGGCCTTCTTTCCTCAGTAACCTTTATCAGAACTACTATTTGATTTATAAATTGAAGATTGTATGCAGTGCACCAAGGGGTAAATATAGTACCTGTCAACAAATCCTCAAAGCAGCTGTCAATCTTTCCTTGCAGCCTGATCCAAGAAAAGATAGAGTAACTATAATAACTATGGATGGGTGCTATAATCATGTTTAAGTATAATCATATTAAGAAGCAGAAGGCTTCTTAAAATTGAGTTCCAAGCATTCAAGTCCTAATATTCACTGTGCATTCAATTAAGAGCCATGGTAGCGCAATGGTTAGAGTGCAGTACTGCATGCTACTTCTGCTGACTGTTGGATGCTTGCAATTTGGCAGATCGAATCTCGCCAGGCTCAAGGTTGACTCAGCCTTCCATCCTTCCAAAGTGGGTAAAATGAGGACCCAGATTGTTGTTGGGGGCAATATGCTGACTCTGTAAACCAAGTAGAGAGGGCTGTAAAGGCAGTGTGAAGCGGTATATAAGTCTAAGTGCTATTGCTATTGCTATTGCTATTATCTAAGTGCTATTGCTATTGCTATTGATTATGTAAACAAATCTCAGTTGTATTCATGACTTTGTGAATTGGGCAGTTAGGGAAGTTTCTCATTGTTCTCTGCTGAACAAGCTCCTGGCCTTCTTGAAACCTTCCACTCAGATGAGGGTCTTGATCCACTTTGGATTCAATTGCATGCTTAAATTCCCACCCCACATTCTGCCCTGCCAATCTTAAAACAGATTCTTCCACATAGGAGCAAGGTCCTTGATACCTACAGTGATAGATATGGCACTCACTTTTGGTCAAGTCTTAGGAAAGGCATTGTTTGGTAATGAGGCATTGTTTTAGACTATTTGACCTCTAAGGAGCCATTGAGAACCTGATGTTTGCTCCAGGCAGAACTCAGAGCTTATCCTGACCTGAGATATCCAGGGAAAAAAAAACCTTTCAAATGGGCACTATAGGCAAAACAAGATTTTTATGCTCAACTAACTTTGGGTACAACTCTAATCCCCAGGGATAAAGATAAACAGTTGTCAGCAGAAGAATACATGTTTACATACAAAATGTCCTACTGTGAGGTCCTTGCTACTCTCTGAGTTTGGTTGTTTTCCTGCAGATGTTTCATTACTCAACTAAGTACATCATCAGTACTAGAAACCCCACTCCCTTGTAGCACTAATGATGTTACCTAGTTGAGTAATGAAATCTCTACAAGAAAACAACAAAGCCCAGGGAGAGCCAAGGACACCACAGATCAACCCTGAGCTCCAAATATTCTCTTCTATCGATATGTCCTAAATTTAATCCAAGAATGTAGGCATTGGTGGGAGGAACAACTGGGTTTCAAATCAAGAAGAAACCCTGAAAACCAATGTCATGAACCCTAAAGCATATGGACCAATAGTGTCCATTAACTGAGAATACTTTCTTAAGTAGTAAAATGGATTGTTCCACTCTGAAACCATTATACGGCTACCTTACTTTAGGACAGTGCTTCTCAATTATTTTCTGTTACGCCCCCCTAGGAAGAAGTAAACATTTCACGCGCCCCCAACTCTCCGACGGGATGATTGTTTGCAATATTTGGCACGTTTTCGCTGAAAAAACTCAAGCGGTTTATCAGCGTGATTGGGGTGTAATGTGTTTAAGTGATGCCTTAATTTATTTGGCTTCATGCTGTCCGCTGCCAACATTTGTAGGCACAGTAAACATACCGGTCTTTCTTCGTCTCCCACCGTAGTCACAGTGAAGCCAAGCGCTGCATATGCTTCGTCATATTTCCTCATCTTAGCTTTCTGGAGACTTACCTTTGTCTCATTATCTCTGTCTCTCTCCTCCTTTCTTTTCATCCTTGTTAAATATTTTGCTATGGTGTCTCTTAAGGGTTTGTTATCTGCACTTCATATCTCCTGCTCTGTGCTGTGTGCTATTGTTCGGTGCAAAAAACCCCTACTCCCTGCGGCAAAAAAAGCACATTCCCTGGGGTCATGCGCCCCCCCTGGCATTGCTCTGCGCCCCCCCAGGGGGGCCCACCCCACTATTTGAGAAGCACTGCTTTAGGAGCAGTATATCTGCTATTCAGGCAGATTTCAGTATGTGCCTTAGAAATAATATCTTTGAAAAGGTAATGTTTTCTTCCTTTTTACTCTCCTGATGTGAATTTTAAGAACTGGCAATGTCACCGTCACCATAAGTGATTCATATATAACTACCAAGCAGAATTGCCACCCAAAACAAGAACAAAACCTCACACAATTTTTCGGTAAATACTGCATTGTCATAATAATAAAAATCTAGGTTTTGTTGAAAGCACATTAAAAAATGTCTTTCCTGTGACGGTTCAGTTCTACTCACATGAACTATAGCGATAAGATCTGAAACAACTTTGTGTTTCTCATTTTCACCAGCATTTCTGCTCATTATTCTTAGTTTGATAAGATCTGGCAAATTTTAGCTTTTTTGAGAAAAGCTGCAAGGAGATTTCATATAGCCTAGAATTATAGAATGTGATAACTGCAGATACTGCCTTGCATTATTTGGTATCGTATTATTTTATGAGGTAAGCTATTCTTATTATCTCTGTTCTACAGGAGAGAGGTTCATGTTTTGAAATAGGAATTTGCAAGAACAAAAGTGTTGCATTGGGGAAATCAGTCAGCAAGTGAAGAAAACCACAGGATAGCCAAAGAAGTGATAGATTTTATTTTATTTCTTGGCCATTTCAATTGACTTTATTTTCATGTATGTGTGTTTCTCTCTCTCTCTCTCTCTCTCTCTCTCTCTCTCTCTCTCTCTCTCTCTCTCTCTCTCTCTCTCTGTGTGTGTGTGTGTGTGTGTGTGTGTGTGTGAGAGAGAGAGAGAGAGAGAGAGGACCATGTATTCATCAACAGTAATGGAAATATTATAAAAATAAAATGAAAATGTTTAAAATCCATTCTTAGAGTGAAATTAATTTGCAGTTTTGATTTTCATCAGAAAGAAATGATTATGAGCTATGTTTAAGACCAATCCTCTCTTGGATTGGGAGAATTTCTTCAACACACATCTTCCAGAGTCCCATTACATATTTCTTGTCGTCCCCCCCCCCCCCCCTTAAGTAGCATCAGCATCTTCTACAGCAACTGGAGAAAACAGAATCTGATTCTGATGTTTTCCTTTGAGGATTGTTCTCCTACTACATCATGCCAGAGATCCATCTAACTACGATTCTCCCTCGGGGATTGTAAGGTTGTTAGAGTATGTATTTTTGCTCAGCAGATTCCTAAATAAGCTGTGTGTACAATCTTCCCCTAATTAATATATGCCGGTATATATAAAGACTCAAACACATTGGGAACATCTGTTAACTATATGGCTGAACTTTCAGATTATGAGTAGAGAATCTGATTTTGTTCACATTGAATGCCAATACAGTATATCCAATCCCCCAGTTTCTAATCAAGTATGCAGCTAAAATGCAACTATACATCAATTTCATACATTTTCAAATATTGTGACCCATTTTGCCAGAGGAAAAAAATGCAAACAAATATGTGTCTGTTATGGAACAAAATGTCTACAACATTCAAATATTAATGCAAATAATAGACGATATGAGGGGGGAAAACATTGGCGGAAATGTTTTATTGGGTTAAATTATGTGTAATATTTTTTGCAGACTTTTAAGACAACACAGCTTGAAGTGAAAACAGAATGAAATTAATCTCTCTCTCTCTCTCTCTCTCTCTCTCTCTCTCTCTCTCTCTCTCTCTCTCTCTCTCTCTCTCTCTCTCTCACACACACACACACACACACACACACACACACACACACACACACACACACACACACACCAAAATTGAGTATTACCAATGGTTTAAATGTATCTCACTGAAGAAACTGAACTGAACCACCCATCCTATCCAAATAATGTGCTCAGCTCAATGACAAATTATAATGATTCAGAAAGCCCATAAGCTCCTGCACAGTTCGGGATTCTACTACTACAGCGTTCCCGTCAGATATCCATCCAACCTCTGTTTAAACATTTCCAGTTAAGAGCAAACCATCACCTCCCTAGGAAATCTATTCCATTTAGCAGGCATTTAATTATTTTCATACAGTTCTCAACCAAATTCTTTGCCAGTAGAAATTCTGCATTGATTAAAAATTCATAAAATTAAGCAAATTTTATGGACTGCTAAGAAATTAAAACCCAATATCTGTCAAAACATTTAGTGGGATGTTAAATCTTACAAAAATAACTTTTTTGTAGCAATACTGCCTCTTACAAAAATGGATTCAACAAGCATTGTGTCTAGCATTCAAAGGGGAAAACTATAAATATCTAACACTTGTAAAATTCTATAAAATTCTCTTCTCCTCTCTCATCCCCTCCCCTCCCATTCATTTTCTACTCCAATCTGACACCAAGGAGTAAAATAAAATCATTTCAATTCGTTGTCTATTTAATTTGACAATTTCAGGCAAATAATGGACAATGTGTTGAGAAAGAACAAAGAACAGAAACTAACCTCTCTTCATCTTTGTATTCCATCTTCTTAACTAAAGAGAACCTGGAGACTCATCTGTAAATCTATAATCCCATGAGTATTTATTAGCAGCCCTGTAAAATATTTACAAACAAAGCAAGGAGAATTTAAAACTAAGTATTTCATGCCCACTGTAATGAAATATAAGCCACGTTTCTCACAACAAGGACTGTTCTAACTTCCTGCTCAGTTCCTGCTCTCTTCTTTGCTGGACGGTAAAGGTAAAGGTTCCCCTTGCACATATGTGCTAGTCGTTCCCAATTCTAGGGGGCGGTGCTCATCCCCATTTCAAAGCCGAAGAGCCAGCGCTGTCCAAAGATGTCTCGGTGGTCATGTGGCCAGCATGACTAAACGCCAAAGGTGCACGGAATGCTTTTACCTTCTTACCAAAGGTGGTCCCTATTTTTCTACTTGCATTTTTTACGTGCTTTAGAACTGCTAGGTTAGCAGAAGCTGGGACAAGTAATGGGAGCTCAACCCATTTTGCGGCACTAGGGATTCGAACCGCTGAACTGCCGACCTTTTGATCAACAAGCTCAGCATCTTAGCCACTGAGCCACCGCATCCATCCTTGCTGGAGTGTAGAACAACATTATTTGCATATCTACATATGATCCAACAACTCCCATTTCAAAGAGTAAGGAATAAGTAATGTATGATTCTAGAAATTTCTATATTTATAACAGATAAATTAGACATGAATCTATTACACGAACTTTTGGCTGTTCTTAAATCAAAGTAGCTCTTCAGTGATTCCATTATATTCTGCTACTCTTGATCAGAATCTAAAAATCCTTTCTTTAGGTTATTAGTATAAGCTTGGTCCATTTCTTTAGCAGAATTATCCATGCTTTGAGAAGAAATGATCAAGATTAGGAAAAAAAATCACAACAAAATATCGGAGTTCGTTGTATGAATACAGTGGCTGAGATTTCTGCCCACAGATTTAACTCTATGCATGTTTTGAAATGTCTCCCTATCATATACATATACATATACATATACATATACATATACATATATACATATACATATACATATACATATACATATACATATACATATACATATATATATACATATACATATACATATACATATACATACACATACACATACACATACACATACATATACATATACATTAGGGGTGGGTTCTAACATACCTCGCTGCCAGTTCGCTTCCTCCCGTGCTGCGTTGCCACGCCTCGTGTGCATATGCACGCTTTACACATAAGCGCATGCGCAGTGGCAAAAAAATCCAAAAAAAGCTGAAAACAAGGTGATGCATGCGCAGTGCCAGAAACTCGGCTTCTGTGCATGTGCAGAAGAAAAAAATCCAGAAAAAATCTCCCCCCCCAAAAAATTCAAAAAAATAAAATTTTAAAAAAGATGGCGGCCTCCACAGACCGGCACTGACCAATCCAGTTCTGTGACATCATTTTGATGTCACTAGCGGGTTGCTACCGGTTTGGGCGAACCAATCCGAACCGTGAGGACCCACCTCTAATATACATATGCATATACATATACATACGCATACGCATACGCATACGCATACGCATACGCATATACATATACATATACATATACATATATTATAACATAATAATTTTGTACACTTAGAAGAGCATACTGCAAACCTAAGTAGAAAGGAGTCATACTGCCCAATACATAATATGTTATTGCAGTTCTATATGGCCCATATAAGCAGAGTTTGATGTTTTTATAAGTCTCCAATTGTTTTCAAAACATTCCAACTCCTGGCACAGTTTTTTCCAGGGTTTTTCCACATCAGAGAGCCTCCCATTTATTTATTATTTATTTTATTTATTTATTTTTAGTGCTCTTATATGCCGCCCTACTCCCTGAGGACTCCATTATATATCTTTTCTTTCTTTCCCACATTCTTTCAGACTGGTTTTTTCTTACCTTTGCAATAGAATCTGGACCATGTTATCTGGACCATGTTTTCTTTTGCACAGAAGAATCCAAGAGCTAGCATTTTCTTCACCATTCTTTATCCCTCAATTAACAGATAACTTGACAGCAAGTTATATCTTATTTTCCTTTTTTAAAAAAATATTGAAAACTCTTTCCAGGCCTTGTTCCGCTACAAATCTTTATTCTTTCATGAACTACACAATGATACAAACTAAAACACTTAATAGCCCTAGTTATACTGCTTTACTGCAGGCCAGAAAAAAAGTTATATATTTGCAGAAGAATCCAGAAATTGAACCTTATTCAGTAGTGTACTGGATTTGCTTATACCAGCTTGGGAAAGGCAATTGTTAATTGTTAATTTTTTAGAATTTTGAAAGTTCATTAATAATAGAACTGAACCACAGTGCTTAGAGGGCCAATAAGCTGTTTGACAGTTGGTAATGTAGCAGTGACAATGGAGCTGTCTGAGCTGGTTGTTATATATTTATCAGCTGGCCTTATAGACAGTAAGATCGGGGGGGGGGCTGCTGGGGGTTCGCAGGGGTTTAAGAGAACCTCTAGCTAAGATTCTGTGCAGTTCAGAGAACCCCCAAATCCCACTCCTGGCTGGCCCTGCCCACCCCGCCCCACCCCTCCCCTCCCAGGAGTCCCCACCCGGCCCGTTTTGCATGCAGGTAAGTGCAGGGTGTGCATGGAGGGTTGGGGAGGATGAAAAATGGTCCTACCGGAAGTTCTGGAAGGCCAGAAATGGGCCCATTTCCAGCCTCCAGAGGGCCTCCGGAGCCTGGGAAGCCATTTTCGCCCTCCCAGAGGCTCGAGGAAAATCTCCGGAACCTGGGGAGAGCAAAAATGCCTCCCTGCCGTGGTGCAGGAGGCCAACTAGCCATACGCACTATGGCCACGCCCACCCAGCAACCAGGCAGAGAACCCCTTGCTAAAAATTTTGAAGCCCATCCAAGGTTTACATTCTAAATCTTTTTCTCCTGCCTTTTGGAGTCAGTGAAGTCTCTTTTATTAATCTTGAGAATAGAATGTGCTTCCTCCCTGTTTATACAAAAATTCTGTCTGTCCTGGCTATATAACTTGTCGGCTTCAGCCCTCACATTACTTGTTCAACTTATCTCTGGCAGTCCAACCACTCTCAAATTATAATATTCACTTGCGTAACTTACAACAATTGAACAGTTATATTTTCCCAGTACTTAACAGTTAAGAATTTCTCAACTATTCAAAGTTGAAACTGAACTTTTATCTTTCAATTTGTGAAAAAACATTCCATTGACTTTGCATCTTTCAAGTTCAACTTGCATATAAATTTTATCTCTCAGCTATCTCGTTACTTTTAGAAATATAGCATTTCTCAAACTTTACAACCAACATTTCATAATTAAGCCTCTGCTTAGCTGACAGCTCAAAAGAATTATAAAGGTCCAGAGCATCAGAAATCTCCAGAGCCAGAAGATTTGCTGTATTCTGAATGTCTGAAATACTAGTTTCTAAAAATTTAGTAATTTTCCTTAAAACTTATGCTGACCTTCCAAAGCCTTATGCAAGCATGAGATTTATTATGTCATCCACAATTCACACTAATTTTTGAAATATAAATATTATCTTCTGATTTGAAGATCAGGAAGATCTAAAAAAAGGTCTTGTCTTCCTGATCTAAGTAACTGGATGGGTTCATAGCTGGAGCAGTAATAATGAGATAATCAGGCCCTATTCTTTTGAGGCTTTAAAAGTCAATACCAGAAATTTGAACTGTGCCTGCTAAGTAATATGCAAATCTGTATTGGCACCATGAGAACAAGTTATCAGCTTTGATTATTTTTCCCCTCTACTAACTGCAATATCTGGACCCTTCCCAGTAGCAGTCATCATTAAAGCACACTGCAGGAGTCAAGAAAAGATATAACCAAGGCATGGGAAACTGCTGCTAAGTTTGACAAGCTCAAGGTTAAAGGAGATAGGAAGGCAAGTACTGTAATACAACCACTTGCTTGAATGCATGCATGAGTTTCCATGTGATTAAACCCTCAAAGCAGGGATGCTGAATTGCACCGATATCTGTATTCATGCTCAAATAAACATGAGTGTGGTTTCCTTATAACACCTCTCTTGAATGTATGGAAGTTCAAGAGAGTTAGAGCAATTGTGCATGCATTGTTTCCTTTGAGCTCTCTGGGTATTCTAATGAATGCCTTGAGGGACCATCACAAATGGCAACAGGAAATATGAAACATAAAATCATAACACTAACTAGAACATGCACTAATAATATTCATGTTATACTATGTGTTTGTTTATGACTTTATCTTATTGATAAGCAAACTGCAAACTGTAATTTGTTCTTTTTCAGATGGTCTACATGACTCCACACGTTTTCCTAGGACTCTGCCATGAGAGTTCGGGAACAAAGAACTATAAATCTTTTTTTCCCTTTTGCCAGTGTGAGATTCATGCTGAAATTGCTGAGAAACCAAGAAAAGATAGATAGATAGATAGATGATAGATAGATGATAGATAGATAGATAGATAGATAGATAGATGATAGATAGATAGATAGATAGATAGATAGATAGATAGATAGATAGATAGATAGATAGATAGATAGATAGATAGACAGAGACAGAGACAGAGACAGAGACAGAGACAGAGACAGAGACAGAGACAGACAGACAGACAGAGAGAGAGAGACAAAGAGAGAGACAGACAGACAGACTGACAGACAGACAGAGACAGAGAGACAGACAGAGTGACAGACAGAGACAGAGACAGAGAGACAGAGTTTTGATATAGATATAGATATATATCTATATGTTCAAGGTTGACTCAGCCTTCCATTCTTCCGAGGTGGGTAAAATGAGGACCCAGATTGTTGGGGGCAATGTAAATATACATTGCTTACTGGTGTAAACCGCTTAGAGAGTGCTTGCACTGTGAGGCGGTATATAAATCTCACAAATAAATAAATAAATAAATAAATAAATAAATAAATAAATAAATAAATAAATAAATAAATAAATAAATAAATAAATAATAAATAAATAAATAAATAAATAAATAAATAAATATATTCCATTTTTCTCTCACTACCTTACAAGTGACTCTCGATGCCTTGCATGATACAAAACATGAGACTAGTAAGTCTGAACATAGAGTAAAATAGATAGATAGATGATAGATAGATAGATAGGTAGATAGATAGATAGATAGATAGATAGATAGATAGATAGATAGATAGATAGATAGATAGATAGATAGATAGATAGATAGATAGATAGATAGATAGATGATAGAAGATAGATAGATAGATAGATAGATAGATAGATAGATAGATAGATAGATAGATAGATAGATAGATAGATGATAGAAAAATATCAGATTTAGAATTAAAACAGTTTAAAAACAAAATAAAACAACCCAGAAAGCCCATGCAAAGTAAGGTAGATGTAATAGTACAGTAAGTAATAAATATACAGGGTACAATAATTCCCATATAGTAAAAACAAAGATCAAAGATGGTTAATACTCCCTAGCTAGTTAAAAGACCGTCCAGAAGATTTCAATTTTCATCCTCTTCCTAAATGCAAAGGTGGAGGAGAGAGATCAGTCTGATCACTACTGGGAGACTGAAAAGCAATACTTCCTATCTTCAGCAAATCTCATTTACCTCAAACTGCTCAAAATGAAGAGCAGTTTCTCCGTTGAGCCAATTCAGATTGGAATAAGTGGTCCTGCAAGAATCAGTCTAGTATAGTAGTTTAAACACCTGGCTAGAAACCAGGACATGATGAGTTCTGCTTCCATTTTAGGTACAAAGACAGCTGGATGACATTAGGTCAGTCACTTTCTCTCAGCTCTAGGGAGGAGGCAATGGCAAACTACTTCCAAACTCATCCTCTTTTAACGACCCCATAATCCCTTGTGGGATGGACTCTGGGCAACTGAATGGAGCTGAGTGTTTATTGGCCGGATGCCCTTCCTGTCACCAATGCAGAGTTTTTTTCAGCAGATATATTCTCAGTGTGCCCAGAGAGAGAAATATCTGCCTCTACCTACCTCCTGATTGTGAAACGAGAGCTCCACCTCTAGGCCACCACACCACTCAAACTACTTCCAAACTATTGTCAGCAAAACTGCAGGGGTTACTTCAACACTGACTTGAACACAAACACACACAAAGTGATCTTGCAGGTACCCAGTTGCCAAGCCATAAAGGATTGGTAGGTCAAAAACAGCCCTTTAAACCTGGAAACCATCTGATAGCCAGGGCAAGGCCCCTAACACAGTAGTAACATACTCGCACCACTGGGTGCCACTTAACACACAGCGTTCTGGATTAACTATAATTTCTAAACAGTCTTTTTTAATTCCACTTTCAAACATAAAAAAGATTCACAGCGGGGAAAAAGGTTAGATATTAAGTGCATCATTCTCCCTTCAACTTCAAGGCTTGATTTCTGAAAAGGTTAAATAAAAAAACAAACAAATAAATAGTGTGCCTTGCTACAAAAGTTTAATTAAAAAAGAAAATGAAGGATGACAAATAACGAGAAACAATTTTCTCTAATACTACCATGTATGGCAGCTACATAGAGATCCCTTGTCGAGTAATGTTTCCCTTAAATAACAAGCTGGCGATCTGAACTAAGAGTAAACACATTTTTAGGCCTTGTTTGCATGCATGACATGAGGCCTTTCCAACAAGTGTTTGGGCAACAGGAGGAACAGTATGTGTTGTCTACTCTAGCAAAGGTTTTAAAGGAAATCCACAACAATCACCCCATCAGCAACAGCTTCAAAAGCTAGATATGAAAAGTAATTGCATAGCATTTTTTCTACATTCCTTCTGCATGACCGAGTCTTGGAAGAAATGACAGAAAACCTCTACACTTTTGAATGGAACATTAAGCGGATTGCAAACTGATACAATTTCCAGCTTCTCTTATTTCCCACTCGCACTGACAGTGTGTAGAATGCAAATTTCAGAGTGTTCAAAAGCCACTACAGCTTGACTTCCCAAGTGCTTCTGAAGCATAACATAATGTACACTGGGAAGAATAATTTAGGTTGCCAACACTTACTGATGGGTTCTAAATTAGGGGTGTCCTCTTCACGGAAAAGTATTCTGGTCTATGAAAGCATTGTAATCAAGCTTCCTTCTCAGTAAAATGCCAAGCCCTCAGGAGAGATTATAATAGTCCTTCTTTAAAAGAGAGAAGAAATATATGCAGAATCAAATCAGATATCTCCATGACATAATTCTGTGCAAATAAGGATTTCAACTTTTAATTTGTAACATGTGTTACAGTGCTTGTGCCTATTAACATATTTTTACATTATAACTGTGTGAGATTTCACAATGTGAGACAAACCTTTGCCTTCATTCATGAGAGAAACTTTCTACGAATGCCACAGTACTTAAGTACTGCCTCAAACTTTTCCTGAGAGTAAAATATCTATTTTACATGTGTGCCTGTGTATGTGCCTGTGTGTGCATGTGCGTGTGTGTGTGAGAGAGAGAGTGGGGGGGAGGGCAGGGAGGCAGGACAATTTTTTGTATGTTTTATGAAAATAATAGCAAAAATGCTAAAACTGACCCAAATATGGAATTTTTTAGCCAAAGTTTGGGACAGGCAGAAAATTGGTATTAAAACCTGGAAGAGGAGAGGAGAGGAGAGGAGAGGAGAGGAGAGGAGAGGAGAGGAGAGGAGAGGAGGAGAGTCTGTGTTGGACAACAACCTACCGTAAGTGATATTTCCGACATGGTTGCAGGTCTTCCTGGGCTGATATCTGCATTTCCAAGTGAATGTTCAAAGTCATGATGACAATTGTGTATTGTATTCAGTTTATCATAGAATGACAAAAAATAAGATCCAACATAAACAGAAAAAGAGGAAATAAGCTTATCAGCTAGATCCTAACGTACATCTTTGTAAAATTTGATGAAATCCAAGTTTTGAATGGCTTGAATTTTTAAGTTTGAAAGTAAGAGAGTTCAGTTGGTAGTTGAGTGTTGAGGAGCATTACCTGTAATGTTTTGCTTCGGCATCATAGCATTTCTTGGTTATGCTCAGTGGCGTATCATTTTCATTACCATTTTCCATTTACATTTTTATATAAGTACATCATAACAGAATAACAGAATTGGAAGGGACTTTGGAGATCTTCTAGTCCAACCGCCTGCTCAAGCAGAAAACTCTATACCATTTCAGACAAATGGTTGTCTAATCTCTTCTTCAAAACTTCCAGTGATGGAGCACCCACAACTTCTGAAGAAAAGCCATTCCACTGAATAATTGTTCTCACTGTCAGGAAATTTTTCCTTATTTCTAGGTTGGATCATTTCATACTTCCCTTGGATGAATAAGATTAGATTTTAGATGTTTTGGGGTATATTTCACATTAAGAATATATGCCTTTGGTGAACATGACAAATTTAAGTACGTGCTATTTCATTATATGTAATGATAACACACTAGATGAAGGAGTACTGAGAAATAGAAATATTCTTGAGAAATAAATATGTGATGCCAAGAAGCATTTACACTGAGTGGCCCAAAGACAAATGTTCATTTTAGTTCATCCTATCCATTTTTTTCACAGAATCACCCAATGTTCAAATTATAGTCTAAATTATTCATTTTGCTACCTTGAATAAAATACATTGACTCATTTGATCATTTCAAATATTGAACTTTGTTTTCCTTCAAAGTGTTTGATGATTCCACGTTTTACAGTTTAATTACGTTTATGTACATTTGTTTTCTAGGCAATCAGATATCTGAACAATGATATTGTTTAGATTAATTTTCCATAAGTGTTTTCTGCAAACATGGAAATTATTGAATTAAGAAGATATTGCATTTTGTAGCATTAATATTAAACATAGTATTAAAAATAGCCAGATGAATGTTTTTAAAATGACATTAAAGAGCAGTAGTATTTGACAAGATTATTATCTTAATGAAGAAAGAATGCATGCACCTGATATAAAATGGCTGAGTTTAAAGTGCCTTTCAATATTATCAACAAAACTGAAATCCCAACAATATAGCAATATATTATTGGAGCTTTCGAGTTTACAGATTAGTCCTGAGACACAGCTCAGTATAATAGAGGAAATACAAACTTCACACAAATCACAAATGATCGATGAAATGAGTTCAGAGTCATTGTATTGATTTACAGAGAGCTAAGTGTGCATCCATACTAGATGAAGCCTTTAGTTCTCACTGAAATGGGCCACTTTGGAGACTTCTAGGCGACCCAGATCAATTCTAAAGTTACTTTGAAAACTTCAGGCTCATTTTCAGGGACATAAGTCAGGTCATTAGCTAATGTTTGATTACTTTTTCCAATCAAGTAAGGGAGATGGAAACAGAGGGGTTATAGCTCCTTGAGTGACAGTTCTAATCTTCTGGGAATCATTTTATCATGGCTTTTTTAAACTACCAATAACAGGGTTAATGAAGGAGTTCAAAAAAGGCTTAATCAATTATTCTCTCTCTCTCTCTCTCTCTCTCTCTCTCTCTCTCTCTCTCTCTCTCTCTCTCTCTCTCTCTCTCTCTCTCTCTCTCTCTCTCTCTCTCTCTCTCTCTCTCTCTTTCTTTCTTTCTTTTTTCTCCTTGGGACCTGACAACCAACAACAGACCCTAGAAAGGGCTCATGAAAAGCTCAAAACAAGAGATGCTCTTAAACTACCCAACCAAGTCTATAGAGCCCATCCCTTCACACTGGCTTGACAGTTGTTAATGCAGGAAAAAACAAGTTAGTTTCCTCCTACTAAAGCTACAGACAAAAAAAAGGACCATGGGTTGAGGAAAACAACTTTTACCCACTTGGATTCATCTTCTTCATCCTCCAAGATTTAATAATGTAAAATTGGGTTGGGTTCTTAAGTTTCTGAAACTAACAAACAAAGACAAATGTCCTACCATTTCCTTCGTACATGTATTGCCTGAAAGGAGAGCATATTGATGGTATTAAGACACTGTTCAGATAAAGTTATATAATACTTACAAAACAAATTCCTTCAAAAGGAGAGAAAGGAAATCTTTTTTTTTAAAAAAATATATCCATATGTTGAAGATACCCTTGTATAGGTAATCCCCGACTTACAACAGTTTGTTTTATGACCATTCAAAAGTTAAAACGGCACTTAGTGTGACTTATGACCATGTTTCACACTTACGACCATTGCAGCATACTCACAACTGACTCATATTTTTGATGGCTGCAGTGTCCTAGGGTCATGTATTCATCTTTGGTGACCTTCTGACAAGCCAAGTCCATGGGGAAGACAGATCCACTTAATAACTGGGTTACTAACTTAACAACTGCAATGATTCATTTAACCACTGTGGCAAGCAAGGCTGTAAAGTGGGGCAAAACGTACTTAACAAATGTCTCACTTAACCACAGAAATTTTGGGCTCAGTTGTGGTCATAAGTTGAGGACTACCTGTACTATGTGATTCAGTAATTCCCAAAATTTAAAGTGCACACTTTACTGTGCTTTTTTTCCAGAAGAAATGTAATCTTCCCTCTTGTAAAGATGAAGGTCTCTCTATGACTCCTGAGAACAAAAATAAAGAAATCTTAAAACTGATTTCAGTCCCTCATAATTTCCCATCCTCTGAAGATAGGTTGATGACCTACATGGGAACATATAAAGTTCAGCCTTTTATATCAGGCATGTAATTAATTAGGATTTATTGTTTTTGTACCGAAATAAATATTTTAATTAGAATCTTTAAACTGCGGTTTTATTTCTAAATATTTGAATTCCAGGAAAAGATCTATACCGCGTCTGTGAGATAAATTCTCACTCCGTCAGGAGCAATGCCGGGGGTGTGTGTGACCCCAGGAAACATGCGTGGTCCCTTTCGATCGATTCCCCCGGACGGGGCGTGTTTTCCCAGTTGCATGCTGCTCCGAGTCCGGAAGAGAAGGTGGCCAGGCGGGGCAGCTGCATGGGTTCTTGTTGTTCTCGGCGGGCACCGCGGTAGCCATGAACGGTGTGGCGAACCTGCTGCTGGACAAGGAGGAGCATCCTCTACAGCTGGGCGAAAGCTTCAAACGGCACCCTAAATCCTCCTTCCACACCATTGGCTGTGAGTGCCCAGCAGAGACGGCGCTTATAGGCCAGGCCAGCAACCCCAAAACATGATTAAGCTGGCCTGGCCCAGTGTCAAAAGAGGGCCCTAACCACGGTAGCCTATGCCTGCCTAACTGAAAACAGGCTCCACTGAGTTCAGTGTGACTTACTCCCAGGTAAGTGGGTAGAGCAGCCTTCCCCAGCCAATAGTTTACTTGCAGCTTATAATAAGTAAAATAATAAATATTAACACTAAAATTCCATTGGGGCCGAGATTGGAGAGTTGGGAGGGCACGAAATGTTTACTTCTTCCTAGGGGGGGCATAACAGAAAATAATTGAGAAGCACTGGAATAATCAGATCTTCTCTAACAATATGTTCTCATACCTAAAGCAACAAATGTGAACTATACATGCTTGACCCAAACAAATTAAAGGCTTCAAGACAGTATAAAATGAAGACTCTGACTCCAAAATGGAAATTGTGAGGGAAATATAGAGCTTATATAGAGATTTTTGTAGACTTCTTCCAAAATAAATATTGAGAGCTCTTCAAAGAGTTTATATAAAACATATGATATTTTACCCCCATGTTTCAGACCTATAATGTGCATATTCCCAATTTTTTTAAAAAAAATCACTAAGATTAATGACGTACTTTATCTTAAAATAAATTTGCAAGTTACAAGTTTCTCTTTGACATATCTCTAGGAATTGGGAAAAGATACGATTTCTATAAAAAGTTTTTAGAACTTTGGAAAAAGCAATTTTGTACTGCCCTCTATTTCTCCAAGATTCCAAGAGCTTTTAAAAACCACTTTGATTAAAATAACAGAAAGCAAAGGAAACCGTACACTAATGCTGCTGGAGTTAAAAGCCAGTTTAGATGGCAAGGCAATTAGTGTTGGAGTGAAAGAGGCATCATACCTTTGAAGCTTTTATTGTTGGCAAGTAAAATTGCCAAGTAAGGCAAATGTTGACTTTCACATTTTTCTTTTCCAATTTAATGCCATGTATCTCTTTCTGTGGTACCTAAAGAAATGCTGATACTTTTAGTTTTCCTTAAGTGACTTAGTTTGCTTTCTCACTGTGAGTTCTTAATGCCACATGATACCTTTAGCTGCTATTTCAGAGTATTATGGAATGTAACACCTCAAAAATTGCAGTCTCTTTTGCACCAGTGATTTCAGTCATTCCCCTCCCACACACACTGAAACAATTCTTTGTGTCAAAGTGAAGCATGGTCTCCCAGCTTCCTTTAATATATATATATTTTAATTTTTCCAGGTAGAACCTCCATCATATCTCTGCATGTTCAGCTCTACACCTGCAAATACATTTTAACTTTCTGAATCAATCACAATTAATTTGAAGGGAAAATGTCAGTGACTGCATTTAAAGCACACATTCCCATTATTACATTGCCACATAATTTGCATTGTAAAATGGTTTCTACTGGGAACTTCAATCAATACAGCTGATGTGGCTTGGGAAACTTTCATCTGTCATCACAGATGTTCAGATGTTCAACAATCCAAGTAGGGTCGTTTATTTCTCCTTTTTAAATCAATCAAGCCCAATAAAACATTTTATTTACATTATGATATTAATGTAGCAATAGCACTTAGGCTCATTTACTGCTTCATAGTGGTTTACAGCACCTAATCAGGTTACAGAGTCAGCATATCACCCCAACATTCTGGGTCCACATTTTACTGGCCTCAGAAGTATGGAAGGCTGAGTCAACCGTGAGCCGGTCAGGATCGAACTCCTAGCAGTCAGCAGAATTAGCCTGCAATACTGCATTTCAACCACTGCACCACCATGGCTCTTCAACCAGTTCACATAATGGTTACATACAGGAGAATTCTTGACCTGAGCACAAGACACAGCCTTTGTCATCTCCCACCACAAAGTAAATATGGGAGCTGGATAGCATATTCTTTTAATTGCTGTTTTCCTTTTAAAAAGTTTTATGAAAAACATTATTTCATAGTTCAATTGAGTATTTGGATGATGAAGGGCATTATATTTTAGATCTTTTGGGAGATATTCCACATGATGTAAAATAAACCTCTTTTAGAGCATTTTCAGTTATTTTTAATTCCTTAAATAAGAGGAGCCAAACATTCACATATGTCTTAAGCTGGTAATAAGAATGTGTGTCTTTGGTGAACATGACAAATTGAAGCACATGCTATTTAATTATGTATAATAATAACACACTAGATGAAGGAGTACTGAGAAATGTAAATCTTCTTGAGAAATAATTATACTTATGTGGTGCCAGGGACCTTTTATACTAAGTGGCCCAAAGACAAATGATAATTTCAATTTATCCTATTCATTTTTTCCCACAGAATCACCCTATGTTCAAATTATTATAGTTAAATTATTTTTTACTACCTTGAATAAAAAGCATTGATCCATTTGATTATTTCAATTTCTGAACTTTATTTTGGTTGGGGTTTCCTTCTAAGTGTTTGATGATTCTACATTTCACAGATTAATTGGTTTTATACATGTTTGTTTTCTATACAATCAGATATTTGAACAATGATACTATTTGGATTACCTCTTCATAAGCATCTTCTGCAAACATGAATATTATTGCATTAAGAAGCAGGTAGACTCATTTTATAGCACTAGTATTAAACATAGTATTAAAGCACCCAGAAGAGGGTTTTTTTTTAATGGCATTCATTAAAAAGCAGTGGTATTTGACAAGATCATTATCTTAATGATATGTAATGAATATATCAGGTGCATGCACTCTTAATGAATGATACCTGATATAAGATGATCAAGTTTAAAATACAGTGTAATGTTGTCAACAAAATTGAAGTCACAACCATATAACATTAAATTGGAGCTTTAGGGTTTACAGATTAGCCTCAAGACATAACTCAGTATAATAGAAAAAGAGAGGGATCTTGGAAATGGTTGTCCTAGTGGACAACCATTTAAATATGAGCCAGCAGTGTGCAGCAACTGCCAAAAAAGCCAACACAGTTCTAGGCTGCATTAACAGGGGGATAGAATCAAGATCACATCAAGTGTTAATACCACTTTACAATGCCTTGGTAAGGCCACACTTGGAATACTGCATTCAATTTTGGTCGCCACGGTGTAAAAAGGATGTTGAGACTCTAGAAAGAGTGCAGAGAAGAGCAACAAAGATGATTAGGGGACTGGAGGCTAAAACATATGAACTGGGTATGTCTAGTTTAATGAAAAGAAGGACTAGGGGAGACATGATAGCAGTATCATGTTCCAATATCTCAGGGGTTGCCACAAAGAAGAGGGAGTCAAACTATTCTCCAAAGCACCTGAGGGTAGAACAAGAAGCAATGGGTGGACACTAAACAAGGAGAGAAGCAACTTAGAACGAAGGAGAAATTTCCTGACAGTTAGAACAATTAATCTGTGGAACAGCTTGCCTCCAGAAGTTGTGAATGCTCCAACACTGGAAGTTTTTAAGAAGATGTTGGATAACCATTTATCTGAAGTGGTGTAGGGTTTCCTGCCTAAGCAGGGGGTTGGACTAGAAGACCTCCAAGGTCCCTTCCAACTCTGTTATTCTATTCTAAGTACAGACTTCACACAAATCACTACTAGTTGATGAATTAAGACAATTCAGCATCAGAATGAAAAAGGAAGACCTTGCACAATAAGATTTCCTCATTCTCTATCCATATTCCATTTCCTCTTTCCCTTCTTAACTTCAGATTCTCAGTTTTATGTTCTCATGTTTCAGTATATAGATATTATAGTCCCACACACCCAGGGAGTAATGTGTGTGTATAGGGAAAGAAATGTGTGAACAAAACCTGGAGTTCAAAATTAACAATGTTGTTGTGTGTATGGACTATTGTATCTTCTCAGTTTTCAAGAGTTGCTGCATTCTTGAAGGATCATGTAACTTTCATGTAACTTTCTATAGGAGCTTGCATGCAAAACCTGCACTTGAAGTATACCACTAGCAAAGCCAGGATATCCATCTGTTTTGCAAAATTTGATATTCTACTTTTGCTCAGTGCTTCTTTTTGGTTTTTTTAATTGTGCAGTTTAAGAACACAATAAATATTCTAAGCAGGCATATCAGTGCAAAATCACTGCACACACTGCTCATAATGTTTCATATAGAATTGATTCTATATTAGGCATAAATGGGTGTGATGTTTTTCTGTCACATCTCATGTAAAAGCTCAAAATAATTTTTAGGGGAAAGGAAATCTGAACTGCAAAAAAAAGTTGTTTATAACATGGAAAAGCAGAAAAGACAAATACTTGCTACAGTACTCTGTCTCTCTGTCTCTCTGTCTCTCTGTCTCTCTGCCTCTGCCTCTGCCTCTGCCTCTGCCTCTGCCTCTGCCTCTCTCTGTCTCTGTCTCTGTCTCTGTCTCTGTCTCTGTCTCTGTCTCTGTCTCTCTCTGTCTCTGTCTCTGTCTCTGTCTCTGTCTCTCTCTCTCTCTCTCACACACACACACACACACATACACACACACACACACACACACACACACACACACACACACACACACAAGAGGTGGGTTCCTACCAGTTTGGACCGGTTCTATAGAATGGCGAGCTGGGTCGCTAGAACCAGCACTGACCCTGGCCTGCCACGCCCCCGAGCCAGTTCTCTTGGCGGCACCATCTTGTTTTTTGTTTCTGAACATGCACAGAAGCTTTTTTAAAGTACTGTGCATGCATGCGCGCAAAGCGCGTGTGGCGCGTCCCTGAGCGAACCAGCAGCGGGAGAATCCAGAACCCACTCCTGACACACACACATCTTCCTTCAGGCACCAGGACTTAATAGAATAGTAGAACAACAGAGTTAGAAGGGACTTTGGAGGTTTTCTAATCCAATCTCCTGTTCAAGCAGGAGACCCCATACTATTCCAGACAAGTGGCTGTCTAGACTCTTCTTAAAAGCCTCCAGTGATGGAGCACCTACATCTTCTGAATCGTTGTCACTATTAGAAACCTTCTCCAAAGTTCTAGGTTGGTTCTCTCCTTGATTAGTTTCCATCCTTTGTTTCTTGTCCTGACTTCTGGTGCTTTGGAGAATAGGTTGACCCTCTTTTCTTTGTGGCAGCTCCTCGAATGTTGGAACCTTGCTATCATGTCAACCCTAGTCTTTCTTTTCACTAGACTAGATATACTCAATTCCTGCAACCATTCTTCATATGTGTTAGCCTCCAGACCACTAATAATCTTTGGTGCTCTTTTCTGCACTCTTTCCAGAGTCTCAACATCTTATTTATATTCTGGCTACCAAAACTAGATGCAGTATTCTAAATCTTAGTAAGACTTTATAAGAGTTCTGCAGCTTTTCCTTCTTCCTAGTGTGCTTTCACTTGGCACCACTGCATCTATCACAACTGCTGTCTTCTGATTCTTCTCAACTTCTGTGATATATGGTTGATTGGCTAGTACCTGGTCAGTTACTGACTCCTGTTTCCTGAGCAATGAAAGCAATGAAATAATCCTGATAAGTATAACATAAAAAGATATTTATTTATGGAAATACATTATAAGCAGTGGTGGGTTCCTACCAGTGCGGTCCACTCTATAGCACCGGTAGCGACCCGCTGTTGATGTCACAGTACCGGTGCGGTCAGTTGCTGGTGCCTGGGCGCCACCATTTAAAAAAAAATTAAATTTTTTTTAACATTTTCTTCTGCGCATGCCCAGAAGCCGAGCTTCCGGCACTGCGCATGCGCTGCCTTCCTACCCCACAGTGAGTCCAAGCAGGGGAGGATGACTGAGGGAGCACGTGAGACGCTGAAAAAACAGGCGGCAGGAGCTATCTCCATTCCCCTCCCTTCAGCAGTCCGAGAAGCCACGCCCACCCGGTCACATGGCTGGCAAGCCATGCCCACCCAGTCATATGGCTGGCAAGCCACACCCACAAAATAAGCCACGCCCACAGAGTGGTAGTAAAAAAATTAGGAACCCGCCCCTGATTATAAGGATAAGCAAACCACAGCACACACCACCTACCAGAAGGAAATGCACGGTAAGAATAACAATGAAATACATTATTGGAAAGAAATGCATTTTAAAATTTGGCACAGCTTAGTATATCCTGCCTACTAGGAGAAGAATCAAAGAACATGTGTTTTCCGTATGTGTGCATCAAGAGGTAAAGCAGAGAAAAGTGATTTGAGATTAGCAATGCCATAGAGAAACAACAGGAAGAGGTAACACCTTAATCTGTAGCTATTCCCTGCAATTTCACTCTTCCAGAATTTCCAGCAGAGCCTCAAAAAGACCTACAAAAGATAGAAGTTATACATTTAATTAAATTTTGGATTGCAAAAATCCGGATTCAAAACTAAAGACTGAAAGTATTTTCAAGTGGTATTTTCAAGTGTGTGTATTTGTATTGGGATGTGTTGGGATTTCTTTTAAAAAAAATACTGCTTCTACCTCTTTTTCATACTTGCCACACAGATGCATAAATCTGAAGTTATTTAGAAAAACTAAAAATAGTGGATGCCAGATAGGTTAAGCAACACCTCACCTCCCCACCTTCCAAATTAAACTTCTTGAAATTTAAATCGAACCAATAACTTGGATTGTTCAAGGAAGCAGGACCCTGTAATGAAAATTAACTTTTATGAATAACACCAAGTCCATTAAACATAAATAAACACTAAGTGTTGTTTTCTCAAATGATAAAATGAGGAAGAAACAAAGAAAAGTGAAACAATACCTTTTATTTTTTTTAAATTAACACAGTATTTCAGAATATACATCAGAAGAGACAATGTGAAAGAAATGATAAACCAGACCCCCAAATGACCTCAGTTTCCTGGAAAAGTATTTTTTTTAACCACTTTTCTGGTATTTCCAGTATCTCTTCTACATCCACAAATGGTTACATATAGGTAAATTATGCTAGTTTCTGGATGAATCTATCAAATGCATTGTAACCCAACCTTTGGCAGAAGGCAGCCAGAATTGGAGTAGTCAGAATATGTGGTAACATTAGAATAATGTTCCTAATGTACCGTATTTTTCGGAGTATAAGACGCACCGGAGTATAAGACACCTTAATTTTGGGGGAGGAAAATAGGGGAAAACAATCTGCCTACCAGGTATTCATCTGGCTAGCATCCTTAGTATGGTCAGCTTCAGCACATTATTTTATCCCCTGGTTAGGACTTAAAAAAACCTTCTTTTGAGAGAGTAACAATGAAAGAGCCTGCAAGCCAGTAAGAGCTGGGAAGATGGTTAGCACCTGGTTAGGGCTAGAAAAAAACTTTTTTCGGAGCAAGTAGAGCAATGAAAAAAAAATTCTGCAAAGACTTAGGGCTGGAAAAACATTCTTTGGAGAGAGTAACAATGAAAAAGCCTGCAAGGTAAGAGCTGGGAAGATCTGTTAGCACCTAGTTAGGGCTGGAAAAAAACTTATTCGGAGCAGCTTCAGCACATTATTTTATCTCCTGGTTAGGACTTAAAAAAACCTTCTTCTGAGAGAATAACAATGAAAGAACCTGCAAGCCGGTAAGAGCTGGGAAGATAGTTAGCACCTGGTTAGGGCTAGAAAAAAACTTATTCGGAGCAAGTAGAGCAATGAAAAAAACCCTGCAAAGACTTAGGGCTGGAAAAACATTCTTTGGAGAGAGTAACAATGAAAAAGCCTGCAAGGTAAGAGCTGGGAAGATCTGTTAGCACCTAGTTAGGGCTGGAAAAAAACTTATTCGGAGCAGCTTCAGCACATTATTTTATCTCCTGGTTAGGACTTAAAAAAACCTTCTTCTGAGAGAATAACAATGAAAGAACCTGCAAGCCGGTAAGAGCTGGGAAGATAGTTAGCACCTGGTTAGGGCTAGAAAAAAACTTATTCGGAGCAAGTAGAGCAATGAAAAAAAAAATCTGCAAAGACTTAGGGCTGGAAAAACATACTTTGGAGAGAGTAACAATGAAAAAGCCTGCAAGGTAAGAGCTGGGAAGATCTGTTAGCACCTAATTAGGGCTGGAAAAAAAGCTACATTCGAAGTATAAGACGCACCCAAATTTTCAGCCACTTTTAGGGAGGAAAAAGGTGCGTCTTGTACTCAGAAAAATACGGTATTTCAGAAAATGTTATACACTACAGTGAGTACTGAAACAACAGCCATGTAGAACAAAGAGAACCTTTGGTGAATGCCTACAGTTAACTTCATAGTGCAGAAAATGGGATATAAATATACCCCATAAAAATAAAATAAATAAATCCTACAAATAAAGCTCTCCTCTCTAGCTTGTCCTTTTCAAAGCTACTTGCCTTTTTCACAGACTCAGTGAAAACTAGTACACCTGTTCAAATTGCAAAGTGCATGCATAGTGGAAGGCAGACATATTCATCCACAATATTCTTCTTCCAAATCTATTTGATGTGTTATTCCTATTTTATGTGCTGTTGCTCTGGCTAAATATATGGTCCAGTGAAATGATGGAAATATATATTTATGATAGTTCCGTTTAACTAATCTGTCATAACAGGAAAGCTTTTTTTTTAACCACTTAGTATTATTAAGGCAATAATTCATTACTAAACATCCTAAGCAGAACCAGTATTCATGTTATTTTTGTGCAACATTCCCTATGCCTTTTGTCTTTCATTTCATTAATCACCCATAGTAGGTGGAAAGCTTTTTGTTCTCAAACTTTGAAAATGTCCCTGGCCCAAAACACCATAAATCCATGCTAATAGTATCAGAAGGCCAATAAATATAGAGAGGAAGACAAAATATAGATAGAATTGCATATACAATTACTTTCATAGTAAACGGCGAATGTATTGAAGGACATTAACTATTAAGAGAAGATATCAAAAACTGGTTGCTTGCTTGCTGCAGTGCGTTACAACCACCTGAATATCTGAGGTATTTTCTATGCACAATGCTACTGGGAAATGAAAAAAAATAAATCATTGAAGCTATAACTAATAGATGACTGTGACACACAATTTCCAAAGTCATAGAAGAGAAACAGGTATAACCGCAAAAGATCTTTGTTTATTGCCAGAAACCATAAATATTTGATATTTTCTCATTGCTTGAGATGTCCTTTTTTTTTTTCATCAGATCCATGGAAACTGACATTGCTGGGGGAAAATATATATAAATATTACCAGTGTGTATATGCTTGCAGTTTTGTCACTGTTCACTTCCAGGAGTTGATAAACATGAAAAAGCCACTGCAGTCCTCAGCTCCGTCAACAGAGGAATAGTATCAAGATAACATGAAGCATTAATATCACTATATGCTGCTTTGCTAAGACCTCAGTTGGAATACTGTGCTCAGTTCTGGTCACCACAATGCAAAAAAGATGCTGAGATTGTAGAAAAAGTTCAGAGAAGAGAAACAACGATGATCAGAGGTCTGTAGGCTAAAACATACGATGAATAGTGGCAGAAACTAGATATGTCTTGTCTAACAAAGAGAAAAACTAGGGGTGACATGATAGTAGATCAGTTTCTCCAGTCATTCATTCATTGTTGGAATGAGTGTGTCTTTCCATTTTTGCACATAGAGTATTCTCGCTCCTCTCAACATGTATAACAATATGTACAAAAACATGCTGGTGTTCTGAGGAGAAACAGTTAAAACTAAACTTTTCATGCACTATTCATGGAAGGGCTTAAGACAGGGGTGTCAAACTCATGGCCCGCAGGCCAGATGAGTCACGCGGTGCGCACACCCACCCCCGTTTTAGTGAAGGGGAAAAAGTCATGATAGGTCATGTGACGACAATGTGATGCCGCGAGTTTGACAACCCTGGCTTAAGACATCTGGGATCTTTCAAAGGCGCGCGTGTGTGTGTGTGTGTGTGTGTGTGTGTGTGTGTGTGTGTGTGTGTGTAATATTTTTAGAAATTCTGTTTTCTGTGACTCAAAATAAGTACAGTTCGTTGTTGCTTTCATATACACATCAAAGGTCTTGTGTTTGTGAAGACTTAGCTAAGTCTTCACATTGTTCCATCTTCCATATAGTTTCCAAAGAGTTTGGCACAGAACTTAAATAATATCACTGTATTATTTAGGGAGCTAAAATGTTCTGAAAATGTTTTGTGCCTTATTTAGTATTAAATCAATTTTATTTATTATTAGATGTATATTCTGCTTTTCTTCCAGGGAGTAGTACACTCACTCCTGCGACGTTTCACCACCACAACAATTTTATGCCATAGGTTGGCCTGAAAGAGAATGATTGTCCCAAATGAAGTAGTTGCTAATTAATATTACAATCACAACAGGAGTTCTGTATTTGTTCTTTTTTTAAATGGAGTGTGCAAATGTGAATAAAAAGTACTATTTCCTTTGTCACCATGGTAATATTTAGCTGTTTCCCTGGCAACAACACCATCAGTCATATTTGCTATAGAAACATTGTATTAGTACAACCGTGTGTGTTTAAGCATCTTTTGCATACAATTTGATAAGGCTGGGTAATGATAGATAGATGAAAAATGATAGATGAGAGAGAGAGAGAGAGAGAGAGAGAGAGAGAGAGAGAGAGAGAGAGAGAGAGAGAGAGAGAGAGAGAGAGAGAGAGAGATGGGAGGATAGGATAGATAGATAGATAGATAGATAGATAGATAGATAGATAGATAGATAGATAGATAGATAGATAGATAGATAGATGATAGATGATAGATGGATAGATAGATGATAGATATGATAGATAGATGATTGATTGATAGATATATGACAGACAGACAGACAGACAGACAGAGGCTAGAATAAATTCATCACTATAATTATTATTTCCAATATTATTATATAGATAAAATGCACAGAACTCAAAGTATATCATTTTTGGGGGGAGGGGGCAAACATAAGAATCATGAGTTTTCTTCAAAAAGTGTTTAGACTTCCACCATCATCTCAGGTTACAGTATAATACTACAATATCTGGAATGGTGACCAAGAACCATTGTTTGGACATATTTCCCTGTCTGCTTTATCTCCAAATCTCCAACTTGGCAGGGTGGATCTTTGGAGGGAATGTCTTCACTTACCTCCCCAAACCCGAAATGATTGGTGATAGCATGTATTTTGCATGTAGGTAAGAATTTTCTGGTTGAATCTCAAAATTCTCCAGACAAATTTGAGAAAGGAAATTTCCAATTGACCCCTTTCTATCTTCTCCTCTCAAAGGTTCATTACTGCACTATAAATATTGCACATTAAAAGGCACTAAGAAAGTAGCTTTCTGACTGCCAAAAAGAAACACGGTTGTTTCAATAGGCACTGACAAGCATGCTTGTTTTCATCCACTATATACAGTGCAGGGGATGAAGTCTTCCAAATAACTGAAAAGCTCATGATACTTACAAGTACCATAGTAATATGGATAAAGTCCATCGTATCTCGGGAAAGTATGAAGTTTTGAGAACCTGGGTTGCAATTCTCACCAACAGCAAACTGTCACATGACAGAGGAAATGCTGGGAACATAATTGAATTGAAAATTAAATGACCTTGCTTGCAAATACCCTCCTACATTTCATAGCATGGACACAGTGTACAATTCTTGCATATGGTAAATATTCCACTCAGAAAATCTGGAATACCGCTGCTAGTTAATTTAGAAATTACTGAATTACAGATGAATCAATATCCACCCCAATTCTTGGAGAAATTCACTGTATATTTGTCACTTCCCTTTTCTCCAGGGGAAAGCAATGCTTTAGCCCCCTGAGAATCCTGAAATGTAAACAATGATGGAATGATAACATGCATGATTAAATTCATCTAAGGCAACATCCAAAACTCCAACTAAAATATCTCTCTGGAAAACATTTTACAAATTTCTAATATGAATATTACTGATAAAGAAAGAAAAATGCAAGAAAGGAATTGAAACACCAGTTCTTAGGGTGATGAGGAATGGATTATATGGGTATGTCCCTTTATTTTATTCTTAAAACCTAAACTTATGAGGTAGGGTAAATTGCCAGAGAATGACTGGCTAAAAGTCATCCAATAAGCTTCAAGGCTGAGAGTCAACTTGAATGTGAGATAAATTAATGGATATGAGGTAATAGAAGACTAATAATATTAGTCGTCATAGTTATGCTTTCAAATACCAGTTGGTGAAAAACAGGAGCCACTGAGTATCACTGCCATCATCTCTCTTTTGACTTCTCATAGACATTTAAGAAACTGTCCCAGAAGCTTCTGGATATTCTTAGGCTTCCTTCTCCAACATCAAAACCAACACTCCAATAGCACATTCTACTCCTACCTGAGAGGCAGGTTCTTTCAATCTCAGTTGATTTTTAACTTTTTATCCTATCAAACTGAGTCCAGACAAGATACTGGAGCATTCTGACCAAGATTTGTGATGTGACATATTATTTATATCAGCCCTAACATATATTTCATTATTGAAATTGAATCAGAGATGGGTTCCTCCTGGTTTGGACCTGTTCTTTAGAACCGGTAGCGGGAATTTCCCCCCGCTCGCTGAACCGGGACCAAGCTTTGTGATGTGCCATATTATTTATATCAGTCCTAAAATATATTTCATTATTGAAATTGAATCAGAGATGGGTTCCTCCCGGTTTGGACCAGTTCTTAAGAACTGGTAGCGGGAATTTCCTCCCGCTCGCCGAACTGGGAGCAATGGCCGGCTGGCCACGCTCATGAACCAGCTTTTTTGGTGGCGCCTATGGCACCGCCATCTTGTTTTTGGCTTCTGCGCATGCACAGAAGTTGAGTTTTCAGCATTGCGCATGTGCGGGTGGCTGCGTGAAGTGCATGTGCACCGACGCAGCGTGGGAGGAAGCGAACCGGCAGTGAGGCAAGTTAGAACCCACCCCTGAATTGAGTTAATGCCTTCTCTCCACAGAATAGCCATACTTTTGATATTGGACAGAGGTGGAGAATGAAACTCCCTTTTGCATTCTCACTAAAACCTTTGAGTGCTTCGAATATATATATTTCTCATTCCAGGGTTCACTTGAAGGCATTTTTTTTCCCCTAGTCACAACATTTAAGTGGGCTTCACCATTAAAATTTTATACACTATTGTAGAGCTGACAATGTGAAATGAAACACATCATTGTTGCAGAAAAGACTTTGAATGGTTTGGTGATATTGAGAAATAACCTATGATATATGAAAGAATTCCAAATCCAAAGACCTCTTTACTTTTCAATTTTTTTTGGAGAAAAAGGTGTGATATACTTTTGTTTTCAAGTTTTATATGAACTAAGTTCAGGAATTGAAAAGAAAAAAAGAAAAAAAAAACCTTCAAGCTGTCACAGAGCTCTCTGGAATATGCATGGGATAGATTTAAGGGTGTATTCTAAATTATTAAAAGATGTGTTTCTATAATATGTAGAAGAGAAAAATCAAAGCGAATCTACTTCTTTGCTGAAAAATTTCAGTGCTGGATACACTGAGAAGCGGGTTGTTGTTTTTTAAACTACCCAGTTTTTTCCATCCCTCTCTAGCTCTCGAGACCTCAGCAAAGTCTCTGCTCTTGAAAGATTCAGCAGGATACTCATCGAAAGTCAAACAGTGAAGCTATCATATACATATGTCTACAAAGTAAGTCCCATGGAGTTCAGTAGGCTCACTCTGAGGAAAGTTTTATGAGATTTCAGCCTCAATGAATTTTTGAAACATCAAATGCCAATATTCTTATCTGTCCTGCCACCTGTCTACTGTGCAAGAACAGGATTATTTCTTCTTCCCCTCCTCCTCCTCCTCCTCCTCCTCCTCCTCCTCCTCCTCCTCCTCCTCCTCCTCCTCCTCCTCCTCCTCCTCCTCCTCCTCCTCCCTCAATAAATGGGCCAGCTTTTGTTTTTGCCTTTTTCCTCTTCTACCAAGACTTACAGTAAAAGTAGAGTTAGAGTTTACGTTATTGATTAGCCCTTGGGCCATATCAAAGTGCAGAGTTCCAGACACAAATTATTACTAAAATCTGATAAAAACGATTTAAAATGAAATGGGATAAAATACAATTTAAAATGAAATTGGATAACACACAGTTTAAAATGAAATTGGAATAAAATGCAATTATTTAATATATAAATAAATAAAATATGCTAAAATTATATAGCAATAGCAATAGCACTTAGACTTATATACCGCTTCATAGTGCTTTACAGCCCTCTCTAAGCAGTTTACAGAGTTCAGCATATTGCCCCCAACAATCTGGGTCCTCATTTTACCGACCTCAAAAGGATGGAAGGCTGAGTCAACCTTGAGCCGGTGAGATTTGAACAGCTGAACTGCGGAACTAGCAGTCAGCTGAAGTAGGTTGCAGTGCTGCTTTTAACCACTGCACCACCTCGGCTCTATATTTTGGTGTCACCCCTACAATCTACCCCAATCAGTCCCACATATGCCGATCGCAACCGAACCATTTTGCTCAAGTACTGTGCTATGTTAAATGTTATTTTCAGATTCTGGCCGCACAGAAGGTAAGTTGTTTTGATATGAGGATTCCAATGGGTCATTCGTTTGGAATATAGACCAAGATATGTGTCCCTCACCCTCTTATACAGGCAACAATTAAACAGGATGTGAGCCGGATCTTCTACCTCTGCCGCTTCGCAAATGCAGAGACATCTATTGTAGGGTATAGAACAGAATCTCCCATATCTGGGAGGTATTTTTACTTTAGTAAAAAGTAGAGTTGCAGTCCGTATATTTGAAGTAAGTCAGAATATGTGACGGGCTCTGATTTTCATCCTATTAGTTCTGCACAGTCTAAGCCAAAGGATTAATCATGAATTAATTTGAATGCAATAAGAATTTAAGTAATGCATTCTGATTTTAATAATATTTGAATAAGACTGCTTTTATTTCTAATGCATTATTCTTGGATTATGAAAATGTCTACCACTGCCATAAATATTACTACTACTACTACTACTACTACAATTTTGTGGGAAAATAATTACAAATTATATTCACTGAAATTTGTTTTCTGCGAGCTGTCTAGATGCCTCCAACACAACAATGAAAATGAATGGGAAAGTGCTTAAGTAGATAGGTAGGTGATAGATGATAAATTCCAGGAGATGGGGGTAAAAATAACTTTTCTTTGTCTGTGGGTGAGGAATAAAAAACTAGGGGTTTTCTTGTTTCCATGCACATATATACCTACCGGTATGTTAATGAAAATAAAATATCTTTTTTTACTCCTTCCTTCACAGTTTTTCTTTCCATTGAGTATGTTGGGAAGGATGGTTGGAATGACAGATGAATGAACATGGTAAAATTTTCCTAAATTAAGAAAAAATGAGGCAGAGGCAATTGCAGGAGGGGCTTCGAGAGAGGGACAAAGGGCGCAAATGCAATCTTACAACATTGTGGTGCATGTTCTTCCCCTTTTATTTTATTTGTGAGATTTATATACCACCTCACAGTGCAAGCACTCTCTAAGTGGTTTATACCAGTAAGCAATGTACATTTATATTGCTTCCAACAATCTGGGTCCTCATTTTACCTACCTCAGAAGGATGGAAGGCTGAGTCAACCTTGAGCCGGTGAGATTTGAACCGCTGACCTGCGGATCACAGTCAGCTAAAGTAGCCTGCAGTACTGCCTCTAACCGCTGCAGCACCTCGGCTCTATATTTTTTGAATGTTACCTGAACCGTATACAGCACTTCTTTTGTCATTTTGATGAATGCCTTGGAATGCCTGGAGGTCTCTGAGAATATAGAACGAGGCCAGAAGTGTTGGTTTTATATTGCTCATTGAAATATGGCCATCAATATGTGCTAATATTTCCAGAAGCTCTTTTAGTTTAATTATATTTTGCCTTGTGGTTTCTTGATTTAGCAAACACTGACAAGGCTGTTTCCTTATGAAGCCTACTTTAATTAATAGCTGGTTAGAGTACGGCTTTAAGCTCCCTATTGGACTACAAATAGCTTATAAAACAGCATATAAATGACACTTGATTGCATGGAAAATGACAATGAATCAGAAGCTTTTGTTTTCTCAAGAATCTTAAGAAGCTTATAATTAGTTCCCTATTTCAGTATCAAATGAAACACGCATTAGGAAAAATAGTTAAAAATTGGCATGACACTACCTAATTATCCTTACATGCTGGCTTTATCAATTTTCCTATATAATGAAGGAAAGTGTTTTCAAGTTATCATTCACTGCATACTGGACAAAGCATGGAAATGAACTAATTCCCAGCATCGGTACAAGGAAGTTCTATAAAGGAATGCAATCTGAGGTCAATACTGCCTGAAACCAGGGAACACATTGGTTGTCGTCTCCAGAGATTTGAAATTAAAAGTTATAAACTTTAATGTGAAGGATGTGATAAATGCATGAAAGGGAAGTAAGTAAGTAAATAAATAAGTAAGTCATATGAATGAGGTCCAGATGTATGACAATCATTCATCCCAATGAAACAGTTTTGTTTGCTTGCTTTTTTATTTGTCAAGCATATATGATTAAAGGAAAGTATAAACAGTAAAATTATGATTGTATATATATATATATATATATATATATATATATATATATATATATATATATATATATATATATATATATATATATATATATATATATATATATATATATATATATATATATATATATATATATAGGTCTTTGGTTATTCGGGTTTTCTCCCGCGTGAAATTGGAAGTATCTTTGCAACGTTTCGACGAAGTCCCATTCGTCATCATCAGGCTGGAGTCTTCAGCTTGCTGCTTCTAGGAGCAATGTGAGATTGCAGCTGTTTCTTCCTTTTAACTGCCACTGGGGGTTTGAACTGATAGGGTGGGAGCTTGGCTGTGTTCTGATTGGGTGGAGGTGTGTTCTGATTTGTTGGGGGCTTGGCTGTGCTCTGATTGGATGGGGGGTTGGCTGTGCTATGATTGGCTGGGGTGTCAGTTTGCTTCATGTATGGAATGGAGGGGTTTAGAGTGGCTAAAGATGCAGCTATGGTCTGGCTTCTGGTTTGTGGCCGTGCCTCATTGGTGTGGGTTTGGGTTTGCTTTTTGCATGGGTGTATGGTGGTGACATCCTGTGTGGTTTTCGTGAGTGTGGGTCTAGTGTCATTCTTAGTGTTAGGGACTCGTTTGTCAACAAGTGCGGGTTTCCAAATGGCTGGTAGGCGGGAGGTGTCATCTCGTTTATTCATGCTTTGTGGGCGTTTCTCTATCTCAATGGCTTCTCTGATTATTCTGTTGTTAAAATGTTCAGTTTTGGCGATAGTTCTGGTCTTTTTAAAGTTAATTTCATGTCCTGTGGCTTTAAGATGTTGGACCAAGGAAGAAGTTGGTTCCTCTTTTTTGACTGAGTTCTTGTGTTCTTCAATGCGTGCACTTATTCTTCTGTTGGTTTGTCCAATGTATGTGGTGGGGCAGGTGGTGCATGGGATTTCATATACTCCTTGATTTTCTAACTCAATTTTGTCTTTGGGGTTTCTTAGGATGGTGGATATTTTTCGGTTTGTGCAGAATGCTGTCTTGATGTTGTGTTTGTGGAGGATCTTGCTGATTCTGTCTGTGGTTCCTTTTATGTATGGTAGGAGGGCTTTGCCGTTTTCTTGTTCTCTGTCTTGGATTTTAGTGGGGGTTTCTTTTTGGATTAGGTTGGTGATCTTATTTCTTTGGAATCCATTGGATACTAGTACGTTAGTGAGAGTATTTAGTTCGGTTTTTAGGTGTTGTTCGTCAGCTAGGCGTTTTGTTCTGGAGATGAGTGTCTTGGCTACGGAGTTGATCTGTGCTGGGTGGTGGTGTGAGAGTGCGTGCAGATAGCGGTTAGTGTGGGTTTTCTTCTGGTAGATGGTGTGTCCTAGGGAGAAACGCCCACAAAGCATGAATAAACGAGATGACACCTCCCGCCTACCAGCCATTTGGAAACCCGCACTTGTTGACAAACGAGTCCCTAACACTAAGAATGACACTAGACCCACACTCACGAAAACCACACAGGATGTCAACACCACACACCCATGCAAAAAGCAAACCCAAACCCACACCAATGAGGCACAGCCACAAACCAGAAGCCAGACCATAGCTGCATCTTTAGCCACTCTAAACCCCTCCATTCCATACATGAAGCAAACTGACACCCCAGCCAATCATAGCACAGCCAACCCCCCATCCAATCAGAGCACAGCCAAGCCCCCAACAAATCAGAACACACCTCCACCCAATCAGAACACAGCCAAGCTCCCACCCTATCAGTTCAAACCCCCAGTGGCAGTTAAAAGGAAGAAACAGCTGCAATCTCACATTGCTCCTAGAAGCAGCAAGCTGAAGACTCCAGCCTGATGATGACGAATGGGACTTCGTCGAAACGTTGCAAAGATACTTCCAATTTCACGCGGGAGAAAACCCGAATAACCAAAGACCTACATACAAACACCCGCGAAAACCTCAGAAAACAAATATATATATATATATATATATATATATATATATATATATATATATATATATATATATATATATATATATATATATATATATATATATATATATATATATATATATATATATATATATATATATATATATATATATATATATATATATATATATATATATATAATAGTACAAGCATGAATAAGAGTATAAAGGGTATGAATATATGGGTACATTAGAACAGGAATGGTAGGCACGAATGTGCGCTTATGCACGCCCCTTACCGACCTCTTAGGAATGGGGTGAGGTCGATGGTAGATAATCTAAGGTTAAAGTTTTTGGGGTTTGGGGAAGAAACTACTGAGTCAGGTAAAGTGTTCCAGGCATTGACCACTCTGTTGTTGAAGTTGAATTTTTTGCAATCAAGTTTGGAGCGGTTTACATTAAGTTTGTATCTGTTGTGAGCTTGTGTATTATTGCGGATGAAGCTGAAGTAGTCATTAACAGGTAGGACGTTGTGGCGGATAATTTTGTGAGCTACACTTAGGTCGGATCGAAGGCGGCGTAGTTCTAATTTTTCAAGTCCTAAAATTTCAAGTCTGGTTTCATACGGTATTCTGTTGTGAACAGAGGAATGTAATACTCTTCTTGTGAAATATCTCTGGACATTCTCAATTGTGTTAATGTCTGATATGTAGAGTGGGTTCCAGACAGATGAGCTGTATTCAAGAATCGGTCTAGCAAATGTTTTGTATGCTCTGGTTAAGAGTACAATGTTACCAGAGAAGAAGCTATGCAAGATTAGGTTAACCACTCCTAATGCCTTCTTGGCTATGTTCTTGCAGTGGGCTCTGGCACCTATACGTTTTGCTCTAAACATTTGTGTAGGCAAAGTATTTTGTGGAATTGAGTCTCTTCAGCTTTACAAAATGTCAAGGTGGGTTGATGACTTTTGATAAGTCTTGTTACTATAATGGAAATGGCTTCTATGTATGTGTTGTGTGTGCACCAAATCCTCTTTTGACAAGAGAGGTGAATTCTATTTGCTTAGCAAATTAGAAGAAGAGCTCAGAGATGCTTCATTGACTTGCTTCAAAGGGATGCTTTAGTTGAACCTTCTTCAAAGTGAAGCACCTCTATGAAGAACTGAAGAGCCTCATAATCAATGACATTTAATTTTAATTAAGTTCAAATGTAGACGAAATGAAGTTTTTGAAAAGTCATTCAGAGCCCAAGTATTTCTCTTGACCCAGAAAGATTTGTACCTTCTTCTAACCTTGGTCAGTAATAGGAAGGAACACAACATAGTCTCAGAAAATTTAAAATAAATTGCATTGAGGACATTAGGATAAAATGGACTGTAGACCTAACTTGCATAAGTTAACTTATAACTTGCATAAGCATAAGCGCACCATCGTCCCTGTCCTATTGTCCTATTGTCCAAATTTACCTATACCTATTGTGCTTTTGTTTATGTTTATACCATACCTGTTATCTTGTATATGTTTTGACAAATAAAATAAATAAAATAAATAAATAGATAGATAGATAGATAGATAGATAGATAGATAGATAGATAGATAAATAAATAAATAAATAAATAAATAAATAAATAAATAAATAAATAAATAAATAAATAAATAAATAAATACTTCAAAGAAAGGATTGAATCAGGAAATTTAGCTGGCAAAGAGACAATTTGAAAATTCATGGAGATTGCATCTTGGAGATGAAACACAGGATAGTGCAAGCAGATTGACTTCTGAGTTACTTTAGCCAAAGCATGCACTGCCCAAACAATTACAATAGCAGACTTTGGATATAGGAGAGAAGTAGAAAGTATAAGTCTTTGGCCATCATCTGGGATGTATTGTGAAAGTGAAACAAAGTTACTATAAATTGTCCAGCCCTAGAGTCAAGGTGAGAGAAAAAACTGACTGGCAGGATATTTTAGTGCATATTATGCACTGACTATAAGGCAGAAACAGCTTTATTTGTTAATTGAGTTGCCATTTTTGCAGCTAGAGATTGTGTGCATTTCCAATAATTGGAGGAGGTTGCAAGCAGATGGTCATAAAAAAGTGACATCACTGGACGGCAAAGACCCAAGACCTAGCCCTATTCATTATTAAATAGATGTCACTATTGTCCTCTTTTATCATTACTTTTTACTTATGTTTATACAAACTACTACTATCCTATACATGTTTGACAAATAAATAAATAAATAAAATAAATAAAACACATGTGTCAAACTGATTGAAGGTTTAACACATCTATTTTCCCTGTGTCTTTTGTTACAAAGCCATTTGGTATTATGGTCTTTGGGACTTCTGAACCACAACAAGTTTCAAGGGCTCTGCTTTAATTCCATGGATTATGTGTTCCTTTCCTAACAACCTTAAGCATAAATAGAGGAAGATTTGGAAATTAATTAACCCAAAAGGTAAGTCTTAACTATCCATGGAGATGTATTTTCTAAGGTTGCCTTGACAAGCTCATTACTAACATAGGCTTTGTATTACTATTCTATGGAGAATGTCCTTAGTACGCCTCATACTTCCCTCCGACCGGTTAGGGCCCACAGAGTTGGCCTCCTCCAGCTCCCGTCAGCCAAGCAATACCGACTGGCGGGCCCTAGGGGGAGGGCCTTCTCTGTGGCGGGCCCCGCGCTCTGGAACCAACTTCCTCCAGAGACCCGAACCATCCCCACCCTGCTGGCCTTCCGAAAAGCCATTAAGACATGGCTTTTCCTGTAGGCAGGGGGTAGAGCTTAATTCCATCTGAACTCTCCCCCGGGTATGTCTGGTTGTTGGATGGTTTTAAATATTGTAATTTTTAATTTTTATATTCTGATTTTAATCCAATTGTTTATTGGTTATTCTTGTATTTTTTGTGCTGTACGCCGCCCTGAGTCCCTCGGGAGTTGGGCGGCATATAAGAAAACCAAATAAATAAATAAATAAATAAATACCTAGCAAACCGTACCTAAAACAAAGAAACGAGGGATATGACTCTGGCATGTTGGACAACCTTCAGCATAATGAAAATACATAGCAATCTACATAGAGTTATGCAAAGCCTTTGATTCTGTGGTACATGACAAACTTCTGTTAAAACTAAGTTCTTACGGCATTTCTGGATCCTTGCACAAGTGGATAGCTCAGTGTTTCCCAACCTTGGCAACTTGAAGATATCTGGACTTCAACTCCCAGAATTCCCCAGCCAGCATTCGCTGGCTGGTGAATTCTGGGAGTTGAAGTCCAGATATCTTCAAGTTGCCAAGGTTGGGAAACACTGGGATAGCTGCATTCCTATCAAAGGCAACAAGTAGTTAAAATTGGAAATGCTATATCAAACCCAGCACCAGTTAATAGTGGTGTTCCCCAAGGCAGCGTTCTAGGACCATCACTCTTTCTGCTTTATATAAACGACCTTTGTGATCATATTGTAAGCAGCTGCGTCCTCTTTGCCGACATTGTAAAACTATTTAACACCACAGACAATTCTTTAAATAAAATAAATGAATGAATGAAATGAAAAATATTAACCTTATGTCCTATTAATGCGTGACAGAAACATTGTAGAGTCATGATGGGTAGACATGATTTATTTCCTGGCCTATCAAAGTTCTGCTTAGGAACTTTGAGCTCTTTTTGAACTGCAGCAGCATGAAATCTTCCACTGGTGAAGTTCTTTTTATTATTATTATTATTAAGGTTCTTTCCATGAAAAATACTGTTTTAGAACATTCAAAGAGAAATAAAACCAGATGAGCCTGGGGATATCAGCAGTAAGATAGACAAGCTCTTTTCTAGTTTTAAGCTTTGGAAAAAAAAATCCACCTCAAACTCAGCAGGATAACCAGCCCCTACAGGCATTCCACCATTTTGATATTTCAAGAAAATAATAAAGTCAACCCTTTAATCACACCTACAGGAAAGTTCCATTCACTTTAATCTTACAGTAGCTTTTCTGCTTTCAAAAGCAGAAGAAAAATTATGTGTGTGTGTATGTGTATGAATGTGTGCATATGTGTGTGTGTTATGCATCCCATACTTGCACTGTCTGTTGTCTCTTGTATTTTTTTTAACTTTAATCTATAAATTTGAATAGTTTTAAGTCACATAAGGAACTGACCTCTTTCTTTCTTTCTTTCTTTCTTTCTTTCTTTCTTTCTTTCTTTCTTTCTTTCTTTCTTTCTTTCTTTCTTTCTTTCTTTCTTCTCTCTCTCTCTCTCTCTCTCTCTCTCTCTCTCTCTCTCTCTCTCTCTCTCTCTCATTCTCTCTCTTTCTCTTTTTCTTTCTTTC
Organism: Diadophis punctatus similis; assembly: GCA_023053685.1. Classification (NCBI taxonomy): domain Eukaryota; kingdom Metazoa; phylum Chordata; class Lepidosauria; order Squamata; family Dipsadidae; genus Diadophis; species Diadophis punctatus. The sequence goes on from JALIGW010000013.1 coordinate 2,659,313, forward strand.
TTGAGTACTTTTTAATGTTATAAAATGATAATGGTTATCAAAAATGTTTGGGTGTCAAAAATGTTTCCAGTATGATCATAGAATATAAAGCATATAGTAATAAGGTTGGATGGGACTTTGGAGGTTTTCTAGCCCAACCTCCTTCTCAAGTAGGAGACCCTATTCCATTCCAGACAAATGACTGTCCTTCAGTGATAGAGCACCCACAATTTCCATTCCACTGATTAATTGTTCCCACTGTCAGGAAATTTCTATTTAGTTCTAGATTGAATCTCTCTTTAATGATCTTTGACCTATTTCTTCTTGTCCTGCCCTTAGATGCCATCTTCTTTGTCACAACCTCTCAAGTACTGGAAGACTCCTTCTCTTTGTTGGACAAGACGTATCTAATTCCCTCAATTATTCCTTGTACAATTTATCCTGTTATTAATGAAGATGAAGAGTGCTGGCCTAAGACAGAATCTTGGGGTACCACACGGTTCCCTCCATGTAGATGTAGCTCCAATAAGATTTACCTACTGAGCATGGGTGGTCATCCAATTCAGAATCCGGTAGTGGATTTCACATTGTTCTGTCTCACAAAGAAGTGGGCTGTGGTCTACTTTGTCAAATGTCTTACTGAAGTCCAAGTAATCTGAGCCCAGAGCATTTCCCTTATCCACTAATTTAGTCACTTTGTCAAACAAGGCAATAAGGTTTGCCTGCATGATCTGTTTTTGACAACCCCATGCTGGCTTCTAATAATTGTCTTGTTTGTTTCTAGATGCTCATAAATGCAGTCCTTGATTATCTTTTCCAGTATTTTCCCAGGTATTTATGTCAGGCTGATTGGTCTGTAGTTTCCTCAATCTGTTTCAGATTTCAGATGCTCCCAATTGGGCCTTTATGATATTATTCATCATTAACACCATTTTACAGGGCAAGTCCATCATCTTTATCCCCAGAACCTGATGAAAAGTTAAAAAAAAAGACATACAGTGCCCTTCAAATATTAATAGAGAAGGTATCTATCTGGAACTATCCTATTGACCAAATAATATGCAATATTACCATATTTTTTGGAGTATAAGACGCACCTTTTTCCTCCCTAAAAGTGGCTGAAAATTTGGATGCGTCTTATACTCTGAATGTAGCTTTTTCGGAGCTTTTTTCCCAGCCCTAACTAGGTGCTAACGATCTTCCCAGCTCTTACCTTGCAGGCTTTTTCATTGTTACTTTCTCCGAAGAATGTTTTTCCAGCTCTAAGTCTTTTCAGGGTTTTTTTCATTGCTCTACTTACTCCGAATAAGTTTTTTTCTAGCCCTAACCAGGTGCTAATGATCTTCCAGCTCTTACTGGCTTGCAGGCTCTTTCATTGTTACTCTCTCCGAAGAAGGTTTTTTTAAGTCCTAACCAGGGGATAAAATAATGTGCTGAAGCTGACCAGACTAAGGACGCTAGCCAGATGAATACTTGGTAGGCAGATTTTTCCCCCTATTTTCCTCCCCAAAAACTAAGGTGCGTCTTATATTCCGGTGCGTCTTATACTCCGAAAAATACGGTACATTCTATAGCTAGTTTGCATATATCTGCATATGAGTGAAGTTCACTGTATTTGCTGAAAACTGAGAACTGAAATTTAACCCATCTGAAAAACAGCAGGTAATCCAATCCAATCCCATGACAATGAACAAAACCAATATTACAAAATCTCCAGCTAAACTCTACTTAAAAAAATCACATTATCTTTATCCTCATTTACAAAAAAAATCAAGTTTGTTCCATCAGGCATTCTCTTGCATTCTGAAGAGGAGTTGAACCAAAGAGGTAATTATTCAAGGGTTAAATATTTCTTTTATTCTGATCGCACTTCTTAGAAATGTAGGGCCTTTGTGATACTAAAATTAAATCTCTGGAGTCTGCTGTATCATATTCTTCACTTGGTGTCAATACAACTTACCACACATCAGTATTTCCAAAGATCTAAAAGAAATTCACACATGTCAAAGAATATGGGAAGAATAAAAAAGCCTATGATGTCAAGACAGAGTTCATATAAGTATTTCAAATAAAGAGAAACAGACTTCTGGCATGTCAAGGACAGGGACAGCTAGATGTGGCTCAGCAAGTGTAAACCGGTTTCTCAATTTAATGTGACTCTTCGTATATCTTCAGTTATTGTAATGGCACAGCCATAAATAAAGTGTTACCAGGTAAGCTCAATGCGTACTACAAAGAATGGATGCTGATTCTTATTTCTATCTCAGCTGCTCATCATGAAGGCAGAGGTGTAATTCAGCAGGTTCTGACCAGTTCTGGAGAACCAGTAGCAGAAATTTTGAGTAGTTTGGAGAACCGGTAAATACCACCTCTGACTGGCCCCGTCCCCAACTATTCTCTGCCTCCCGAGTCCCAGCTGATCAGGAGGAAACGGGGATTTTGCAGTAACCTTCCCCTGGAGTAGGGTGGGAATCGAGATTTTACAGTATCCTTTCCCTGCTACGCCCACCAAGCCACATCCACCAAGCCACAGCACGCCCACCAAGCCACACCCACAGAACCAGTAGTAAAATTATTTGAATTCCACCACTGCATGAAGGCCATATTGTTGGGAACCTTAGCTTCAAGTTGCTGTATGTAATGATACTTTACTCTTCTGTGACTTTACTGAGGAGCACACAGATCTGATTGGTGAGGATTGGGAAGTGAATTCAAGCTACACTTATTGCTAGTCTGCTTCTGGTGATGATTGCCTATAAACCTTGTGTAATACAGAGCCAGGTTATTTGAATGACCACCTATATCCTTAGGTTTCTGCCTAGCCAATGGCATAATTGACATGCTATGGGTTGCTACAGTTAAACTATGTCACATATCAGGACTCAAGAAGTATTACTTCTCTAGGATAACACCTGTCTTTTAGAATTAGATAGAATGGAATAGAATTCTTTATTGGCCAAGTGTGATTGGATTCACAAGGAATTTGTCTTTGGTGCATATGCTCTCAGTGTACATAAAAAGACAAGTTACATTTGTCAAGAATTGTAAGGTACAATACTTAATTATAGCCATAGGATACAAATAAGCAATCAAATCATACTAGGAAATAATAAATATAAATTGTAAGGAAACAAACAACAAACTTACAGTCATGCAGTCATAAGTCATAAGTGGGAGGAGATGGGCTTTAGGAACAATGAGAAGATTAATAGTAATAGTAATGCAGACTTAGTGAATAGTTTGACAGTGTTGAGGGAATTATTTGTTTAGCAGAGTGATGGCATTTGGGAAAAAACTGTTCTTGTGTCTAGTTGTTTTGGTGTGCAGTGCCCTAAAGCATTGTTTTAAGGGTAGGAGTTGAAACAATTTATGTCCAGGATGCAAGGGGTCTGTAAATATTTTCACAGCCCTCTTTTTGACTCGTGAAGTATACAGGTTCTCAATGGAAGGCAGGTTGGTAGTAATTGTTTTTTCTGCAGTTCTAATTATCCTCTGAAGTATGTGTCTGTCTTGTTGGGTTGCAGAACAAGTTATAGAGGTGCAGATGACAGACTCAATAATTCCTCTGTAGAACTGTGTCAGCAGCTCCTTGGGTAGTTTGAGCTTCCTGAGTAGGTGCAGAAAGAACATTCTTTGTTGTGCTTTTTTGATGATGTTTTTGATGTTAGGTGTCCATTTTAGGTCTTGAGATATGAAAGAACCTAGAAATTTGAAGGTCTCTACTGTTGATACTGTGTTGTCTAGTATTGTAAGAGGTGGTAGTATGGGAGGGTTTCTCCTAAAGTCTACCATCATTTCTATGGTTTTGAGTGTGTTCAGTTCCAGATTGTTCCAGTCACACCACAAGGGTAGTTGTTCAACTTCCTGTCTGTATTTGGATTCATCATTGTCTCGAATGAGACCAATCACTGTTGTATCATTCTCCCTGAAATCCATGTGGGTCCCACACAATTGGTGCTCCATTTTTTCTCCAAGCCAATAAAATGGATGAAGCCTTTATATGGTACATTTGTTATTATTTTATCTGTATATTGTGGCAGAACCTATTTGCTTTTGGTTTATATTGGTTTTTAAGTTACTATTTGAGAACCACCAAGAGCCAATTGGATCTGGGTGATCTAGAAGTTGAATTAAAAAATAAACAATACTCCAGAAGACCTTGGGTGTTACCAGAAGGCCTGATATATCTATAGCTGGAGACAAATATCTGTACTTGAGCTTGCAGAGATAAGGCAGGGATAAGGCATGTACCTTCCACATTGTTACTTTAAATCTCTAGATTTAGTCCCAGGGTTGTTATTACATTCCATTTGCTTTCTGTGTTACAAGATTTCAATCTCCATGTCCTGGACAAAGACTCTAGAATAGCTTAGGTGTTATGGTATCCATGGCAACCATAGATTTCTCCAAATGATAATTAGCCCAATTAGCCCAATGCAAATATGATCTGGTCATAATTCCAGGTCATCAGTTGAAAATGAAGTACAATGCTTTTATTCCTTTGTCACAGTCAGTCAGTTTTTTAATCAACCTATGCCCAGGTCTCAGATTCTAAATGACTCTGAAGATGCTTCTCCAAATGAACAAGTGGAATGTCAGCCTTAAGACAACCACCCAGGAATCATCATTCAGGCACCATTAGAACAGCTGGAGCACTCAGATGATGAGCTGCATCCTCCAAACTCTCAGACTTGGCAAGTAGTGAACAGAGCGAAGACACTCAATGAGGCTCCTTGCCAAGCAAGGGAATTGAAGATTTTTAATTGAAGATAGCGGGCTGTAACCTCATTTAAGATTCATTCCTGACTCATATTATTCCATTGGAGATAACTGTCTGAATTCCTGGTCTGGTGTGTTGGGTCCTGTGAAATCTGCTCCTGTAAGAAACTCTGACCTTTAGACTGGCTGACAAAACCTGACTTGGCTCTCTGAACTTCAGAGTGGATTGAGAGATGAGTGATGTCATCTGTGTCACGATGTGAATATTGCCAGTTGAGCATCTCTACTATTTCTAGGTTTACGGTATTTTCTAATCAAGCAAACATGTGACATGTACTATTGCGCATGTGTGCATTTCAGGAGTCTCCTCCTTCCTTCTTCTCCTGTGAGCCTCGCCCGAGGCAGACGTGAATTCTTAGCTGAGAAAATGTAGCTTATTAAGGTTTATATTTTGTTACTTTTATACTGAAATAAATATTTTGTTGATTAGAATTAAATCTTGGTTTTATTTTTTAAGTAAGAATGACTTCAAGGAAGCAAGATCCTATATCACCTCTGATAGGAATAATTTCCTATCCCGTCAATCTGGGTGTCGAGCCAATGCAGCAGTTTGGGGCTCGCCACACATACTATGAGACTATGGGAATCTGGGAGGGGGGATTTTGTGAGGGAGCAGTTGTAGCCATAACACATTCTTTCTAGATGCTCAAGGTCATCCTTTGTCCACCACCTGCCCCAAAGCTGGGAGGAGGAACAGCCACGTTGGCAGAGCCTGAGCGGGCAATGTGACGGATTTGGGGGTGGGGGACGAGGGTGTGAACTTTCAACTGGGTGGGAAAATTTGGGAGCATCAGATTAGGGTTTCCCTTGGACGTGCCAACATGGCTTCAACAATAAATTGGAACTTTGAGGAATACTTTGCCTTGGACTCTGATTTGAGTTTGAATGCTATTTGGAACCCTGACACTGGAACTTGTTTAAGCTTATGAAAAACAAGCTTTGTCTATGATATAATGACTTTCTTCTGAATGTTCTTGTTGAAAACAAAACTACCCAGGCAAGCTTCGTTTCTAAGAGATTCTGTTTTGATTTCCATTCTGCCTTGTCTGCCATTGTCTACTCAAACTTGATTAAATTGCTATTCTCATCAAGCAATTGTGTGGGTATGACTTTGAAAGCTGAAACAGGAGCTATACCTTGTTCCCATCTCTACAAGGAAAACGAATCAATGGAAATTGCCCATTCCGGATGCTTCTCAGCAATATGACAAGCTTTTCCAACATGAGTCTCTCATTATGTTATTGAACGGACAGACAATGAGGGTGTTGGAAAGATTGCCCCAAATAATCACTCATTGTATTCTGCTTCTGGGAACATTTATTTGGCTAAGGATGGTAAACATCCATCTTCTCAGCTCCAGTTGGTGAAAAAAAATGCCCAATGGCACTGCTTTAGGTGACTCAATATTTATTTTATTTATTTATTTATTTATTTGGTTTTCTTATATGCCGCCCAACTCCCGAGGGACTATTAAAGGACTGGGGAGATTAATATGATAAAAGTGCTCACATTTACTCTGACTTGGACTGCACTTGACAGATTTAAGGGAAGCGATTGGGTCATTTTGAGATGTTCTCTGGAATTTATTTAAGCTTATGAAAAACAGGATTGTTAGTAATATGATAATTAAAGTAATCCTCTGTAATTCTGTAGGCTGGATCTAGGACCTACATGGACCCTTGAATGACCAGGAAAGACAGGTTTTAATAGATATGAGAGATGATTAATGCATCTTTGTGGGAGAGGATTATATTTCTGCTTTGTGCATCCCCTGATTTCTCTATTTCACTGTTCTGAACAACTTTTATCTGGCATTCAGTCTCCTATGTTTGGGTAAGACCCCACAAAAAGTTATGTGCAAACAATTTCAGAAATTCTTAGATGGAGCACAAAATACTTTCCAATGCAGGCCTGAACAAGTTATTGTAGATGTTTTGGATCAATAGCAAGCAAGTCATCTGGAAAGCATCACTTTAACTATTCCTGATGCAGAAAATAATTTTGCAGTCTGTGCATCCACCATACAAACATCCTCTGTGGAAAGATGCTAACCTGTACTGTCTTCGTAAATCTCATTTTTATGTGTCACAGACTCTTCCAATCACGGCCAGGCTGCTTGCAAACAAACTGTGTTGAACTTTTCTATATTTTGAAGGGGGGGAAAAGCTAGAGTTACACTTAAATTGGAAGAAATTCACAAGTTTTTAATAAGAAATATGAAATAAAATGAGTGGGTCTCTGCATGAATCTCCATGCAATCCTTTAACAGCAAAGTAAGCAATCTGTTGAACAAACACAATGTAGATAGATAGTCCCTGGGCCCATAATATCCATACTAAACTTTTGAAAATCGGGATTTCTCCCAGTGAAGTTTTTATCTTAGGCTCTGATGCTGCCAAATCGTTGATTTTTCAACGGCTGGACGACATTGATAGACAACTCAATCTGGCAAATGGATCAGGAACTTGCTCACCGTTTTCCCTTGGTATTGTTCCCTTGCTTCAACCCCCGCCTTACCTTTCCGCATTACACTCTATCAAACATAGGCTTGCATTTATGAAGGCACGATTTAATGTGATCCCCTCGAATGTCCTCGACAGTAGGCTCTCAGGGGGAGTAAAATCCACCTATTGTACATGTGATGGCCGATCCCCGGAATCTCTGCTCCATATTACATTCGTATGCCCCCACTATCGAGACATAAGATCAAGATTCATCTCCCCTATTTCCCAGAGACTCCCTGGTGCACTGGATCTGTTCAGCCTTTATTTCTTACTCCAGGATATAGACCCTAATATAACCTCAAAGGTGGCAAAAATTTTTGATGCAGTCGTGGCTGAAAAACAGAGGAAAAGACGGGTAACCCCTACGGCAGAGGATCACTAGTATTGACGGTATAGATTGTAGTAGATGGTGTACTGTCACATGAGCTATCTATATTTGTAAAATTTACCCCCTTTTTATGTGTATTTTAAATTGGTCTCCGACCGCAATAAAAGTTATCCCTCCCACAATGTAAAAGACAGAGGAAATTTGAAGCTTCTTGCTTTCATGCTGCTGTAATTAAATCATATTTCAGTATCAGCAATCAAGTCCAGTCCTAAGATTCATATATATTTTTACCTTGAAGTAATATTAATTCAAGAGACTTCTGCCCAATGAAATTCTGCTTCAGAAAGACATACATAGCATTCTGTCATTTCTTTAGAATTTGTGACCTCTGACCTGCTGTGTTTTTCTTAGATTGCTATTTCTTCTTCTTCAGAGACCTTTCATTCTACCTTTCTTCCTTTCTTGATTGTGAGGAAAGAAAGTATATCTTCAAAGATCATATGACTATCATTATACTGTACTATTAACAATACCCAAGGGATATAACTTCCTATCTTTTTTTTAGGGAATAGCATTCAAGGTTATTCTTTTTAAGAACTACTGCTAGAAATGAAAACTGAGAACATCCTAAGCTCAAATAGATTCTGCAATTCACATTATCTTATGATAATGACATTATGAATGAGTCAAAATATATTCTTCCCCAAATTCTTCAGTAACATTAAACTTTAATTAGCTGGGTTAAATTTCAGTGACTAGAACTCTTATTTTCCCCAAGAATTAATTGTTTATATTATTTTTATTGAAGTTTAGAAATGCAAAGATAAAAAACTAATGCAAACTAATGAAAGTATTTAAAAAAAGAAAAAGTGCAAAAAGAATAAAAAGCAGAAGGGAAAAGGGAAAAAGATTTAAAAGAAAAAGAAATTAAAAGGAAATATTAAAAAAACTTCCTCCTTCATCAAGACAAATACCAACATTGTCAGTATCCCAACAACTTCTCTAATTTTTCAACTAAAAATCTCTTCATCCCATATCTCACCTTTTATCTATTGGCAAATAAGGAGTTGAAATGCGAGGGGTCTGTAAATAATTTCACAGCCCTCTTTTTGACTCGTGCAGTATGCAGGTCCTCAATGGAAGGCAGGTTGGTAGCAATTGTTTTTTCTGCAGTTCTAATTATCCTCTGAAGTCTGTGTCCGTCTTGTTGGGTTGCAGAACCAAACCAGACAGTTATAGAGGTGCAGATGACAGATTCAATAATTCCTCTGTAGAACTGTATCAGCAGCTCCTTGGGCAGTTTGAGCTTTCTGAGTTGGTGCAGAATATAAATATAAAATGGGACCTACTTGTCCTAAAAGGGCACTGAAAAATGTCATGTTTCTGTAGGTCATGACTACTAAGAAGCAGAGCTTATCTTTTAATTCTGTCTTGTTGTCCTAATATTTATAAGATGGATGAGAAAAGAGTTGCTACATTTCAAAATCTTATTAGAATCAAAGAGTATTCCATTGCAGCATGAATGACTAAACAAATGGAGGTCCTGATAATTTTTTATTTTCTTCACCTTTTTCCTCCTTTTCTCCCCAATGCTAAAAGACATTAAGACCCCATGGAAATATTTATTTTGACGTGTATGATTCTCTTTAATAAGCTGGATCAGAATTCACTAATAGGTCCACTTAAAAAAGACATAAAATGTAATGGCCCATAATCCTTTTACTAAATTAACAAAATGTAAAATATACACTATACCAGTGATGGCGAACCTTTTCTGGTTCGCGTGCCCACGCCCATTGCCCCTCCCACGCATGCGCCCAATGGGCGAACCGGAAGTGCGGAAAAACGCACTTCCGGTTTGCCATTGGGCTGTTTTTGCATTCCGGAGGGTTCAGGGAAGCTTCCTGAAGCCCCGGAATGCAAAAAATGGCAAAATGGGCAAACCGGAAGTACAGAAAATGCACTTCCGGTTTGCCTGTTTTGCTGTTTTTTGCATTCCGGGGCTTCAGGAAGCTTCCCTGAACCCTCCGGAGTGCAAAAAACAGCTCACCGGCAAACTGGAAGTGCATTTTTCCGCACTTCCGGTTTGCCGGTGGGCAAGGCTCGCGTGCCCTCTGCTATGGCTCCGCGTGCCACCTGTGGCACGCGTGCCATAGGTTCGCCATCACGGCACTATACCATCAAGCCCTTTGGTAACGATTTTATTCAAGAGAGATGCAACAATATTATTAACGTATGCCAAAGTAGTCCGGAGAACCTGAAGTTGCTGAAAATGTCACACACAAAGTACGATCCAGAAAAGAATGAAAGATTACTCCTATTTGTTCCTATATCTTCTTCCTGTCTTTTCAAAAGCACAAGGGAAAACAGATTGTACCTTTATGTCAAAGAGATGCCAAGCTAGGATACTGATGAGAGGCAGAGGGAGTGCAGCACTAAAAACAAGCTCAGGTATTTGGTTAATACACACAAAACTATCCTTTCCTTAGAAAGTTTTACTCATTATCAATATACACGTATGCCACATCAGACCAGATTCACCATGTCAAATTTCTTCCAGTTTCCTAAAATGTTTCTAGAAGATAATTTATTCCTCTGGGACATATCTGTTTTCTCAGAGTCTCATGTTTCTGAGTTGGGTTACATTTAGAGCTAGTCTTGACACAACCCTGTGCCAATGCCAATTTTCTAAGCCCTCTTGGCATATTTCTCATGCAAAGGAGAATGGCATCAAGCAGATGCAATATTCAATACATCTGGCAATGTATTTAAGACATTCTTCAGCCCTTCGCTGAAACTAGCTAGCATGTAAACATGCATATGGTCTGGCATATGGGCAAAAGGGTCTTTTAAATGTTGTACCATCCACATGAGACACTTACATTCTCAAGTGCTTTATAGCAGTCGGAACATGCCTTCCATCATGTTTAAAACAGTTCTGGGATTTAGCAGATGTATTTTGACTTCAGGCAACAATTTGTATCACAAAATGTTGTTGTTTTTGCCCACCAATCTTGTCGCCCTTGTGGCACTGTGTATAACATTTAATTCCTCTAGTGCCTCCCTGCTTTGCATCCCATTTTGACTTCTGTATCATCCCCAAACCAGGCCTGCACTGGTTGTCATAGAGAAAAGAGGAAAGAGCCGAGGTGGAGCAGTGGTTAGAGACAGTACTGCAGGCCACTTTAGCTGACTGTGATCCGCAGGTCAGCGGTTCAAATCTCACCGGCTCAAGGTTGACTCAGCCTTCCATCCTTCTGAGGTAGGTAAAATGAGGACCCAGATTGTTGGGCGGCAATATAAATCTACATTGCTTACTGGTGTAAACCGCTTAGAGAGTGCTTGCACTGTGAGGCGGTATATAAATCTCACTAATAAATAAATAAAAATAAATAAAACTTCCCAGCACCACCAACTCTACCTTATAAAGAAAAAGGTAAAGTCTTTTTCAAGTCAGGATGTCTTTACAGAAATCTCAATGTGGATTTTCTTGGCAGCAATGTAGTTGGTCAATGCCTTCTTCCAAGATTTTTTTAAAAATTTCTCTTATTAGCTATAATCTTGCTATTCCAGAAAAAAAGCTCCCATCCAAATACTAATCATGCAAGACTCTGCTTAGCTTCTTATCCCAGAAGACATCACCTCCTAAATGTTTACCAGTGGCCAAATATTTGATTTACCTAGTTCTGAGAACCATGTGTCCAACTGTATGATCTGAGCTGCTAAAGTAAATTTATTTACCTTCACCAACTAATTTATCCTCCAGAGTGAGTCTTACAGAGGTGAAATTTAGTACCCCATAATCCATCCATCTATCCATCCATTCATTTATTCATTCACTCACTCACTCACTCACTCTCTTACTCACTCACTCATGCACTTTTGAACAACTCTGAGCTCTGGATGATAATATTATATAGAATAAGAATCATCATCATTAAGGAATGTTTTCTGGGTCCCTCCTACTTAATCAACAGGATGTAAAGCAGGCCTACTTTGGCTGACCTAACTGGAGAAATGGAAAACCATGGAGACAGGCCATCTTTTAAATAGCTAGGTCCTATATCATGAAAAAGCTTATGCCATGAAAAGCTGTTTAGATGATAACCAACTCCTTGAATTGGACCTGAAGCCACCTGGTAACTCATAAAGGAGTGGTCACACATGCACAAATTGTGACAAAGCCATCATTCCCCACACTCTGCATTCTATGTATAATTTCTGAGTTATCTTCAGGGGTCACCCCATTAGAGTAGCCTACTCAAGAGATGACCTAGGCCAGTGATGGCGAACCTTTTTTGGTTCGCGTGCCAAAAAGGGGGGGATGCGTGGGATCACGTGTGTACGTGCCCACACCCATAATTCCATGCACCCCCGCGCATGCGCGTATGACCCACCCCCACTCCCAGCATGCAATGGCACGCCCATTTTTTGCTCTCTCCAGGCTTCTAGGAGCCTGGGGAGGGCGAAAACGGCCTTCCCCACCCCCTCTGGAGGCTGGAAACAGCCTGTTTCCTGACTCCCAGTGGGCCCGAAAATCAGCCGGCCGGTGCGCACATGCGCGCCAGACCTGAGCTCGCGTGCCCACTGATGTGGCTCCGCGTGCCACTTGTGGCACTTGTGCCATAGGTTCGCCATCACGGACCTAGGCCAAGAAGAAGTGCAGATGGCTCACTAGATTAATCTGTGCAAAGGCTCTATTGGCTACATCAACTGTGAGTCTAAAAGTTTCCCCTGATTACACACTAATCCTGTCAGGGAAAGTGCAATCTCAAGACTAAAGAAAGAAAATCCCAGGACCAGGGGGTCTAATAAAGCCACTCATTCTTGAGCCTGAGTCTATGCCTAACTTTATCTGTCTATCATCTATCAAATGTGCAGTATATAGCCACCCATCTCCCAAATGTGACTTTGCATGTTCTCCAGGCACTTAATCAAGACTTCAACAGCATCACTTAATCAGCCTTGAGTCACTGTCTCCCCTGGTCCTTCTCTTCGCTAGACTATCCATGCCCAGTTCCTGCAACCGCTCTTCATATGTTTTAGTCTCCAGTCCCCTGATCATCCTGGTTGCTCTCCTCTGCACTTTTTTTAGAGTCTCAATATCTTTTTTATATTGTGGTGACCAAAACTGGATGTAATACTCCAGGTATGGTCTAACTAAGGCTTTATAGAGTGGTATTAGTACCTCACTTGATCTAGATTGTATCCCTCTGTTAATGCAATTTAGGATTGCATTGATTTTTTTGGCTGCCGCTACACACTGCTGGCTCATGTTTAGCTGGTTGTCCACTAGGACTCCGAGATCCCTCTCACAGTCACTGCTATTAAGCCTGGTTTCACCCAGTTTATATGTATACTTTTGGGGTTTTTTTACCTATATGTAGGACTTTACATTACATTAAATACATTGCCCCCCCTTCTTTCTGGCAGCCCTTTAAAGGCCTGTTGCCTATCACACTCTTGGGCAAAGCATGTGAGCCATTTCCTCCTTTCAGTGGTTCATGAAAGTACATCTATAGTGTGTAGATAATAAAGTTGAAAAAAGGTGAACAACATTTTTACAGACCTATAGATACCTTGAGGCTGGGTGTGACAAGGAATGGCTGGGAGGGGAGGGGCCAGGCGAGGCACCACTTGACGTGAGTGACATTGAGTTGGCCACACTCACCCAGTCACATGACCATGAAGCTGCACCTGCCCAGTCACATGACCATGAAGCCACATCCACCATCACATGACCATCAAGCCACACACACAAAATAAGTCATGCCCACAGAACCGGTAGTAAAAAAATTTAGAACCCACCTCTGGACTTCAGGAACAGAGTGATCAATGCCTGGAATGCACTACCTGACTCTTTGGTTTCATCCCCAAACCCCCATAACTTTAACCTTAGACTGTCTACTGTTGACCTCACCCCATTCCTAAGAGGTCTGTAAGGGGCGTGCATAAGCGCACCAAAGTGCCTACCGTCCCTGTCCTACTGTCCCCCATTATTCGTATCCATCTCTTGTACTCATAATCATGTTTATACTTACTGTATATCTGTTACCTTATACATGCTTGACAAAATAAATAAAATAAATAAAAAATAGAATGAATACATCAAATAGCAGTTCTGCAGATTTCTCCCTCCTCAGCAGGAACCTCGTCCCTCAGCTAGGGACACCAAGCCGCTATTTACAGATGCAATAAAGGCAGAGAAATAACATTTATGAAACATGAAACAACATTTCAAGGGAATGGCCAAATCCTCTTGACATTAAAATGAACATTGGAGGAAACCATTTTTCTATGACCCCACAAATCATTAATTAACCAAATTACTTTGTTCTGCTGAACCAATTTATATGCAGATTTTAGGACAGGGCCATGAATATAGGGGCCATATATATTAAGCTGTACCAACTGAACTGTGCAACAATTTAAATTTCATAAACATTGTACATACTTAGAATGGGATCATATATCATTGACAATAGAAACCTTTCACAATGTTCCTGTGTGTTATTTGCTGAACAGAAAGTTACATGTCAAAGATAAGGTAATATAGTATTGAGAGAGAGGGAGGGAGGGAGGGAGGGAGAGAAGCTCCTTGCAGTTTCTTTCTTCCCTGTTGTAAGGAATGTTTAACAAACTCTAATGTTGAATAACATCTTGTCAAGGCAATGTTAACATAACATTAATATTTTAGAAAAATGCATACCTATTAACACAAAATTATTTTTCTGTTGGCTTCAAATATCTACTTGGCCACTTTCCAGAACAGTTAAAGAAAGCCATATGCAGTGTCTCTTCGTACAGCTATATATGCATGTCAGAACTGATTTAACTGTTACCATTTCCCTGTGAAAAAGATAAATGTTACCAACATTATATGGGAACTATGCTAGCTTCTTTATTCTGATTTATTGTGTATGTATTACTACTCAAAACATCCTTTTGAATAATTTATTTGAGAGTAAGTCAGGCCCAGAAGGAAGGAGGGAAGAAAGGAGGGAAGTAAGCAAGCAAGCTTGCTTTGCTTTCATGTGTTTGAGCATGAAATAAATATAGCACTAGGCTAATGTGTGAAGGAGGTGTATTTTCTTACCTTAAAAAGAACCACTGTAACTTTCATTTATTGTTAATTAGTTAATATTTATTTTTGAATAAAGCTAAATGTTAATGCTGATTAAGCAATGTCACATCCTGTTCTGGGAGAAAACAGTTTGGTGTTCTCCAAATATTCCTAGAATATAATTCACAGAATTCCAAAGTATCATTACTGTTTCCAGAACATTCATTTGCAAAAGCAGAAGGAAATCCAACATATACAGTATATATATAACATTTGCATAACAATCCCCAACATTTCTTAAATTTTAGGAATGGGAGATTGGGAACAATGAGGCAAGTAAATAGTTAAACAAGTAAACTCTCCCTCATGTTGGGGGTATGCACATATTTCCAAGTTTCAAGTATTCATAAAGAATTTTAGATTAGAGAAACAATTATAAGATACATCTGAATAAAAAAATATGAACTGGCCCAATCTACTCTGATTTCGGGCATGAAACCAAAGAATTTTTCTCCATGAAGAAGTGATAAAAAGCAATATCTAAGCTCCAGCATGGATATCTATCTGTCTGTCTGTCTGTCTGTCTGTCTGTCTGTCTGTCTGTCTATCATCTACCACAACAGCCCACCACCCACAGCATTTTATTAAATGCTGTGATAAACTATTTCATTATCTATAGTTATTTTAACTGCATTGTCTATAATATTTAAACTTTCAGTTTTATAAAGCAACAGATTAAATATTTAAAGCATGCAAATTGTTATGTATTGGGGCTATGCTGTTTACTCCAAGGTCCGCTATTCAAGCGGGAAAAAGGAGACCGCTGATTGGTTGAACCATCTGACAGCTCTGTATAAAAGGGAGAGCTGTCAGCCTGGTTCCTTTGCTGGATCTTACTGTCTTACAATAAAGAGCTGTTGTCACCAAGCCTGCCTCTAGCCTCTTCAGTACCAGGACTCAACACAAATCATAAACGTATTTCCAAAATTTAAGATCCTAGACATGTTCTGTGGTATAAGTGATGCTTTCTAAAAGGGCCTTAAACTTGGAAAAGTGCAAACTCTGGTCAAAAATTACTAGTATGCTATAAATGCCTCAAATAAAATAGTATAAACATGCAATAGATCTCCATTTCTTATTCCTAGCTTCATTCACCAAGGGAAATATGCTGAAAGGACACTTATATATAAATGATGTGAAAAGGTTGTGTTCTGTATTTCAGGGTAGTCTTTGCATTAAAAAGACAACTCCTATTTTTAATATCTTTCTTTCAGCTTGTCATTTCAGATCCACATTTTCTACCTCCTCCACTTATTTTCAAAGAAAATTTTCATGGAAATTCCATATTAGAAAGGGGCACTTTGACTTTACAAACAGAACTTTATAGAATCTCTCAACCATTCACTAGCCCCTCACAATCCACAATATATTTCAAACTAAATCTTAAAGAAGAGGAGAAGTATATTACAGCAACTTAAAAAGACAGAGAGAGTCTTTGGATCAAAACCATACAGAGTTTTTTTAAAAAATTCCTAGTTATAACTTGGGTTACAACTATTAGCTTTGTTTCCAGAGGAGTCGCAGCAAATTAAGAAATTAGATTTTAATGGCGTAGACTAAATTTTTACTACTAATGTTAACTAAAGTTATCAGAGCATATCAAAATAAAAGAGGATGAAAACATATCCAGTTCCATTCACTTACTATACAGAAAGATCCTGGTATATTTCAAATTTGCTAGATGTGTTGTTTAGATAAAATAAGTAGATGGAAATGTAGATGGAAGAATGTTATTTAGTTCAAAGATTTGCTATTATTACTTTTTTTTAAATGCACAAACATTTAGAACAGTGATGGCGAACCTTTTCTGGTTCGCGTGCCCACGCCCATTGCCCCCCCCCACGCATGCGCACAATGGGCAAACCGGAAGTGCGGAAAAATGCACTTCTGTTTTGCCGGTGAGCTGTTTTTTGCACTCCGGAGGGTTCAGGGAAGCTTCCAGAAGCCCCGAAATGCAAAAAAAATGGCAAAATGGGCAAACCGGAAGTGCAGAAAACGCACTTCTGGTTTGCCCGTTTTGCTGTTTTTTGCATTCCAGGGCTTCAGGAAGCTTCCCTGAACCCTCCGGAGTGCAAAAAACAGCTCACCGGCAAACCGGAAGTGCATTTTTCCGCACTTCCGGTTTGCCGGTGGGCAACGCTCGCGTGTCATCCGCTATGGCTCCGCGTGCCACCTGTGGCACGCGTGCCATAGGTTCGCCATCACGGATTTAGAAGTTTGTTTCACTTCTTTTTTGTTTTCTTCCTTTTTTTCTCACTTAGTGATAAGCTACATCCACAGTGAAATTCAGTTAGTAAGCAAAATTGATCCTTTTAAATAACAAAGAACTGCTTTTGTAATGCTTCATTATGCTTGATTATCCATTACTTTAGAAAGCAAACATAATTATTGTCTTGTATACTCATTTTTTTTCTGGCTAGGCATACATTTAACTTACATAATATCCCTACATTTCCCAATTGCAATTTATTTACTTTTGTGTCTACCGTCATATCCTTGAGAGGGGGAAAAACAATCTGAAGTATGAAAATCTTCATTTCTGCAGGGAATTTTATTTTTAGAATTTAGCTTCCTTCCATCTGCCTTTGAGCAATTTTCTGGAGCTTCAGGCATGAGCAAACAATATTAATCCAATTCCTAGCCTCTATGATGCACATTAACTTTGACTGTATGCACCTTAACTCTTCTTAGGAACACAGAGTTTATTTAACTGTTTCATTGTCCCTCTCTTCAATCATGCCTACAGAAGTAAAGCTTTGCAAAGAAACGTCGATTCAAACGTATTATGAAATTAATTCTATGCTCAATGTACTCAGCATTTATAACTGACAAATCAGTGCCACTGAGAACTTCTACTGACATTAACTCAAAGAAACACATGATTTGAAGCAATCTGAAAATATTACCAACTGGTAACTTAAAACACTTCTGTAATAACCAGCTGATAAGGGATATTTTCCTGCCAACAAAATGAAGGTGATTTTTCAATTCCATTGTTTCTTCCATGAGAGATCAACTAAAAATCATTTCTGCTGGCAGTAATATCCCTTTTGGCAGCTTTGGAAGAGGATTCAGCCTCCTGTTGCCTTTTTTTAAAAAAAAAACTACAACAACTGTGTCAGTCACATTGATGAAATATGTGTTTTCTGATGGTCTTAGGCGACCCCTGTGAAAGGGTAATTCGACCCACAGGTTGAGAACCGCTGGTCTAGAGGCATGTCTAACTACTTTGAGACACATCCATTAAAATAATGAATCTGTGAAAATGAGGAAGGAAGCATACAGTGGGGAACCTTAAGGCTCTGTCTTGTGCTCTTAAACATCTTCATAAGTTATCTAGGTGAAGGATAGATAGGGGAACTCATCAAATTTGCAGATAACATCAAGCTGAGGGGAGTTGTCAACATGTTGGAAGATAGACTCAAGATTTAGAAGGTTCTTGACAGAGTATTGGGCCCTATCCAACAAGATGCAGTTCAGTGGTGAAAAAAATAAGATCCTTCACACATGCAGGAAAAAACCAAATGCATAAATGTAGAAAAGGAAGTACCTGGCTCTGGCTCAAAAATACTAACAGGGATCTGGGTATCCTAATGCAGTGGTCCCCAACCTATGTGGTTTGGTGGCTCAGCTGGAGCAGGAGAGGGGAACTGGGCCATGTGAGTGGCACGCCAGTGTGTGTTCATGTGCATGCAGCCCTTGCACAAGTGACAGGCTGGCACACAGCTCAACTTGCACAAGTGGTGGGCCAGTGCAGACGTGCACAGTTTTGACTTCAATGATTGGTGGGTAGTGCGCATGCAAATGCCCACCAACTCGCCGCTTGTGCAAGTTGAGCTGCGTGCATGCAGACTCTAGCCAGTCACTCATGTGGCCCAATTCCAATTGACCACGGCCTGGTAGTGGCCCACGGCCCATGGGTTGGGGGGCCCTGTCTTAGTAGGTCACTGCTTAACTATGAGTCAGCAGTGTGCTGCAGCTGCCAAAAAAGCCAACACAGTTCTAGGCTGCATCAATAGAGAGATAGCATCAAGATCACGTGAAGTGATAATACTGCTCTATACTGCACTAGGAAGGCCACATTTGGAATACAGGTCCAGTTCTGGTCAACATGATACAAAAAAGTTGCTGAGGCCCTGGAAAGAGTGCAAGAATAACAACAAAGATGATAAGAAGTCAGGACACTAAAACATACAGTAAATGGCAAAGGGAACTCGATAGGCATAGCTTAATGAAGAGGAGGCTCAGGGAAGACTTGATAATAGTCTTCCAATACTTGAAGGGCATTTCAGGGGATATGTATGGAAAAAAAGCAGACTAGGAGAATCTGAATTTCATTATTCAATGACAAGAAAATGATGCTGCTTGTAAATATAGTCCCTTGAGCAACAGATTAATATATAAAAGCAATTAAAATATTTGGAAACTGTTCTTTCATTGTCAAAGCTTGAAAACATATCATGATTCTCAAGTCCTCCTTCGTCTTATTAAGTAAATAGGACATCCGTAACAAAACCGGCAGCCTTTTATATTGTTTTGACAGAACAGTTACATCATTAACTTCATAAGAAGCTTTTATTGCCTCTAAATCTGAAGCTGAGTTCTTACTTCACAGCCTCCGGCTACATTAGACACAATTTTGCACTTTACCGTTTCTTTCATTAAAAACAGAATTCTATTTCAAAGTATCTTTTAATGTCTGCTCATTACACAGCTTTGCCATTGCATAAACTAAACATACTTACATAAGGATTGCCATTACCACCAGTTTTAATTTTCAAATCCTGAGTGCTTATTTTTTTTACTCTTCAAAACATGCATCTGTAACATTGTTGTAGGAATGGTCTACAGCTAAATCATATTTCAAATTCTTGTCTTAATTGTAGACTTCAATGGGTCTAATGAAGGGTAGAATACCTTCAGTAAACTTTCATCTAATGTCTTATCTTGTTTAATAGCTTGAGTATAGTTTCTTTAAAATTATTGCCTTAGTTTCAGTCTATATTTTAGCAGAAAGATTTAACTGAAGTCTATAACAAGTCTTTCTGTAATTTCTTATCTTGAAGGCTTATCACTTGTGGGGAAAATCCTACATTTATCTGTAGAAACATCTCTGAGGCTTTTATTACACTGGGCCATCAGAAGGGGAAGGGGTAAATCTGCAGATTTTTTGCAGAAAAAAACCTGCCTGCTCAACACAAGTGAAGAAAATAATCACCACTTTGATTGAGTTTGCAAAGACATTTGTTCGTTTGTTTGTTTATGATTTATCACATTTATATAGGTGCAGTGGTTAGAATGCAATATTACAGGCTACTTCTGCTGACTGCCATCTGCCAGTAGTTCGGCAGTTCGATTCTCACTGGCTCAAGGTTGATTCAGCCTTCCATCCTTCCCAGGTCGGTAAAATGAGGATCCAGATTGTTGGGGGCAATACACTGACTCTGTAAACTGCTTAGAGAGGGCTGTAAAGTTCTGCAAAGCAATAGTCTAAGTGCTATTGTGATTGTGATTGCTGTAGCCACCCATCTCACAAAAAATAACTCTGGATGATGTGCAACAGTTGAATGAAACCATATATGCATCAAAACAAACATGGACTTTATTTTATCAATGGTTGGGAAAAAAAGGGGTAAAGATTAGGAATATAATTTGTATTGTTAAGCAAACAAAATAACCCAGACAACACGGTGTTTATTAAGCACTAATTTAATGAAATAGTAGAGATTTAATAAAACTTTATTTTTAAAAAACAATCATCTTAAAAATAAATAAATTCATTATTAAAAATGGAAAATACAGTATGATGGAAAGTGGATCGATATTATAAAATATTATACACCCATTCCTGTCTTCTGCGCATTATGGAGTCAGTCTACCATGACAACTGCCTGATTCCCTGCTTACAAATTTCAAACTCCAGCAGGTGAGTCTATCATGGAATAATTTTCAATGGAACAACATAATAACCTAATAGGTTATGATACCATCAAGCATTTACAAATAGCCTGGGCTATCTACAACAAGAAAATAAGATTTTCTGCAACATACATAATTTTTTCTACACTTTGAAATGGAGTTGTCTTTCTCCAGGTTATTCTCTTAATCACAGAATCTCTTTTGGCTACAATCACTTTTATTTTCCATTTCTTCACTATCTGTTCAGTTTTGTCTAAATGCAAGTATGAGATAGAATAGGGCAATGGTCTTACTTCCTAAGGCTGTTCCCTAGTAACAGAGTTTGGTGTCTATCCTACGGCAACTCCAACTGGTAAAGCATTTTCCCCAGTTTGTCCTAGTATCCACTATGTAAAACAAGGCTTCGGGTCTAAAAGATGAAATACTATATAAAACAAAGCAAAAGCAAATAAATTGTTTTTCCCCCCTCCTTGCAAATGACTAGGTACAAAATATGCTTTGAAAACTTGAGGCAGGAGTTTATTACATTTTCTTTTGCATGGCATAGAAGTGGGAAGGTTTGAATTACTCGCAGTGGTGGGATTCAACATTTTTTACTACCGGTTCTCTGGCCGTGGCTTGGTGGGCATGGCGTGGCTAGGTGGACGTGGCATGGCTTGGTGGGCATGGCAGGGGAAGGATATTGTAAAATCTCCATTCCCTCCACACTCCAGGGGAAGATTACTGCAAAATCCCTGTTTCCTCCAGATCAGCTGGGACTCGGGAGGCAGAGAATAGATGGGGGTGGGGCCAGTCAGAGGTGGTATTTACCGATTCTCCAAACTACTCAAAATCTCCTCTACCGGTTCTCCAGAACTGGTCAGAACCTGCTGAATACCACCTCTGCACAGTACCTTAGGACAGTGTTTCCCAACCTTGGCAACTTGAAGATGTCTGGACTTCAACTCCCAGAATTCCCCAGCCAGCGAATGTTGGCTGGGGAATTCTGGGAGTTGAAGTCCAGACATCTTCAAGTTGCCAAGGTTGGGAAACACTGCCTTAGGAAAAACGACTGTTGAAAGGTGTCTTTTTATACTTCCAGTAGGGGAATGGAAATACTATGGAATGGAAGTGTTTTCTCTCTGCTGCTGTCCAAAGAATGTGTGACCAGAATGGTTGATAGCAAAACAGCTGATAAGAAAGAGGAAAATGGATTGAAAAATCACTATTCTTTTCTATCCAAGTCACGTGTGAAAATAAACCTCATTTTCTTCAATGGGGAACAGAAATCCTTCATCATGAGAATGCTAGGAGAGAAAAAACTTATCTTGGCATATATTGTCTGGTTTTATTTCAGACGAATAGTATCTATGAATGTCGTGTTGAAATGCTTTCTCCTTATCATATTAAACAAGTAAAAATGTAAATACTGTGCTGCTGTACTTTTTTTTGCATTGAGAGTTACAGAGAAATTGACTAATGCTTTGTTATTTGTGGTTATGGTATCTAAGAGTCCTAGAAATTGAGATATCCCACAAAATTAACAAGAAGCTTAGGTCATGCTATGCTGCCATGATTCAATTTGAAAATTTCTGTTGCCGACCCATCCCAGTCTATGAGGAAAAGTAACACATGTATTCCAGAGGTGGGTTCCTCCTGGTACACTCTTACTTGTTGGTCGCCGCAGAGCCGAAGAAGCTGGTGGTGTTTGCGGCGCGGGGCTTCCCCCGCCCGCTTCCCCCGCCCGCCTGGATGCCACTATTTGTGTTCTTTTGCCCTCTGAGCATGCGCAAAGCATTCTGCTTGTGCAGAGGGCAAAAGAACGCAAATGGCGGCGTCCAGACGAGTGGGGGAAGCAGGCGGGGGAAGCCCCGCGCCGCGAACACCACCAGCTTCTTCGGCTCTGCGGCGACCAACAGGTAAGAGCATACGGGGAGGAACCCACCTCTGATGTATTCTGTTCAATAAAATACTGAGCAGAGTGTTTGAGCAAAGAAAAGTTATTTCATCATTTTATTTTGTTTTATTAATATGTCAAATGCAATGCATCAACAAATTTATATACTTCTCTACTGGGTGCCCCATAAAATGAAGATTTTTGAACAGTTAGGCAACCGCATTGAAACACCTGGCTTAACTTCCAAAAGTCTCTGTTATTTTATAGTGATTTAATGTAGAAAAATTGACTGTACAGTTCTGTTGTAGATACCCTTTGAGCAAGAGTACAGTAGGCTTACTTTAAGATTTTTACTTTTAACAAATACACTAACTACTCTTTTTGAAATACATCTGATGTATTTCTTAGAATTCTAAATTTAAGGCTATCCTGTTATTACAACAGACAGGTGAATGCTAAACTCTTTGTATCCACTGGTGAACTGAGCCTCTTGTCCATTCCCTGAGAACAAACACTGAATAATATAGATTCAAAAGAGCTCACACATCAGGTCCAGCAAATCATGAATGTTTCAATTTGCTAACCATTGACAAAAATAAAAAAGTGAATAAGGAAACGAAAATAAGGGAAGTCTAGGCAGTAAGGACCCTGCTCACTTACTCACTGCCCACTACTCAGTAAGTAAAGCAGAATTTTGAGGATGTCCACCATTCCATGAAAAGTACATCAATGACATGAATCTTTGGAAATACTGTTGATTTTCTCAAAGAATTAATGAATGGATACACATGCACACACACTAATCTGAATTAACTCAATGCATATTACAATGTGTATTACACAGGCTGATTTGGTAATCATAGTCACATTCATAATTACTATTTGGCTCCATATTTAAATATGTCCAAATTGTAACGCTTATTTATTTCAAATGCTATTAGCATTCAGTTCGCCAACCAAGTTGCTTTATGTTTATATGTTTATGTTTATGTTTATATTTATATGTGGAGAGTCTTTTTAATTGTATTCCTTAGTTCAGGGGTCTCCAACCTTGGCAACTTTAAGACTTGTGGACTTCAACTCCCAGAATTCCTCAGCCAGCAAAGCTGGCTGAGGAACTCTGGGAGTTGAAGTCCACAAGTCTTAAAGTTGCCAAGGTTGGAGACCCCTGCAGTTGATAGTTATGAAAATTTTAACCAAACTCCTGATAAAGCAGCCCTTTGCTTGCTATACATCTTCTGTATTTAAGTTTTAACAGTTATTTTATGTTGTCCCCTATTTGTTCCTGGGGTGTTAATGTAAGAGACAGTTTATAAAAATGACTCTTCAGTACGAAGGGAGACGGAAACATCACTCTGTACCATCATTAGCACACTGGTTTCTAATGAGAATCTGAAAAACATACTTGGAACATAAAAACATAAGAATCAGAGTCTGTCCTTATTAACTGTGATCGATCAGTTGCACAAGTAGGCTCACTAATCTCCTAGCACAGTGATGCCTAACCTTTTTTTCCTCGGGTGCTGAAAGTGCACATGCTGTGTGCCCACACCCATAATGCAATGCTCCCCCTGCGCACCCTATGCACATGCGTGTGACCCTCCCCATTCTCCCCCTTCCTCCGCGCCCCATTTTGGGCCTAGCAGGCCTTCCTGAAGCCTCCGAAGGCTGGAAATAGTCTGTTTCTGGACTTCCGGGATGCCTATTTTTCGCCCTCCCAGAGCCTCTGTGCGAGCCCTGTACTTACCTGGCATCCAAAATGGGCCGCATGTAGACTCCTGGTAGGGGAGGGGAGGGGCTGCATGGGTGGGGCCAGCCAAAAATCTGCTGGCCGGTGCAAACGCATGAGCACTGGAGCTCACCTAGGGCAACGGCTCACATGCCCACAGAGATGGCTCAGCGTGCCACCTGTGGCACGCATGCCATAGGTTCGCCATCACGGTCCTAGCACATGATTTTCAGAGGCAGTCCCCCTGCCATCAAGGATATTGAGTCCCATGATTTCCATGAATTAGTCTTACCCGTTTTCTGAAGCCAAGACAAACTGGTAGCCAGCACCACATCTCGTGGTAGCTAATTCCAAACACATTACATTAAAATATGTTTATTTTTGTCTGCCCTAATTCTTCCAGCTTTCAATTGCATTAGATGATCTTTGATTTTAGAATTTGGAGAAAGAGAAAATAGTTTCTTCTTCTCCTTTTTTATGCACACCATACATAATTCTGTATACCTCAGTTGCATCGTCTCTTGTTCACCTCCTGTCCAAACTTAAAAGCCCTGATTTTCCCCATAGGAAAGCTGCTCCAGGCCCTTGTTATCATTTTAGTTGCACTAAGAAACCTGAGCCCTTTGAAACAAGCCTCTGGCTAAGTTTACTGAAAGAAAGAAAGAAATGAGGAAAATAGGAGCAGATTTTTAATCTATTGGGAATCTATGAAAAATACAAAAGCAGGAATGATTGCCTATTGAATGCCACCAATAGGCTAAGTTGCTATAATGTGATGATATCATAACCTGGGATGCACTGATATGAAATATCTGAAGTTACCATGTGAATATTATGGGTCTTTTCTAACCTCTCAGAAACAGCCATAGCAGATAGAAGACTTCAAGGAAAAGGAATTAGAAAAATCAGCCACCCAGGAAATACTTTAGTAGGAGTTGAAAAGCCACAAGCATGAAAACGATTAGGTTAGAAATGCAGGTGATTTAAAAATTATGTGATGGTCATATACTGTATACAATGTGCAGTTACATAGAGGAAAGCAAGTTATGATACTGTGGGAAGAAATATCCATCTGGTTCAGTTCCAATCCAGGAGAAAGACACTGGAAACATGGAGGCTGATTGGAAAGAAGGTTTAATGATGAAATAGAACTACTTGGGTTCTGGGCAGCTGACCACATGGAGTTGAGAGTGGGGGAGGGTTATACCTTCTCTTGGGCTTTGCACTTGAGCTTCCTGTTCCTGTGCAAGAACATGTATTCTATTGGCTGTTGTCTGATTCCCATGGGGCCATGTAGGGGTTATATAGAGGTCATAGCTGGCTCTATAGGCAAAGTACAAATGCTAGATGTTTGTCTGAGCTAAGTTTGGTTGAAGTTTGAACTGCTCTGAGATGAAGCAATGACTGAAATATCCTTAGGAGATTGTGCAGTATAATGAGCTCTGTGTCTTTTTTTAATTTTTTTGCCCAGAACAGTTGACTTTATGCATAGCAGGTTGGCTAGAGAAGTTCTTAAATGTTTATCTGGATTAATATTGTTGAAATCTGTTTCCCAATATTTATTTATTTGTTTGTTTGTTTGTTTGTTTGTTTGTTTGTTTTTATTTATTTATTCATTTATTTATTTTGTCAAGCACGTATTAGATAACATATATAAGTATAAACATGATTTGAATACATGAAATGAATACGAATAAAAGGGAACATTAGGACAGGGACGGTAGGCACGCTGGTGCGCTTATGCATGCCCCTTACAGACCTCTTAGGAATGGTGTGAGGTCAACAGTAGATAGTCTAAGGTTAAAATTTTGGGAGTTTGGGGATGAAACCACAGAGACAGGTACTGCATTTCAGACATTGACCACTCTGTTGCTGAAGTCGTATTTCCTGCAATCGAGTTTGGAGCGGTTCACTTTAAGTTTGTACCTATTGTGTGCTCGTGTATTGTTGTGGTTGAAGCTGAAGTAGTCATTGACAGGTAGGACATTGTAGCAGATAATTTTATGAACTACACTTAGGTCATACCGAAGGTGGCATAGTTCTAAATTGTCTAAGCCCAGAATTTCAAGTCTGGTGGAATAAGGTATTTTGTTGCAAGCAGAGGAGTGGAGGACTCTTCTCGTGAAATATCTCTGGACACTCTCAATTGTATTAATGTCCGATATGCAGTGCGGGTTCCAGACAGATGAGCTGTATTCAAGAATTAGACTAACAAATGTTTTGTATGCTCTGGTTAGTAGTGTAATATTACCGGAGAAGAAGCTACTCCTCTTCTTCTTCTTCTTCTTCTTCTTCTTCTTCTTCTTCTTCTTCTTCTTCTTCTTCTTCTTCTTCTTCTTCTTCTTCTTCTTCTTCTTCTTCTTCTTCTTCTTCTTCTTCTTCTTCTTCTTCTTCTTCTTCTTCTTCTTCTTCTTCTTCTTCTTCTTCTTCTTCTCCTCCTCCTCCTCCTCCTCCTTCTCCTTCTCCTTCTCCTTCTCCTTCTCCTTCTCCTCCTCCTCCTCCTCCTCCTCTGTCCTGAAGGATAATCCCATCATCCTGGATCTGAAGGTCTTTTGTTTTGTAGATAAACTGGCCCAATCTTTCTTAATGGGCACAAAATATCTGCTGGGGTGGGGCTATTAAGAGTGAGTCTGATTCCTGCCTCTAAAAAAACATTTTTCTCCATTTCTCATTTAGGGAAATATAATATTCTGCCTTTTTAATATTTCCCAAAATATTTCATTCTTCTAGGAGAGGGGTGGGTGCTAACTTTCTACAATACATATATAAATTTAAAATTGATGGAACATTGATGGTGGTAACCTGTTCTATGCAAGTACTGAGGATAACTCAGTGCCATAACGTTTCATCTTGCAGGTATCCCCCTGCTCCTCTACTATTTTCTTCATGTTTAACTCTTATATTAAGAATGCCAAAATTCAGCCATCTCAGCGTGATCTCCATTGGCTTTAGGAGCTTCTAATGGAATGCTGGATGCAGAATGCATCTATGGAGCATGTATTGTTTAAGCTTCTGCTGAGAGCTTTAAGGAAAGAGATAATAGAGCACTGCAAAAATATTTGTAAAATAACCAGTGGAATTTGCTGTGATACCCTATTTCAACAAAAAAAGGTAGTATAATTTTACATGTATCTGTCAAACAGGACTTACTTACCACTCTAATGAAATTCACACTTAGGGCAAATGTATCCTTACAGCAGGCAGTCCTCCTAAGAGTCAGAAAATATCTAGCGACAGAACTTTCAAATATAAAGTCCTGTTCACTGCTGGACTTGTGTTGGAAGAAAGAAAAAAGGTGGTCTCATCCCCCCCTCCTGTATTTTTCCTGTATGGTGGTCCTAGAAAAATAAGGATGTCTTTTCCAGGGTTGGCATGTTTTCTCATTACCCTGTAAAGATGGTAGTGGAAAGAGAAAGTTTCAGATCCATGAACATTAAAACCTCTCAGGATCTATCCAACTTATTGCCATCATACTTCTTTTTACAATTGCCACTACTGAAACACCCTTTGTGCAGTTGCAATATGCAGAACTTCGAGCTAGATAGGGGCTGTCCCAAGATTGATGTTATATCCTACTTATAGATCTCATCACTACAGGTGCTGTTCTGGGGACCATAGGATTCGAATCGACTTTGTTATTCTTCAAACTTATATCTTTCTTCCTTTTCTCTCTGTCTCCTCTTATTATTTACTTTTGTCAAAAGTTAGACTTTTGTCAAAACGTTATTGTGGGACTTGCAGAGACGTAAGCATCTACAAAAGGCTTGAAGGTAAACCCTAGAATCCTTCACAAATTGCTGCTAAATTCTTATTTGTAGTGCATGAAATAAAGAGAAGTATTATTTTGGAAGGAAGGAAATCTGTAGTTATGTCCTTTTTAGTTGCGACAGTTGTATTTTCATTCGAATTAAATTGCATTAAAATGAGATGAACTGATTCCGTGTTTTGCCCAGTTTTGGAATTGTGGTGTTTGTTCATTGGAAGTTGTCCTTAATAAGAGGAAGACTATGGATTCTTTTTAGGGCATTTCATAATGGAAAGTGGTGATTCTTTTGTAAAATTATTTTGCAAAATATCCCCTCTCAGTTGAAAGCCTTTTAATCTCATAAATCCTCCATTCCCATTTCTCTACTGTATGAAACTTCCACTGAATAACCCTTCAATTCAGAGGATACAGCTGTAATTTATTTTTA
Source organism: Diadophis punctatus similis (assembly GCA_023053685.1). NCBI lineage: Eukaryota > Metazoa > Chordata > Lepidosauria > Squamata > Dipsadidae > Diadophis > Diadophis punctatus. The sequence goes on from JALIGW010000013.1 coordinate 2,687,743, forward strand.
TTTTTTTGGTAGTAATTACAAGACTTTCAACTGCTTTTAATGACCTTTTAAAACAATTATCTAAGACTTTTATTTTGGTGAGAAAGAACAATCAATTAACTGAACAATGGTCTGGAAGTGGAAGAACCAAAGACTCACGAAAGGAACTTTCAATTATTGAATTATTGATTTTTACTTATAATAGGTTTTTTTAATTATGACTTTTATATCTTATTATAACAAATATAAATTGAAAATGGTATTCTAGAAAAATACATGTGAATCATTTAATATGACAAATACAATAATAACTACTAAAGTAGTTAAGAAATAGGTAACAAATCTAACTATAACAATCTCATCTTTATTATTTCAAAAAAGATTTAATGAAATTATATTTAAAAGAAAAATGAGGGTCAATTATTAATTTACTATATTTTATGGAACAAAGTCAATGATTAGTAGAAATAAGAACATGCTATATATTTAAAGACCAAGTAAATAAATAGAAAGGTAAATACTTTTACGCACGGATAATATAAAAAAATGTTATCCGATGAAAGCTTATTGTTTAGAGGGGGATAGAATACTCCTAACTGTATGTTTTATGTGTGTATTGTTTCATGTTGTATTTTTGTGTGTGTTTAATAAAAATAAAATAAAAATAAAACAATAAAACAATAAAACAATTATCTATGAGCACAAAAATCTGATAAATCTAAAAATTAGATTAAAGACATTTATCAGGTGGATTTGCTCTTTGCTGAGTTCTAGACATAAGATTTTGTTAGCATTGCAAAAAGAAATTTTAGCTCCTTGGGTGTTGGCGTGTCTTAAAAAAAGGAATCAATATTAGGACTTCCACTTTACAAGTGCAATTAATCATGTTTCCTTGAAGAACTGATAACATACCTCCGTTTATTTAGAGCAAAATGAACTAGGTTAATGTAGAATTCAGCTCAAAAGAAAGTACATGAAAAGAAAGAATATTTCTACCTTTCTTTCCCAGGTGAAGTTATAGGACAGTTGAATTATTCAAAGTCATTGACGTTCTAAATCTCCATCAAACTCTATCCATCTTAAAAATTGATTTGGTGTTGTTTTTACTTCACTTCCCATTTCTCCCACCTGTATGAATTATAAAGATAGGTTGCTGGTTTCGGGGGGGGGGGGGAATCAAGAAATACATTGTCAGTGGACATCTTGAGTTATTGTTGTGGACAACAACATTTGGAATTTGGTAAATTTCAAAATAGCCTACAGGATGTACATTATATGGACTGGATTGTGCAGATTACAGAAATGTATTTTTGGTTAATCTAGAAACTGATTAAAGATATTAGATTAAAGACATTTGTCAGGTGGATTTGCTGAGTTCTAGGCATAAGATTTTGTTAGCATTGTACATCCCAAAGAGCAAAGTTTATGGATTGATTTACTTAGAAGAAGGAAATAAAGCCTTACAGTATCTTTTTAAAATTTCAATTTCCCAAAATATAGTTTAAGACTGTAGGGCCACTTCGGTGGTACTTCGACTCCGCTGGCCAACTAATTTGTCATTAACAGAGCACAGAACTGGGTTTTTTTTTCTGTTTCTAACAGCAATATTTTAAAGTATTCTTATGTCTAATCAGCTTCCAATCTGTTTCTCCTTCCCTCTCAAATTCCCTGAATAACATTTGGAAACACCCCTGCCTCCCCCCCAAGCTAAAGTTATTGATTTTCCCCACTTTTCCCAACATGTTACATATCACATAGTTTCTTTTAAAAGTTTTTCGGGACCTTCAATCTGGTGCACTCCAAACACGCTGAATAAATTCCACAACTGTTTTATAAACATGGCTGCTGGTCCTTGGTGTTGTTCTATCTGTATAGAATGTTGCCCGGGGCATACCATCATGGAGATATTATACTTCATACTTGCTGATTTGTTGATGCTTTATTCAAACTAAATCTGTATACCGGTGATGGCATGACCTCTGTAAGATGCCATACACTCAATAAAATAAATAAATCATATTTCATAATGATATATCCTAGCCTCTTAAAAACTTCCAGTGTTGGAGAATTCACAACTTGCCTCCAGAAGTTGTGAATTCTCTAACACTGGAAGTTTTTAAGAAGAGATTGGACAACCATTTGTCTGAAATGGTACAGGGTTTCCTGCCTGAGCAGGGGGTTGGACTAGAAGACCTTCAAGGTCCCTTTCAACTCTGTTATTCTATTCTATTCTATTCTATTCTATTCTATTCTATTCTTATTCTTATTCTATTCTATTCTTATTCTTATTCTTATTCTATTCTTATTCTTATTCTATTCTATTCTATTCTTATTCTTATTCTATTCTATTCTTATTCTATTCTATTCTTATTCTATTCTATTCTTATTCTTATTCCTATTCTATTCTATTCTATTCTATTCTATTCTATTCTATTCTATTCTATTCTATTCTATTCTATTCTATTCTATTCTATTCTATTCTATTCTATTCCATTCCAGACAAGACAAGACAAGACAAGACAAGACTAGACTATAAAACTAAGGGACCAATGTATTACCTGAAGTCACTGCCTTTCTTTCTCTTTCAGTAGGAATAACCTGGAAAGGGAAAATAAAGATAATGAAAATCAGCAAAGTGTCCATCAATAGGCATCTTCCTTACCACAAGCAATGTAGAGAGTGAAAATTAACTATGAGAATTGTAAGACAAACTGTGTGGGATGGAGAAAAAGGATATATTTCAAGGAACCTCAAAAGATTTGCATGTTTGACTCCTATCAAAAAGTGTTTCTTCAAACTTTCAGTTAAATACATTAAAGAAATAACCTGAATATTATTATAAAACCTGATTGCACACCATTGGCAGCATTTCTGAACAAAGAAAAAGACATATTTTATTAAATCTATGTTGGAAGGTGGAATGATTTAGTTAAAAAAAATCAGCATGATCAATTAAGCTTAATGATCAATTAAGCTTAAATTATGATTTATTTAAAAAAAATCAGCATGATCAATCATTATTAGAATCAATAAGAATACATTTTAATTTTTATACTTCTGTGAAACAGTTAAATAGCTTCCTATGCTGAGTTATTTTTGCTACAATTTGTCTTGCCACGCTGGATAACTTCTGGTTGTTTGTTATCATCCCCACATCATTACTGGCAGAAAGGATTAAGTTGTTTTGTGTGTAATTTCATCAATGTGCTGATGGTGCTCAGATTTATGTTTTAAAATGTTCACCACATTCAGTATCAGCAGTTGAAAAAGATCAAGATAAGGTACAAAAATAGATTTTGAAGGTTTTGGTGGAAAGCGAATCAAGCGAAACCAGGAAAACGAACCCATCACTGTCTTTAAAATGTCTTGTAGTCCACAAAATAAGGAGACCATCACTGCAGTATGTTCACTAGTGGGGCAACCACTTTTATGCTACAAAGTTTTCTTCTTGATAAAGAACTAAATAGACCTTAACTTGGACAAGAGGGAGAATGTATAGAAAGGAATAACTAGTAAAAACAAATATTTCTAATGATACCCCTTTTGGCATATGGTTTTTTAGTAGCCTAGTATGGATGCAGTTATCCTGGCATGAGTCAGCAAATGGAGCAGTGGTGAAATCTAAAAAATTTCCCTATTGGTGCTGGGCATGGCTTGGTGGGCATGACTTGGTGGGCGTGACTTGGTGGTCATGTGACTGGGTGGGTGTAGCTTGGTGGTCATGGTCATGTGACCAGGTGAGCTCAAAAACCAACTTTCACACTTCACACACAAACAACACAAAAGCCACAAAACTGATTCACACACACACACACACACACAAAAGCAGCTGGACTTCACACAAAATGGCCCCTGCAACAAAGCAGGAACCTCACAGAGTCACAGTTACAACGAATAGGTAGTTTAAAAAAATGCTTTAAAAAAGTTTTTAAAAAGGTTCATCAGCTGTGATGATCAGCTGTGCCAAGGGGTTTTTTTTTTACTTTTTAAAAGCATTTTTACTACCGGTTCAGAGAACCGGAGATATTTGTTACTAACAGTTAGGGCGAACCGGCCCGAACTGGTAACATTTCACCCCTGAAATGGAGAGAGAAAAGGGGAGAAGCTCAATTCTAGCTTTTAAATCCAGCTATGCTGTCATACACGTGGATCAGCTGACCTGGGAGCTAGCAATGGTTGTGGAAAGATGTACAGACAATATTCCCAATTATTCTAGCCTTGCATATCGATGTTGGGTAGGCACCCTGGGTGGCGGGGGGACATCCACCTCCTCAATTGCTGGAGAACATGCTACCAGTGTTTACCCAAAATTGGAGAGAGAGAAAGATGAGAAGGAGAGGAGACAAAAAGTCTGCAAAACAGACTGACTGGATAGAAAAATTGGAGTTTAAAGTTAGATGAGTGTGAGGAGTAGTTATTGATTCTTGGTCAGAAATGGAAAAGAAGACTCCATGGGCTTCTTCCCTGGAGAAAAAAAAATGAAGTTCCAGAGAGACATTTTCACCCAAGACCCAAATGAGAAGGCAGGAATCAGCTGGCATTGGCAGAGCCCTGGTCTCTGGTGAAGGATTGGGTAGAAGATTCCAAAAGAGATATGAGTTTCTCCAATGGAGGAAATGCAGACGGGGAAATGTTGAACAAATCCAAGAAAAAGAAACTAGCATTACTGAGCATACTCAAATCCTAAATTCAGCACCCTCCTTTCTTCTGATTCTATTTATTGATGAGTCCAAAAATGGGGAAGGAAAATGAAGATAGTAATAGTAACAGAGTTGGAAGGGACCTTGGAGGTCTTCTAGTCCAACCCCCTGCTTAGGCAGGAAACCCTACACTACTTCAGACAAATGGTTATCCAACATCTTCTTAAAAACTTCCAGTGTTGGAACATTCACAACTTCTGGAGGCAAGCTGTTCCACTGATTAATTGTTCTAACTGTCAGGAAATTTCTCCTTAGTTCCAAGTTGCTTCTCTCCTTGTTTAGTTTCCACCCATTGCTTCTTGTTCTACCCTCAGGTGCTTTGGAGAATAGTTTGACTCCCTCTTCTTTGTGGCAACCCCTGAGATATTGGAACACCACTATCATGTCTCCCCTAGTCCTTCTTTTCATTAAACTAGACATACCCAGTTCCTGCAACTGTTCTTCATATGTTTTAGCCTCTAGTCCCCTAATCATCTTTGTTGCTCTTCTCTGCACTCTTGCTAGAGTCTCAACATCTTTTTTGATGTTGGATCGTGAGGACCAAAACTGAGTGCATTATTCCAAGTGTGGCCTTACCAAGGCATTATAAAGTGGTATTAACACTTCGTGTGATCTTTTTATTATTTATTTATTTATTTATTTATTTGTCAAACATGTATAGGATAGTAGTAATTTGTATAAACATAAGTAAAAAGTAACAATAAAAGAGGACAATAGGACAGTAGGACAGGGACGGCAGGCACGCTGGTGCGCTTATGCACGCCCCTTGATCTTGAATCACGTGATCTTGATTCTATCCCTCTGTTAATGCAGCCTAGAACTGTGTTGCCTTTTTTGGCAGCTGCTGCACACTGCTGGCTCATATTTAAATGGTTGTCCACTAGGACTCCAAGGTCCCTCTCACAGTTACTACTATTGATCAAGGTACCACATATACTATACCTGTGCATTTTGTTTTTCTTGCCTAAATGTAGAACCTTATTTTTTTTGCCATTGAATTTCATTTTGTTAGATAGAGCCCAATGTGCAGAAATGTGAAGAGGTTAGAAAACAAGTTTTTTTTGGGGGGAGGTATAATCAGTGGTAGAGATATTTAGGAGGAATCCTACCACTGGGTAAAAGCCAGGTTTGCAATGTAAGCAAATACCTGTTGTAAAATAATTTCACTATTTATATAAAAAAGCATAAAGTCTCCACTGTCTTGGTTTCTTTGTGTCAATTTCCACCCTTGAAAACCAAAATATACTACTTGTTCTAAACAAATTCATTCACATTGTGACACCCTTGAATTAATTACTTTTTAAAAAATGCAATAGAGAAAGCTGCCATGTGGGATGTTCACAAATAGAACTGGTGCTATTCACACTAGTTTGGAATTTCTCCTCCAATCTAGTGCCCTCCAAGCACGCTGAATAAATTCCACAACTGTTTTATAAACATGTCTGCTGGTCCTTCTGTGAGGAATCTTTACCATTTTTATTGAACATATTGGATAAAGGCAAGTGGGTTTAGCCTTTTCATTGTGATCCTATTTCCCAGGACATTCTAATTAAAACTGCATTGGATAGCACGTAATTTGGGACACAAAAGAATGTCACATTTCAATGACAAGGATTGCATGTCCTCAACAGGAAAAGTTTAATAATACTCGTCTGCCAGGAAAATATGGATCTGTTGGGCTTTTTTTCCAGATTGTGCAGCTGCTAAAGCAATGGGGAAAGTAAGTTGCCACATGCCTGTTTATATGATTTTTTTTTTCAATGAAGGGTAAAGACATAGAGTTTTCATTATCATCATTAATCAGAAGGGGAAAATGGGATTCTGTTAGCACCTGAAAATTATAACTCAGTTATAAATGGGAAATTAAAGTGAGTCTGTAGCATTGCTTCCTTGAAAGTTAACATCATCAAAATCAATAGAATTTCAGGGAAAATACATTTAAGGCAGGGGCTGGTTGCTTCCTTACTGGTGCTGGTGCACTGCGCTCACATCTCCTCGTTTTGCTATGCACACGTGCCCCCTTGTGCGATTTTGCTTCTGTGCATGCATGGAAGCAAAATCGCGCCAAAATCTTGTGAAGGGACGCGCGCGTGAGATTTCGGCGAGATTTTGCTTTTGTGAAAAAGATGGTGATGTGCTTTTTCAGGAGGCAACTGGACTTTCTTGTTTTTCTTTTGAAGACATTTTGCTTTTCATCCAAGAAGCTTCTTCAACTCTGACAGGATAGTGGGGAATGGAAGAATGTACAGTATATTCCTTGCAGACATCTGGTAATCTGTATTCTTTTAGTGGGTCGTTGAAGCACTTGGAGGTTTATCTGTGTCCTCAGGGTCTTCAACAAGGATGCAGATTACCAGCTGTCTGCAAGGAATATACAGTACATCCTTCCATTCCCCACCATCCTGTCAGAGCGGAAGAAGCTTCTTGGATGAAAAGCGAAACGTCTTCAAAAGAAAAAAAAACAAGAGAGTATAGTTGCCTCCTGTATAAGTACTATATGAAAAATAGATGGTAGATTATTTTTCCAACAGAAGAAATGGAAAATGAATGTAAGGAAAGAGGATGTGAAAGTTCTATGGAAAAAAGTATGAGCTATGCAAACATACCAGATACTTGGGATGTATTCCTCGTGGTACCCAATTTTTAAAGGTAATAGGAATGATCCTATAAATTAGAGACCAATTAGTTTACTGAACAGCAACAACAAATTATGTGCCAGACATCTCTGCTGTAAATCTTGTGGCTGACTGGATGAGGAGAATATTATTAAGATTGAGCAGATGGAGTTCAGAAAAGGAAAATCTTTGATAGATTACTGTTCAGATTTACAGCACCTAGTGGATAAATAAACTGGTAGCATAAGTGTCCAATTGTCCATGGATCCTTTGAACTTCATGGTTGCCTTCAATTCCATTTCAAGTTTAGCTCTTTGTTGAAATTCCATTTCAAGGTTAGCTCTTTGCTCCATGTGACGTGTTCACATGGGTAGAATAAGGATCAAACTGCAAAACAAATGAACAAAAGAACAAAAGAAGACAGAACAGGCCAAGAGGAAGAGAAAGACCAATAAATATCACAACTGGGTGGAATTCATAAGAGCTTGAAAAAGAAAGAAGTAAAAATAAACAATGTATGAAATGATATCCAGATATAGTGGAAGTAAGGATGATTTGTAATGTCAGAATGGTAAAGAGAAGTATAATAAAAGGTGTGACGTAATCTAGATCTCACTATATTTCCATTTTTCCCTCTACTCTTTTTCCCTTCTTTTTTTTTTCCATGTTTCACAAATTTTTCACCCAAAAGGGAATAGTGAGCTAGTAATGTATGGAATATATACAGCAGCTCATTCTGCTGAGCTCTATAACAAGCACATATTATCATTAAGCAATCAATTATCTCCAATAGGCATTTTTTTTCCTAGAAACCTAAAATAAATGCTGGAAACCAGCAAAAAAAAAATTGCAAATCATGGTTGCGTAATTATGAGATGCTGCAAACCGCCATTAAGGTGAGCTGGTTGCCAAACACCCAAAATGCGATCCTATGACTAAAGGATGTGTGGCCATTGCAACTTTGAAAATGGGTCATAAGTGGGTTTTGGGAGTCCATCATAAGTTTGATTGATCCCTAAGCAATTAGTTATAAGTTAAGGATTTCCAGTAAAAAAAAATGTTCTTGTTTTCTTTTGGTGAAAAAAAAAGTTCTTACAATGTATCAAGAGGTATCTAAAAGGGAGTACAGTTGTGATTTGGAACTAATCTCAAATGCAGTAGAAATTCTGGAATCCTGATATAGTAGTGATAGTAGCAATAGCTATAGTAAGAGCACCACCAACAGGATGTTTCGAAAGTCAGCAGAAATGAATGAAAGAGAAAGGATCATATCTATATCTATTTTAAAAAAGCACCATGAGACACTGATATCTTCAGAAACCGGTCTTGTTTAAGGTCTTTCTGTATAAACGAATGATCCTTGTTAAGAGGAGAAATGAATGAAAGAGCCCTCTGGATGCCCATGAAATTACTTAATGAACCATGCATATTGCACATTAGAAAAACCACCTGGTCGCAATCTCCCACCCCCTTCCCTTCCACTTTCATTTCAAATATACCCCCAGGTCTGAAAAGGCTGGGGAATGGTTTCTTCATAAACATCTGTGAGGTCTATGTTTCTGTTTTTGAGGTGGCTCTTCCATTTTGCAAATAGAGGTTGAGTCCAGAGGTGGGTTCCTCCCAGTTCGGACCAGTTCTATGGAACCGGTAGTAACTTGATGGCCTGGGTCTCTAGAACTGGCAGCAACCCAGGCCTGCCACACCCCCGAACCAGCTCTCTCATCTTGTTTTTTGCTTCTGTGCATGCGCAGAAGCTGGGTTTTTAGCACTGTGCACTCACGGGGCACATCAAGGAGCGAACTGGTAGCGAAGAAAACCAGACCCCACCCCTTGTTGAGTCGATCACTGTAAAACAGGGGCGTCAAACTCAAGGACAGTGGGGTGCTTAGATGCAGTGCTTAGATGTGCGCACCCCCGAGCTCCATTTTCACTGGCAGAGGGCTGCAGGAGGCCATCACAGCCAAAAATGGAACCTGGGCGGGGCCACGCGTGGCCTCCTAGGGCTTCGTTTTTGCTGGCAGAGGGTTGCAGGAGGCCATCGCGGCCAAAAATGGAGCCTCGGTGAGTGACGTCGAGCTGGCCATGCCCACCCAGCCACACCCACCCCCCAGGTCAAATACAACCCTGATGCAGCCCTCAATGAAATTGAGTTTGATACCCCTGGTCTAAAATGATATGGGGTAGGAAGTGGTTAGCTTTCCTGAGACAGTTAGCTATTCTCAAATCTTTTCCAGATTTGGGGTGGGGTCAGAAGTGTGCACAGGAAAGGAGAAAAGGAAATCCTCTTAATTTCCTATAAAGGAAGAATGTTGAAATGGGGGGTCATTGGTACTCTCTGAGCTTGGTTGTTTTATTGCAGAAAGAAACAATGCTAGCACTGATGATGTTATCTAGTTTGGGTAATGAAACATCTGCAAGAAAACAAACAAGTTCAGAGAGCACCAATGACCCATCTTAATTTCCTTTCTGAAAGCTTTACTTTAATGTACAATGCTAATTCTTCAAAACCATCTAATATTTCCTTTAGGACCACACCTAGCTTTCTCACTCCACTTCCCATTATTTTTCCCCCACTCTGCCTCCAGATGTGGGGGTGAAATCCAGCAGGTTCTGACAGGTTCTGGAGAACTGGTAGCGGAAATTTTGAGTAGTTTGGAGAACCGGCAAATACCACCTCTGGCTGGCCCCCGAGTGGAGTGGAAATGGAGATTTTGCAGTATCCTTCCCCTGGAGTGGGGTGGGAATGGGGATTTTGCAGTATCCTTCCCCCAGGAGTGAGGAGGGAATGGGGATTTTGCAGTATCGTTCCCCTGGAGTGGGATGGGAATTGGGATTTTTTATTTTTTATTTTATTTATTTATTTTATTTGTCAAACATGTATAGGATAGTAGTTGTTTGTATAAACATAACATAAGTAAAAAAGTAACGATATCCTTCCCCTGGAATGGGGAGGGAATGGGGATTTTGCAGTATCCTTCCCCTGCCACGCCCATCAAGCCACGCCCACAGAACCGGTAGTAAAAAAATGGATTTCACCACTGCTCAGAGTTATCCATTTCAGGGACGGGGGAAGTATTTACTCTCTTGACCCACCTCCCTTCTTCTATCTTTCTTCAGGCCCGCTATGTGCACATTGTAAGTTATTTGCAAAGTGAATTATGATTTTCCTACAGTAATTTATTCAGCTCGCCAACACTTTATTTAAAGCCTGCTTCAAACTTGCTGCCAGCCTGAGATGCTTGAATTCGTAACCCCATTTTTAGTGTCTGGCTTTTTTGCTGCCTGAAAACTGAACTAACATATCACATCTGTCTCTGTCTCTGTTTCTCTTATTTATTTTCCCCCTAGTAAGTTTTCTAGAGTGGAAGACTGCATATGTTGCATTTTAAAATATGTTTTAATATAATTATAACATGTTTGGATTTCAAACAAAGTAGAACTGATTAGGAGAGAGAGGGGGGGTAGTGAGAGAGATTGTTTTAAGTCAGAATATATCAGCAGTGAAATCTACTTACCCTCCCTACTGGTTCAGAAGCGCATGCTTTGCACGCTTGCGCACCACCGTCGTGCACACTTTTTCACCCTCTGCGTATGCACAGAAGGTTTTGTGCATGCACAGAGGGTAAAAGAAAAAAGAAAATGGTGATGTCCGGGCGAGTGGGCGGGTGGGCAGAGCCTCGCGCTGCCGCTGGTACTGGTTCTCCTAACCACCGGTGGCTGCACCTACCGGTACGCCTGAACCGGGCCAAACCAGTAGCATTTCACCCCTGGAATATATACATTTTGGAATATTTCAAAATATATTCAGTTCTATATGTTCTACAGAATCTTTTTAGCTTGTATACACATACTTTTTTTGAATAGACACACACAAACACGTACAAAGAGTACATTGGCTACTGTTTATAATCATGCGGTACCTGTATTCCATAATTTGTAAAAGAAATACAATTGATCAGGCTTACTCAAACAGAATGGATGCAGCATTGTTTCAGAATTAGTTGTTAATTTTGCTTGCCCAAGACTCCATGTGTCAATAGTGTCTTAGATTCTGCAAAGTCTACTGATTCAGATAATTTTGATTCAAAGGTTACAATTTTAAGGATGATCAAACCAGCTTAGAACTGGAACACTTTTTGAGGCTTTGCAGACTCAACGCGCTAATGGAGAATGGAGGAAAATATACCAGATGACATAGAGAAACATAGTTATAGTCCTTGGAATAGATTAGATAGGAAATATGACAGATGAGCTAATTCAACTTTATTATAAGGATCCAATCTGGGTCGGTCCCCGGGACCAGAAGTTTAGTCTTCTGAACTTTCAGACTCATGCTGGAGCCCATCCTCAGAAGCCTATTGTAAGGATACATTGCAAGAATCTCAATGAAAGCGTTCCCTACCGCCCCCATTCTCTTTATAGTCCAAGAAACTAAGAAGGGTTGCTTCTAAGTTGAGACTCTAGAAAGAGTGCAGAGAAGAGCAACAAAGATGATTAGGTGACTGGAGGCTATAACATATCAAGAACTGTTGCTGGAACTAGATATGTCTAGTCTTATGAAAAAAAGGACTAGGGGTGACAACAGGGGTGGGTTCTACTTAACTTCCCCACCACTTCCCGGAAATGACCCTCTGCACATGCACAGTACTAAAAAACAAGATGGCGCCTATGCCGCCTCTGAGATAATCGGCCCGGGGTTGTGGCAGCCTGGGTTGCTGCCAGTTCCAGCAACCCAGGCCGCCAGGTTACTACCAGTTCTATAGAGTGGTATGTGACCACTCTATAGAGTGTGTCACTCTGGGTGACATGATAGCAGTGTTCCAATAGATATCTCAGGGGTTGCCACATAGAAGAGGGAGTCAAGCTATTCTCCAAAGCACCTGAGGGCAGGACAAGAAGCAATGGGTGGAAACTAAACAAGGAGAGAAGCAACTTAGAACTAAGGAGAAATTTCCTGACAGTTAGAACAAGTTGTAAATGTTCCAACACTGGAAGTTTTAAAGAAGAAATTGGACAACCATGTATGTATATATGTATGTATGTATGTATGTATGTATGTATGTATGTATGTATGTATGTATATAAAAGTGAAAAGCACTCACGCATTAATCACAAAATCTCCAGAAGATTTGAATAGTTTGAATACTTCGGTTTAAGTAATGCACATATCTCCATACCTTAACTCCTTTTATGATAGAAAGCCATATAATAATCTTGTAAGGAATTGTGGCTTTCAGTTTTCTCTTTCTGTTTTCCCAGTAGATTTGGGAATATATTTATTTCATTTTATTATAAAGAAATAAAAGAAAACATGAAATAGATCAGTCAGCATAATGCTGATACTAGGAAAAGGTCGAGAATATTTTATTAAGCAGTTGATTTATGAGCATTAATAAAAGAATATTTTGCTTAGTAGAAGTCTACAGTGCTGCCAATTTTATAAAATATCTCTCTCTCTCTCTCTCTCTCTCTCTCTCTCTCTCTCTCTCTCTCTCTCTCTCTCTCTCCCTCCCTCCCTCCCTCCCTCCCTCCCTCCCTCCCTCCCTCCCTCCCTCTCTCTGTAATAGTGTAACCAATTTTGTTGACTTATGGAATACAGTGAATATAGTGTACTTGATTTTAGCAAAATCATTCAGTGGAGTCCTTCAGGAAATTCTGGTAGACAAGATGGCTAAAATCTCAATTGGATTGTGCTACCATTATAAAAGTCAGTTTGGTCTAATGGTTAAGGCACCAGCCTAGAAGCCAGGAGCCTGTGATTTCTAGTTCTATCTTAGGCGTGAAAGCTAGCTGGGTGACTTTGGATCAGTCATCTCTCTCAGTCCACCCCAATTCACAGGGTTGTTGTTATGGGGAAAATGGCAGGAGAAAGGAGTATTCTGTGTGTTCAGAATACTCCACTGTGTGCCTTGAGTTATTTATAAAAATAATAAAAGTGGGATATAAATAATAAAATAAAATAAAAATAATTGCATTTTAGGCACTAATCTAGTTGGGTGATCCTGGGCTCTTTTAAGTTAGGATGAAGAAGGCAATGGCAAACCACTTTTGTAATCTTGCCAAGAAAACTGCAGCAAGTTGTCCAGACAATTGCCAGAAGTCTTAACTATTTCAAAGCACCACCATATGATCACTATATTGATACAATAGCAATAGCACTTAGACTTATATACCGCTTCATAGTGCTTTACAGCCCTCTCTAAGCAGTTTACAGAGTTCAGCATATTACCCCCCAACAATCTGGGTCCTCATTTTACCCACCTCGGAAGGATGGAAGGCTGAGTCAACCTTGAGCCTGGTGAGATTTGAACAGCTGAACTGCTGATCTAGCAGTCAGCTGAACTTACAGTGCTGCTTTTAACCACTGCGCCACCTCAGCTCTTTGGTTGAAACATTGAGTACAAAATTGGTTGAACATTGTACTCAATACATTATCGGACTTCCGGTTTGGAGCGCGCCATCGCGGACGCCCCTTCGTCGGGCGCCTTTCCCGATCTTCGTAAAAAGCCGCCTGGCGGCTTTGAAATCTCTGGGAAGTCCGGGGGGGAGGTGGGGAGGGAAGGGGGTGGGTTAAGGGGGGGGGATAAAAATGCTTGTACTTTATATTTAATGTTTGGCTACCATTCATGTAATTTTGTACTAATAAAACTTTTTGAATTAAAAAAAAATACATTATCATCATTTATTACTTACCTTTTGAACCTCATAGCAGCGTGATAGAATGCAATTAATGCTGCTAGTTTCTGGACAAGATCTGTTTCATTTGTACATATTTTAATCTTGTATTTTATATTTATATTTTATGTCATATAGTAGTATGACTTATTTTACTTGGGATGCTTTGGACATTTTTTTGACAATTTTTGTTTTTAAAGAAGGTGGTAGAAATCTGTATATATTTAAATAGATAGATAGATAGATAGATAGATAGATAGATAGATAGATAGATAGATAGATAGATAGATAGATAGAAAGAAAGAAAGATAGAGATAGAAAAACTTATTTCCATAATTTTTTCCTGCCCCAATAATAGAAATCTTATGGAAATTTTAATTTGAACAATCTGATTGAGCCAAATATCAATTCACACCATCATTTCCAGGGATACCTCTGTAAACATCTGAAATCATACTGCCAATATTTAGAAGCAAATCACTGAACATCAATAATAAGATTTCCTGCTAATATTTGGAAAGAACTAAATTAGGTAAAACAAGCATGGGGTGTAAAATTTTGGATAGATTTACTATATCTGAAATCCCTTAAAAACTGAGAGGTGAAACTTTCCACGTAACATTTACAGTAAATCATGACATCTGATGTGTTTGTTTTTTAAAAATAAATGTGGCCTGTAGCTACTGCAGAACCCACTATCTCTGTGCAAGGTCAATGGAGGCAAGGAAGGAAGGAACTGAGAGGTTAAATTGCACAGTTCATTAAATCTGTCTGAAAAGAACATACTCAAGAGAAATAGTCATCTTAATTTAATTGAAATTCTTGAAAGGGTATGATTGACACATTAATCTTTTAAAACACCTTTAATATACAACAATAGTTGTTGAAAATAAATAAAATAAGTCTGCTATTTCAATGTTCCATAAGAACATAATTTATTTGTCTGCTTGTAAATTATATATTTTTCAGCTTGAAGACAGTATACATAGCGAGAGAACATTAAAAGTAGGCATTGATTTTTTTTTGATAAATATAATCCTTTGAAATTTTACTGGCTTGCTTGTTTAATTTTTTTGTTTATTGAAACATCTTTTGTACTGCTGTTTTTTTAATTATAAATTCACCCTGCCCTAGTTCATTAGAGCTATCCTATTTTTAATCTACTTCTACTTTTCTCACTGGTGATACATCAAGAAGCTTATATAAATATATCTTTGAAATGTCTACAATATCTTCCTTGTCCGTATCTTGATTTCCCAATATTCAAAAATATTAATTGGTGTTACTTAAGGAATTCATACAATAAGGTGTGATGGATATTTTGCTGTAAAGAATCACCTTACAGAGAATATGGGCAGCTTAAAAAATACATAAGTAAACAGGAAGGAAGGAAGGAAGGAAGGAAGGAAGGAAGGAAGGAAGGAAGGAAGGAAGGAAGGAAGGAAGGAAGGAAGGAAGGAAGGATGGTGAGGGCAAAATTGTGTTTGGTAATAAGAGTTCTGAGAGTCTCTGTGAGGGAAAGCTGGACTGATATTAAATGAAGCACATCTAGAACAATCTGAAAAATGCCCTGTACATTTAACTATTCTGTATGCAATCTGCAGAGTCACGCAGAGCATGGATATTTAGGGGCTGTGATATGGGAAGAGGTTGAAGTGACATCAGATATATAATTAACTTTGGCATGATGCGAACTCCATTATTCACATCGTTTGTGAAATGACATAGTGATGCAATACGGCGGTGTACCTGGTACAAGAAGCCATGATGAAAGCTGAATCTCCTTTTCCTCCCTGTTCAGATGATTGGTGGCTAACAAATGCCTAGCAATTCTGAATGCAACATTGCTGCATTTTGCAGCAGTTTGGCATGCAAATTAACTTCCTTACAATATGGTTTTTTTTAAAAAAGTGGGACAATATTTGGCCGCAATAGCATTGATGAAAGCTGACATTAGGATTTGATTGAGCATGAGGTACAGAACTGAGTTTAGTGCAGTCAATATTAATTGCTTGATCCTTCCCAACCAGATACAGAGAAGTCTCAGAGACAGCAGGGTGCATGGAGCACCTTGGCACAAGCTGATCTCATATTCTCCTGCCATTATGGGGATGGGAAATCAGTCTTTAAATCCATGCACTCGCTGGATCTAAAGACTCCCCCTGTCTTGGATTCTCACCAAAACCTTCATTCTCTGTCTAAATTGCACACTTGAAAATTACAGCTGTGGATCCAGGGGTGGGCTGCTGGGGGTTCGCAGGGGTTTGAGAGAACCTCTAGCTAAGATTCTGTGCAGTTTGGAGAACCCCCAAATCCCACTCCTGGCTGGCCCTGCCCACCCTACCCCGCCCCTCCCAGGAGTCCCCACATGGCCCATTTTGGGTGCAGGTAAGTGCAGTGCATGCGTGGAGACTTGGGAGGGCAAACAACCAGCCTACTGGAAGTTCAGGAAGGCTGGAAACAGGCCCCTTTTTGGGCCTCCAGAGGGCCTCCGGAGCCTGGGGAGGCCATTTTTGCCCTCCCAGAGGCTCAAGGAAACCCTCTGGTACAGGAGGCCGACTAAGGTACAGGAGGCCGACTAAGCCACGCCCACCATGGCCACGTTCACCCAGCAACTGGGCAGAAAACCCCTTGCTAAAAATTTTGAAGCCCACCCCTGTGTGGATCCAGTCCAAAGTGCAGCTCCTCAAACATGGTGACAGATGAACTCTACAAAATATGCATGCATTAAATGAAGGGATGTGTAAGTGAGAGAGCCTGAATTAAAAAAGGAGGGAAATTCAAATTGTCTACTTATTTTAATTAATTAAGAATAGACTTGTGAAAACTGTAGGCTTCAGATGTGCCTGCCACCCATTCTCACCAATCAAGGATTCTACTGGTTTCTTGGGTACCTCTTCTGCAGCATACTGGGTATTCCTTCCTTTTTCTACCCACATACCAGAAAAAAGGTATAAGTCCTTTTTTGTCGTATTCACCCCTATGCCAGGTCAAAGGGATCATCTCCTTACATTGCATCAGCAGCCAAAAAAACAAACAAACCGGGAGAAGATTTGAGGTGCACAGGATTGAGGGGATGAGGTTGTGTGTGAATTCCCCAATCCACGATAAAGGAACTCTGAGATTTATTGGGGGAAAGATGCAGTTGTTACAAATAGTTTTAATTTGCATTTACACTAGCATTCCAGCTTATATAATTCTGCCTTCCTCCTAGATCTGTTACTTCAGGCTCTTATAAAATTTATTTTTTAATCAGTGTTTTTTATGCATAAGGATTGTAAGTATATAAAAGCAGTAATCTGTTCCATGTCATAATATTTGAAAGCTTTGGCATTATTAATGATCTTGTTGCTAGATAATTAACCTGTTCAAAGGTAATGCCTGTTCAAAAAAAGAATTCTATGGCTAGGCTCAAGAGGTTGAATTCATTTTGGAAAGTGATGAAGATAAAAATGGTTAAGGCAGTTTTGTAAAATGGCACAGGGCTCAAAGAAAATTAAGGGGCTCTTCGAAGCAAATGCTATTTTTTTAATTTTTACCAAGATTTCTTAAAAAATCTTTTTAAACAGTGTCTCTCACACATAGTGCAGATTCCAAAAGATATGGTAACAAAAGAATATGCATACATACATACATGCATACATACATACATACATACATACATACATACATACATACACACACACACACACATACATACATACATATAATGTATGTATGTATACATATATACACAGACACACACATACATACATATATATACACATATACATGTACATATACATATACATATACACACACGCCTCATCCATACATTAACTGCTCTGAAACTCATTGAATTTCGTACTCAACGCATTTTAACATGAAAATTTTGTCCCAGTATTCATCAATTGTTTGGTACTCAATCCACAATCTAGAACCTGTCAATGTTGGCTGCCCTGTGACTCACTATATTATTAATTATGGGAAAAATAGTTTGGTATTTATCACACCTCCCAGAACCAATTAACAATGACTCCCTCCCTCCCTCCCTCCCTCCCTCCCTCCCTCCCTCCCTCCCTCTCTCTCTCTCTCTCTCTCTCTCTCTCTCTCTCTCTCTCTCTCTCTCTCTCTCAAGATATGTCATCAGCACAAAATTGATTAGCAGGAATAGAGCATAGTTCGATAGATATATAGATGAATGGAAGGATAGATAGATAGATAGACAGATAGACAGACAGACAAACAGACAGATAGACAGACAGACAGACAGACAGACAGGATTATTGATATTGATTTATTAATATGCTATATATTGAACTATACCCATTCTAATCTGTGCTGTACACCTGCAATTTTCAATTTTGTGCTGATCACATACTTTCTTTCTCAAAAAACAAGCAAACAGATAACATTTTAATCTTCCTAAACTGTGGGTGGTTGATTTTCATGAGTTTGACATATATTTCCTATTGATCCTCCTTAATTTACATGTAAAAATATTTTGAGCAAATGCAGAAAGACCTATTATGTGTCTGCTCAAAATACATTTTTCACAAGTCCAACTAACATTTTAGGAAGAAAGTCAGATGGGCTGTTCATAATTTGTTAATAACTACAAAATGGTAGTCATGGTAGTTGTAGAATATGGATTCATTATATTTATCATTTATAAGCTCCCCTTTGTCACCCACCACTCCCCAAAAATTCCTACAAAACACACAACCAGAATACCAAATCAATATATATTAAGAACAGGATATTTTATACTTTAATACCACATAATACAGAAAGTTTCAATGAACCAATCTAAAAAGCAAGTTACCAAAAATATTACATCATGTTCCTATCCATAGTATTAGATTCTCCAGCAGAACTTCTGAAGAAAGTTGAAAAATGTAGGCAGTTTTAGGTAGAAGACAGTTTTCTGAGTATCTTGGAAGAAAACAATTTAGGATTTTGGGGGATCACTGGCCTTCAGCAATCAATGTAGTTGATCCCTTGAAAGTTTTTCATATATTTCCATGACACCTAGCCCATCCAATAGCAAGAAACGACTGATTTAATCACCTAAGTTTTATTGTCTACTAATACATGCATAGAACCTTGATGTAATTGCAAGGTAGATTTCTCGGAGTTCAAAAATATAATTTACAACATTGAGATGGTCATTTTCTAAGACAGAAGTAATTTAATTTAAATTTGTTTCATTGAACCTGTTAGCAAAAATAGCTCGCAGCAAGCACAAATCAGTTAAATAATCACTACTGTTCAATATGTCACTACTGTACAATATGTCACAAGCTTTTTTAAAATAAATACTGTAAATGCATATCCCTATTTTTGTGACATTTCAACAGTCTGTGATTTGAACAGCAGAGGCACATAGCAAATGAACAACTTAGGCTGTCTGACACTCTGAGTGATTGTCTATTATCATTGTGCTGGGGATATTTTATCACAGTAGATTATTGCTTTATTAACACCACACAAATAAAAGTTCCATGTTATATCTTTAAAGGCTCACACACAACAGTAGACAAAAAGATAAAAAGGGAGATGGCCTGCTTATGAAAAGCCATTTAAAAAAAAAAGTAGAAGGGAAAGAAAATGAGTTGTATTTTACATTTCTCAAAATGAGATATTGCTTTCTTCTTACCTTAGTGATATGTATGGTAGCAAGTCTTCTATATGTACTTGCTCATCCAAAGAGCTACCTTCCATTTGATTGATTCTAGGTGTAAAACATAAAGTAGCTGGACAAGGTGATTGTGTTATTTGTGCCTGCATGTTTCTCCTACACAAACAGAACCAACCTTTTTTCACATAATTACAGTAGTTTGGAATGCATGTGTCCAACTTCCCTTTGCTTCATGGGTTATCTACGGTCAATAAATTGAATTGTAAGCTGCTCAGGGTTATTGACTGAGAGGGACGGCTATAGAAATTAAACAAATATACACCACAAAGACTATGTTAGATATACTACATTCCTTTTTAATAGGATTCTAATAAATTGAAGTATACTGTACTTGATTAGGGCTACAGTAAGGGTTAATTTAAGGTGCAACTTGAAGTGAAGGATTTATATCAACAATCCTCTAAAAGGATGCAGACTGCCAGCTGTCTGCAAGGAATATAAATCCTTCCATTTCCCACTATCCTGTCAGAGCTGAAGAAATTTCTTGGATGAGAAGCGAAACATCTTCAAAAGAAAAAACAAGAAAGTCCAGTTGCCTCCTGAAAAAGCACCTTTGGGACAACTATGACCTGGATGACTGAGAATCTATACCGACTTTTAGCTATACAATTTGGGATGAAGACCCTTTGAATGGTGTGAGAGTAGGAATGGATTTCCAGAGAAAAATTGCAGACTACAGGAACCAGGAGCACTACTCAGGTGACCCTGAGGACACAGATAAACCTCCAAGTGCTTCAATGACCCTCTAAAACAGGGCTGTCAAACTCCCAGCCTATGGGCCGGTGCGACACACGCTGGCCACGCCCACGCCTGGTTTAGTGAAGGGGGAAATTGTCCCGATACATCATGTAATGCTGCCATGACGATTTGAGTTTAACACCTCTGCTCTAAAGATGAAAATTACCAACTGTCTGCAAGGAATATAAATCCTTCCATTCCCCACTATACTGTCAGAGCTGAAGAGGGCTTCTTGGATGAGAAGCAAAATGTCTTCAAAAGAAAAAAAACCAAGAAAATCCAGTTGCCTCCTGAAAAAGCACCTTTGGGACACAGGCTTAATAGTCACATGACACCAGTCATGTACTTTATAGAGCTATAGTACATCTTTTGGTTCTGGAATTCAGGTAAATACACATTTTATAACTGTGACCCAGATATTTAAACTGAATGAAAAGAAAACATACAAAGGGCACATTGTGATCAGTTTCTATGTTAAAACATAAGCAACATTGTCCATGGCAATCCATTGGCACAATTTGCAAAAACATTTGGCCCAATATTATTGTCAGCTTCAAGACACCTAATGTATTAGAAGTGATTACTATAAATTACAAGGCAAAAAGAAGCCCACAGCTCAGTAATAAACCAATTTCATAACCTTCTTCCGGTACTTGAGGGTCTGTCACAGAGAAGAGGGGTTTGGCTTATTTTCCAAAGCACCTGAGGGAAATAAAGAAATAACATGCAGAAGCTCATTAAATAAAGATCCAATCTGGAACTAAGGAGAAATTTCCTGACGGTAAAAACAATTAATCATTGGAACAGCTTGCCTCCCATAGTTGTTGCAGTTCCATCACTGGATGTTTTCAAGAAAAGGTTGGACAGCCATTTGTCAAGGATGCTGTAAGGTCTTTGGCTATGGGCAGGGTCTTGGAGTAGAAGGCCACCAAGGTTTCTTCCAGCCCCATAATTCTATGACATCAAATCTCCCCCTGCAAACCTTGGTATTCATTTGCCTATATCTGTGACCTACTAGTAAGCAGCTTTTATCAAACTTGTGATGATCCAGGCACGGCACAGAGATAACACAAACAGCTGGCAATTCAAACCAGCCCTTTTAATGCTCCAAATCTCCCCCAAACAAACCTCAAACAGCCTCTGGTCTCAATTAATCCAGCCCAGCGCTGTCTGCACCAAGGCTGCATGGCAATAACTCCCAAAATTATCTAGCAAAACAAGAACAAAGCAAGTAGTTCAGGGAGCAAGAGATACAGATAATCAGTCCAGAACGCCACACAGGAATGCAAGGATTCTTGGCAAGTTCAAACGTCAGCATACAACACTCCAGGAACTCAGCATTTGTTCTTGACAAATGCCCCTCCCAACTGCTTCTCCTTTAAACTCCATCCCCAGGTGTGCCTTGTGAAGGTAATCGGGGCCCTTTCCTTCCTCGTAAGTCACGCAATCCATGTTGCTCTCTTCTGCGTTCTTCCCTGTGTGCCCTAGGATGAGGAGGGGATGGGCCTTGGTCTTCATCTGAATCCCCTCTCCCTTGTTCTATCTCTTCCCTGCTCTACCCAGTCTGACTTTGCCCTTCCCCAGTTTCCTCCACAACCAACGGAGCCACTCTCCCGCTCTCTGTCAGCTGTTCATCTTCCATCTCCGATTCAGACTCTGACGGAGGCATGACAAAACCTTTAAGAAGAGCTGAGAAACCTGCTCCTGTAAATAGAGTTGAAGACTTTCAAGACTGATCTCAGTCCTTTTGCAATAGACCAGGTTAGAAAATTTAACCACAAGGAAAACTATATTTCTGTCTTATTGATGTAGGCCACCATAACAGAATCTTCAAAATTTGGCAGCATTTCCTTCTGAATTCAAAGAATCAAAGTGGGACAATCACATGTTTCATATACTTTCCTGTTTTCCTAGTCTATGCTCATATTTTACTATTAGGGGCTCCATATTTTCTCCTAGGCCATCTTATCACTTATCTACTGCACCATGTAAAAAAAAGATCCAATAAAATACCCATAGAGTAATCAAATATCTGAATCCTACACCGAAATATGTTGCTTTTGAAAATGAAATGAATCAGTAGCATGTTAGCCCTACTTCAAACAATTAAAGTATTCGGTGCAATTACATATCACCAGAGGCTACTGGAGAACTAAAGCAGGGAATGTATAAGCACCAGGAATGACTAACTGCAGGGAAGTAGGATTTTTATTTCCTTAAAAGTGCTATAAAAATTGTGAGTTATCACAACTGTGAAGCATCTCTGTGGTTCCCCCCCTCCCCCGTAGAGCAAGAATAATTCCTTGTTGAGGAGTTCAGCTACACAAGGACCTGAAAACCTGCATGTTTTTCCAGGAATAATGTTTAGAGTCAGATACTTTCCTTCCATGTTGTGCAAAATGAACAATGGAAGAGAACCTGTACAAATTATTTTCAAATATGACCACTTGGTGACATAAAGATGCAGAAAGATATACCAAATACAGAGATAAGGAAAGGGGAGAAAAAAGTAAGTATTCTGAGTCTAAAATTCTTCCTTTTCTTCTCATTCTGATCATGATGTTCTGAAGAGGGATTCTATGGTAACAAGAATCTGTTTTCATATCTCTGTGCGGATTTGGTATGCTGTGATGCTTCTTCAGAAGCAATGTGGCAGAGTAACCAAGCACATGTCAGACGCAAAGAGGAATGCTTAATCATGATAATGAGAAAATTGCACAGACAATCTAATTGGCATGCACCTGCTAAATAGATATCCAGCATGAATTTCAGACTGTGATTCTTAACTTGGAAGGAGGAGTGGTTCACACATTCACGTACATCACTTGATTACCCAGCACTTGATTATGGTACACTTAATGAGCCATAGCCAAATGTTTAACCGGCACCATTAAAATGACTTGAATTTGAAGTGACATTGAGTGAAATGAAATAGGGCAAATTCTGCAGTCTCTCATCCACACAGAGCAAGCATCTCTCTTGATGTCGTAGCTAGCAAGGTGGGGGTGGGGGACAAGCAGATATGAATGAGGCAGCCCTAAGTTTAAAGGGAAAAAATGTGCACAATGTATTTCTCTGAATTTGTTAAAATTGGATTGATAAGTTATGCTTCAGATGAAGCAGATATATTTTTCTCTCTCCCTTTGTGCTATTATCAAGCAGTGACCTCCAACAGATGGTGGAATTCAATAGCAAGTCTACGGCTTCCTGCCATATCTCAGCGTTATATTCATCACATTGCTTTTTTGGAAATGCCAGATGTTGAAGTCTGAACTGGACAGTGTGGGTTTGAATAGCTTTTCCTTCTCTATGCATGACCATGAATCAGAGATGAATGTCAAAATTTGGGAAACTTGCACATTGTAACTTTGGAAAGGGAAACTTCACTTCCACATTCATAGGATTGAAGATAAAATGAAGAATTGGTTGAAACTTTATCATCTGGAAAACGTTTTTTGGGGGAAATTTTTTTCTTTCTGAATTTGGCTTTGAGCAAAAGTATGCTACATTTTTTGACTTTGATGGAAACTCAGTAGAAAAAGTCGATCACCAGGGAAGATAATAATAATAATAATAATAATAATAATAATAATAATAATAATAATAATAATAATAATAATAATAATAATAATAATAATAATAATAATAATAATAATAATAATAATAATAATAATAAGACAAAATTGACAAAATGATACTAGAAAACTGTAAGAACAGAAAAACGAACTTGAATATGGTCTGGATTGATTACAAAAAGGCGTACGACTCACTGCCACACAGCTGGATCATCAAATGCTTAGAAACTATTGGCATCAGCAAAAATATTACATCATTCACTGAAAAAGCGATGAAACAATGGAGAACTGTGTTGGCAGTAGGGAATGAGAACTATGGAATGGTTAATATCAAGAGAGGAATTTTTCAGGGAGATTCACTTTCACCCCTCCTCTTCATCATCGCAATGATCCCACTATCAGTAATCTTAAAAAAAATGAAACTTGGATACCAAATAGCCAAAGATGCTGAAAAAATTTCACATTTATTGTATATGGATGATTTGAAACTGTATGGAAAGTCAGAAATAGAAATCCAATCACTGACCAACACAGTCCTAATATTCAGCACAGATATCTCAATGCAGTTTGGCATGGAAAAATGTGCCACTGTATCTATGAAAAGGGGCAAAATCACTACATGTGACGGAATTGAAATGCCCAATGGCCAATTAATTAAATGCAATCAAAATGAAGCCTATAAATATCTGGGCATTCTGCAGTTGGATAACATCAGACATGGAGAAGTGAAAACTATCATTAGAAGAGAGTACACCAACAGAGTTAGGAAAATTTTGAAATCTAAATTAAATGGTGGAAACACCATCAAGGCCATGAATACCTGGGCAATACCAGTCATAAGATACACGGCTGGTATAATTAACTGGACACAAGCTGATTTGGACATTTTGGACCGAAACACCAGAAAACTAATGACAATGCACTACAGTTTACATCCACGTAGTGACACTGATAGACTTTACCTGCCCAGAAAATCAGGTGGCAGAGGACTACTACAAGTAAAGCAAACAGTTGAAGAAGAAAAGCATGCATTGGCGGATTATTTAAAAGAAAGTCAAGAACATCTATTAATTGAAGTAAAGAACAAAAATCTACTGAAGGTCCAACAGACGAAACAAGAATACAGAAAAAATGTGATAAAATCAAGAATGGAGAGTTGGCAAAATAAAGCATTACATGGCCAATTTCTGGAAAAAATAAAAGACAAAGTGGACAGTGAAAAAACTTGGTTATGGTTAACATCTGGTACTTTAAAGAAAGAAACAGAATCATTGATCCTGGCCGCACAAGAACAGGCAATTCGTACAAATGCCATAAAGGCCAAAATTGATAAATCTTCAAATGATGCTAAATGCAGATTATGCAAGGAAGCTGATGAAACTGTAGCCCATGTGCTCAGCTGCTGCAAGAAAATCGCACAGACTGATTACAAATTACGACACAACTCTGTTGCACAAATGATCCACTGGAATTTATGCAAAAATTATAACATCCATACTGCTACAAACTGGTGGGAACACAAGCCTGAAAAAGTCACTGAAAATCAGATGGTCAAGATCTTGTGGGATTTTCGTATACAAACAGACAAGGTACTGGCGCATAATACACCAGACATCACGTTGGTCGAGAACAACAAGGTGACTATAATTGACATTGCAATACCAGGAGATAGCAAGGTCGATGAAAAGGAACACGAAAAAATTGCAAAATACCAGGACTTAAAAATTGAAATCCAACGATTATGGCACAAACCAGCAGTGGTAATTCCAGTAGTGATTGGAACACTGGGTGCTATCCCAAAAGCACTGGAATTACATTTAAAACAGCTCAAAATTGACAAAATCACCATCAGTCAAATGCAGAAAGCCGCACTGCTCGGTTCCGCACATATACTTCGAAAATACATTACGACTTCCTAGGCCCCTGGGTGGGGCTCGACCAGTAATCAATGCCAAATCCGGCGAAACAACTGGCCGCTGTGATACAATTGTATAATAATAATAATAATAATAATAATAATAATAATAATAATAATAATAATAATAATAATAATAATAATAATAATAATAATAATAATAATAATAATAATAATAATAAGAAGAAGAAGAAGAAGAAGAAGAAGAAGAAGAAGAAGAAGAAGAATTTATTTTTATTTTATTTTTATTTTTATTATTTATTTATTTGTTTATTTGTTTATTTGTTTATTTGTTTATTTGTTTATTTGTTTATTTGTTTATTTGTTTATTTGTTTATTTATTTATTTATTTATTTATTTATTTATTTATTTATTTATTTATTTATTTATTTATTTATTTATATATATATATATATATATATACCACCTCGCAGTGCAAGCACTCTCTAAGCGGTTTACACCAGTAAGCAATGTATATTTATATTGCCCCAACACTCTGGGTCCTCATTTTACCTACCTCGGAAGAATGGAAGGCTGCGTCAACCTCGAGCCGGTGAGATTTGAACCACTGACTCGCGGATCACAGTCAGCTCAAGTGGCCTGCAGTACTGCCTCTAACCGCTGCGCCACCTCGGCTCATCATAATAATATGCCAATGCATATTAAGGAGCAAAATTTGATTGAAATGGAATTTTTACATGTTATTCAAATAAAGTAAATAAAACATTAAAAAAGGAGCTAAATTTCATAGGTCTGCAATCTCCGATGGTAAATTAGTGCCTATAAATAGCCAGAAGGTGGCTGACAGCATTCTTAGAACAGGAGTTTAAGAAGTAGGCTTTGTATTGGTGGTGGTGAACTGGCAGGAGCAAGTTGTCCCATTACACGTAGTTAAACCTGTTACAGTATTTTGTTATTTTTCACCTAACATTGATGACTTGGAAATGACAGTGAGATGGAAACTGGGGTCTGTAAAAAGGGGATCTAAAAGTCAGTTCTCTGAAAGTGACAACTAATTCTTTTCTGCTTTTCATAGTACTATTGTGAATACTTTACATTATTTGCAAAATCTTCACAAACTTAGAATAAGAACCTCTCCCACGCTTCCACTTTCCATGGCCAAAAATTGTTCTTCCTTTTGGTGGATCTAATTTACAAAACAAAAACAAAAAACCACAACCTCTAAATATTAAATCCATAGCTTCCCTAAAATGAATGTCTAAAATAGCAATCTTTGAAAAGTGATTATTATGTGATTCGGTTTTTTGTGGATTAATTTAAATGTCATTATCTTTCACTATTATATTTATGCTGAATTACTTCCTCTCTCCCATTTTACATTGTGTTCTTGTATTTTATTACTTCCTTAAATACATATTTCAGTCAGCTAACTTTTGATGGAATAAATGTGTTAATTATGGCTGCATTCCATTTATAGTTTATGCGATGTTCAGTTTTAAAACATCTTTTTCTGTATGTAATAGGGTTGTCTATATATATAAAATAGCTAAGTAAACTTCCTTTATTTCTTTTCTTTCATTGTATTTGCAGCACTCCAACATAATTAGAAATCTTAGCTGATGAATCAAGCAGAGAAAAAATCTAGAAATGATTCAGAAAAAAAAATGTGAGGGACTTAGATAGGTGTAACCTATCAACAAGAAGAATCAGGGGGGACATAATAGCTGTCTTCCAGTACTTGAAGGGCTGCCACAGAAAAGAAGGGATTGACTTATTCTCCAAAGCACCAGAAGGCAGGACAAGAAGTGGAAGCTTGTTAAAGAGAGATCCAAATTAGAACAAAGGAGAAATTTCCTGTCAGGAAGAACAATTAATCAATGGAATAGCTTGCCTCTGGGAGTTGTGGGTGCTCCATCACTGGAAGTTTTCAAAAATAGAAATGGACAACATAAAAATAGAATGGACAACAGTTGACCAGGATGGTATAAAGTCTCCTATAGGGGTTTGGACTGGAAGACCTCCAAAGTCCCTTCTAGCCCTCTGATTCTATGTTCTAACTGAAGTGCCCTCGTGTGAAGTACCAAGGTACCCATACACTTCCAAAGGCTCAATGTACGAGGATGAGTCAAAAAGTAAATCCATTTTCTTTATTTCAGATGAGGTTTTTGATAAAAATACCTGAAATTTTCCCCAGTTATAAATGATTATATCATTTACGTTCTGAAATATTTTGTTTCTTACTTTTCAGGTTTGTAGACTCGCAAGGAAAATTCAAAATGGCTGCATCAAAAACAAAGAGCAGTGATTGAATTCCTTGTTGCTGAGGGGGAAACCCCTGTGAACATTCACAGACGATTACAAAATGTGTTTGCCTTCAGACTATCATCTCTTTGGCCCCATGAAAGAGGGTTTGAGAGGCAAATATTATTCCAGTGATGAGGAAGTGAAAACTGCAGTGAAGAAGTGGCTCAAAGAACAGTCAACAGAATTTTACAAGACAGGGATACATGCTCTCATTCCAAGGTGGAACATTGCTATTGAGAGAAACGGTGACTATGTTGAGAAGTAGGGATGTGATCCACAGAGGACCAGCTTCATTTTGATGTATGCTACATGTTCCTGTTTTGGTAATTATACCTGTCCTAAAGAAAATGGCATTATTTTTTGACTCACCCTCGTAGCTGTACAAAGCTGATTCGCACAATCACATGCATGTAATTACCACATACCAGGAGATAAACCAGGAGACACATACCAGGAGACCTACACAGTCCAAGAAAAACCTTGAAAGTGTCACCCAGGCCTTCCATAAAATGCAGCAGGAGTGTTGGCAATGTGCTTCATAAAGCACCCCCTTTTAATATTTTGTACAGCCCTCACATTTTCTGTCTATTTTGGGCTCATTTGTGGTCGCAAGTCAAAGGCTATCTGTAATTGTATTACAAACTATACCTTGTTTGTTATTCCTACCCTTCATTGATGGCTTGGTGCTTACATTAATTATAAGCAATTTGCCTGAGGGCAGGAATTTGGACATTGTTCTTGCACAGCAGGATGCTTTCCTTCTGATCCTTACAAATAAAACTGAAACCCATTCCGTTTATTAAGATCTTATTAACATCACAATTGGGAGATAGGGAGGAGAAAAAGTGAACATGCAGATATTGTGCGCTTCAAGTCTTTCTTGGGTGGCTAAATGATTTTGGGCAGAAAAAGCAGACTTGATTAGCGTGAGTCATCAGGAAGTGCTGATCTCCTCTGACAGGCAGATCTTATATTTTCAATTAATGATTCAATGCAGAACTATAAGTGTGGGTGAGAAAACCAGAACAAAACCTTTACCATACCCCCCACAGACACAGATAGACACTCATGAAGGGAGGGAGGGAGAGAGAGAGAGAGAGAGAGAGAGAGAGAGAGAGAGAGAGAGAGAGAGAGAGAGAGAGAGAGAGAGAGAGAGAGAGATGAAATAGAAGACTAAGGCACCAGTTCCCTCAATAACAAAGCAAGGGAGATCCCTAGTGGAGACTTTCTGTATAAGCAGTTAGTTTTGCATATTGCTTCAACAAAGATTGCAAATAAAATATCTTGTGTCAAATGGGAGAGGGGGGTGATTTTTGCATCAAGAACATGTCAGTGCAGTTATAAGGGCAAGGAAATGAGTGGGAGAAACATACGCAATAGGAAAAGATCAGCCCTCGGAACTAATACTTATCTGTTTTATTTTTATGAAGCAGTGTTGGTAGCCAGGCAAAATGCATGCCTTAAAAAGCTGTCTAACTCTGGAAATGGGTTTATTTTTGTCTGAATGGCTATAATGATTTAGAGGTGGTGCAAGACAGAGAAAGATGGCAAGGTTTTGACAGATATACAGAGACGCCATTTGCTTTGTTAAATCCCATCACTCACTTTCTTCATCTGGAAAAATCAGCTAGAAACATACAATAATTAAATACTAATAATCTATACTTTTAGGGAAAGGATCTTGCGCACTTACAAAAATGCAAACTTAGGCCAAATTATCAGATAGCTCTTAAAACTGAGATTTACAAGAAGGCAGAAAATAAGTCTTCATTGTACCTGTCAGTTATGGAAGGATGAACACAGAAAGAGGATGTGTAGAGAAAGTATTATATAAATGTCTACATCTTTCATTTACGTGTAATATCCCTAAACTCATTATTAGACGATACATCCATGCTACTATGCAGCAAATCAGCCAAAACATGTTCAAATACATAGTTTCATTAGAATAAACTGTACATGTTTGCAGGTGGTTGAATTATTATTCAATTGAATAATTGAAGGTGGCGCAGTGGTTAAAAGCAGCACTGCAACTACTTCAGCTGACTTCAGCTGACTGCTAGTTCAGCAGTTCAGCTGTTCAAATCTCACCAGGCTCAAGGTTGACTCTGCCTTCCATCCTTCTGAGGTCGGTAAAATGAGGACCCAGATTGTTGGGGGCAATATGCTGAACTCTGTAAACCGCTTAGAGAGGGCTGTAAAGCACTATGAAGCGGTATATAAGTCTAAGTGCTAAATGCTATTGTGATTCTTTAAGTTTTAGGTGTGATACTGCATCTGTCCTTTGATTATGAGTCTCTTCCCTACCTTTGCAGATTAGGATTGATAGAGGATGTTATGCATGTTTTATTATATTGTAGCTTTCATGAAGAGTTCCGTACTAAATATATTACACCTCTTTTGCTGCAATTCTCAGGCTGTTCAGAGCAATTTTACACGCCTTTACTTCTATCAGACCAAAAATGATTTTATCTTCTATAATGTGGCAAAATTTTGCAGACCGTGTGCAGAGTTCGACAACAGCCAGTACCTAGATCAGTGTTCATGTCAGCTGGTGACTCAACTTGTGTTGTTCATGTTGTGTGCCCTGTTATGAGTAATGCCATAATTTACTGCATTTATGCTATTGTGTAACAATAAAACATATATGTAGAAAATGAGTGAGTGAGTGAGTGAGTTCTGAAAGAATGGTGTTAAAGCTTAAACCATATGAAGGGAAACATGATAGCAGTATTCCAATATTTGATGGGCTGCCACAAAGATGAGGAGGTCAATCTATTGCCCAAAGCACCAGAAGGCAAGACAAAAAAAAGGCAAGATGGAAATTAATCAAGGAGAGAAGCAACCTAGAACTAAGGAGAAATTTCCTAATGGTGAGAACAATCAATCAGTGGAATAGCTTGCATTCAGGAGTTATGGATGCCCCTACCTTGGAGGCTTTTAAGGAAGAGACTGGACAGCCATTTGTCTGAAATGGTATAAGATCTCCTGCTCAAGTAAGGGGTTGGAGTAGATGACCTCCAAGATCCTTTCCAACTCTGTTATTCTGTTAATTTGAAAAATAATAATCCAAAGATCCAATTGTTTAATATCTGGTTACATTATGAAACAATTTCCCATATAATATCAGAAACAAAAACCATGGCCTACAGATTCTAGTACTGGACTGGAGCCAGAGATAATACATAATTAATTTATAAACACTAGCCAGATGTAATCAACAAACTGGGTTAAGAAATTGATGACAGTCTGTTATAAAAGTGCAGGAGTAAAACAAGCTCTGGATTTAAACTTTGGGACAAACAAACATGCACACACACATATAAAACCAGGTTTTTAGTCTTTGCAAAGGCTCTTAATTGTAACTAAGGTTCCTGCAATAAAGTATCTTATCTACACAAGCCAAGTGCCAGTCTTCCCACCAGAGAACCAGGATACAGAAAAAGAATGATTAGAGGTGATCTCAGATACTGTTCGAAGAACTATGTGGACTCAGCATTCTAAAATAGCACTTTAAAGGCTAAAATCGATACAACAAATTGGCAAAGATATCACCAAATCTAAGAACTTGCCAGACTGGTTATTGAGAGTCTAGACAAACTGCAACACAAAAAGATTTCTTGAGCTAACCGAAGATATGACCAGATTTTTTTTAAAAAAAACAAGAGACATGTTAGCAAAAGAAAACAAATTTAGAATAAGGGGGAGGGCAGAGTAATGTGAGAATTTAAAGCACTATTTAAGCATTAATAATACATCTATCAAATCAAAACATGAAAGAATGCAAGTATGAAGAACTGAGTATAGGAGGATTCTTGTAACTTCTTTAGAAACTCCACTATCCGTCAACAAAGCAAACTACAAATTGCGCATCATGGAACTTTACAATGTTGAGTTACAATTCTGAAAACTATATTCCCACTAAACATAGGGTGAACAGTTTGCTCTGCACATACAATAAGTTCACCCACCATTGTCTTTCTCCAGAGGTATGGAACATTACCTCATGAAGGAAGACCTGGAACATCTCTATAAAAGTTATAAGTACACTGAAGTTTTCCGATCTGGGCTGCAAAAATCCAAACAGCCACAAATACTTCTTGCATCTCTTTCCTATAATTAGTATTCATCTGGATACATTATTTCCCCATTTATGGGAACGAGTCCTGTTGGCATAATCTGCTAT
This sequence comes from Diadophis punctatus similis, assembly GCA_023053685.1. NCBI lineage: Eukaryota > Metazoa > Chordata > Lepidosauria > Squamata > Dipsadidae > Diadophis > Diadophis punctatus. Next base: position 2,720,071 of record JALIGW010000013.1, read on the forward strand.
ATTTCTGCAGATTCACATCTGGATTTTTGTAGCCCAGTGCCTCTACAACAGAACATTTGATGCCAAATTTTTGTGTTCCATCAAGGAAAAAAGTTATGATATTATCCTTATCCAGTTTCTCTTTTTCACTAGCTTGTGGAACTGAGTCCTCTGTCCATGATCAGATGAAGCATCGAACATCAAATTTTGCTGTGGTTGTTCCTGTACCAGGCTTGGCAGATGGCATTGGAGTTAGTATTTCTCTCCTTATCAAAGTTACCTTGTAGGGGAGAATGGGTGGCATAGAAATTTAATCAACAGATTTAACAAATAAATGTAAGGGGTGATCTGAATCTGAGATTATGCACCTTCTACTAATAGTAGACTATTTTGTTGAAATTTGCACAAGCATTCCTAACTTCAGCTTAGCTTCAATTGCTGTCAGAAAATGTTACGTTTGAAATATGGTTTGGGTTAATTTAGTATGGTCACCTATGTTGGGTCTAGAACATTGCCAGTTCTTAAAATAATTGACCCTATTCCCATCATCCTAGGACAGCGTGATGGTTAAGAGCTGGGCTTGTGAATGGAAAGTTGGCAGCCCAGGTTCAAGACCCGACCTCTACACCACTGGGTGAGCTCTCGTCCTTGCCCCAGCTCCTGCCAACCTAGCAGTTTGAAAGCATGCAAATGCGAGTAGATAAATAGGCACCCATTCAATGGGAAGGTAGAAGCATTCCATGACATCATGCTGGACACTTGACCATGGAAATGTCTTTAGACAGTACTGGCTCAATGGGCTTCAAACGGAGATGAGCATTGCCCTCTTCATGGCTTGGGACCAGATTATCTGAGGGACCATTTCTTGCCAGTCACATCTACTTGACCCATCAGAGTGGGGAGGCAGGGAACATTGCGGGTCCCATCCCCTAGGGAGATAAACCTGGTGGGACCCAGAAGAAGGGCCTTCTCCATGGTGCCCCCCTCTCTGGAACATCATCCCCACAGAGATTAGAATGGCCCCCATTCTAGCACTCTTCCAGAAGGCGCTGAGGACTTGGTTCTGCCAGTGGACATGGGAAACCCAGAGCGGGATGGAGCCCATTAAATGGCTCATGTGAGGTGCTGTCGCCAGGGCGGTAGGGGGAGTGATTTTAGTATATTAATTTATTATATGACTCTTCTTTTATTCGTTTCATTGTTTTTATGTGGGGTTTTATATCCTGTAAGCCGCCTTGAGTTGCCATGTGTGAATAGGCAGCAAAATAAATTCCCCAAATAGATAGATAGATAGATAGATAGATAGATAGATAGATAGATAGATAGATAGATAGATAGATAGATAGATAGATAGATAGATAGATAGATAGATAAATAAATAAATAAATAAATAAATAAATAAATAAATAAATAAATAAATAAATAAATAAATAAATAAATAAATAAATAAATAAATAAATAAATACTTGTTAATGATTAGTGGAGTAAAATCTGCAGGAACTGCATTACATTTTTTAACCATCACCTAATGTGCTACTCCTCACTTTATATTGCATTATATTGCATTACATTATCAGTGATGTCATCATGTAGTGGGTTTTTTTTCATATGTGACTCACTATTCAGTTAAATAATAATAACAACACAGGAATGGTCTGGCAACTTTCTGAATAGAGATTTTATCTATGAAATCCCATTCTATTAATTTCCTGAGCTAGCTCTGGTAAATATGATAAATATCTGTCCTTTATATTGCAAAATGTTGACTTAAAGTTCTTATCTATTGATAATTCTAGCATTTTCTGTTTAGGCTGGCCAAGTTAGAGCCATGTTGGATGGAGCATGCTTAAGGAAAGGAAAAATGCCTTTTGGTTCATTCTCAAGCAATATGCCAACTAGTGGAAAAGTCAGGAATACCCAGATTAGATCAACTGCTTATTGTACAAATAGAAGATTAAAAATGACAAAAAGAAATCAATTTGATTAATCTACATCAAGTCTTACTTTCCTGCTTACCTCATCTTTTTATCTTTACTGATTCAACAGATCATTTAATCAGCTGGATTTCCAATCTGAGGAAATGGTTTTCAGATTATTTCTTTTTGTAGAAATTAACTCCTTTTTATTATCACCATTTCACGAGTACATAAGCGGTCTACTATAAGCAATGCGGGTAACAATTGCAGAACATCTATTATTCCTATGAAACCAACACAAAAGCCAGGAAGAAAAAAATGGAGAAAATTTAACTTTATTACCTGAAAGCTATAAACTTTGGAAATAAGTTCTCTTCAAATGAGAAGCAGTAAATATAAAAGGTCTGTGCCTTTCTGTCGAACTTGCCAATACATTATGAACGAATACCAATGTAATTATGGCCCAAGACAAAATTAATATTGAGCCTATAAAAAAATAGTGTAATATACAATAATAATAATAAAAGAAGATGGGAGAAAGTTCCTAATTAAAGAATACATGGTCTGCTTTTTGTGTACCAATTTCAGAGAAAGATTGTATCTCTCTCTCTCTCTCTCTCTCTCTCTCTCTCTCTCTCTCTCTCTCTCTCTCTCTCTCTCTCTCTCTCTCTCTCTCTCTCTCTCTCTCTCTCTCGCTCTCTCGCTCTCTCTCTCTCTCAACAAAATACTCTTATGCAACTTTCCCTAATGCTGAATTTCACTTACTTTCCCCTAGCTTGCTCAAATGGACATTGATCTTTATTTTACATTTTAGCTTGCTAAATGGTTATCTGCATTCATCCCCTCTATCGTAATAATTAAACATACATCTAAGAAATAATGTGTGTATGTATGTGCATTCTGAAGCTTTGTAAGTCTTCTGGATTTCTACCCATGAAATATATGATTAGAACCTACTGCTGAATGCAACGAAGTCTACTTAAAATTCAAAACATGGTTATTGTTTTATCGTATCGTCTAGTCTTGCCAATTTCCTTTGCCAGGAAAGCAGTAGCTTATTCATACAGTATCGCTCTGCACTGCAATTAGATTCTTATCTAAAAGCTATCTTGTATTTTCTGGATCACGTAATGAAGAACTGCACATGCTGATGCCATTCTGGGAAGGCTATCTGTGTATGTTGTTAGTTTTTCATCCAAGACTTCTATTGAGTCTTTGAGGGGGATGTTGTTTGTCTTGTTTGCTTGCTTTTAAGAAGCGGTTTTCTCTGAGATGAAAAGTTAAAGCATATAAATGAGATCACGCATGCAGAAAATATATTAAAAACACCAGTAATTCATGGCTAACAGCCCAAGGAGGAAGTCAGCCTGTCAAAAGAGAGCAAGTAGCATGACTCCAAATGAAATTGCTAAAATGAATATAAAAGTCCCCAGAACATTCATTGTTCACACTGATTTAGAAAACCAGGCAGAACAAAATGTTTATGGCCTTAACTTTGAGCTAGAAACAAACATTATTGCAGAATTGATTTTTTCCTATTGCATATTACTGTCTCAATTCACAACAAGTTTCAGACCAAGTAAGAATAAATTCAGAAGCTTCTATGTGATACCTCCATTTTGGGGGTGAGGGTGGGTGGAAATGGTTACTCTAAGTTTTGGTAATGGTGGCAGAAGAATATCTCTATGTATTTTATATGCTTGTTGAAGAGAACTATGAGGGTGAGTCAAAACATAATGCTATTTTCTTTAGGACAGGTATAATTACCAACACAGGAACATGTAGCATACATCAAAATGAAGCTGGTCCTCTGTGGATCATATCCCTACTTCTCAACATAGTCACTGTTTTTCTCAATAGCAATGTTCCACCTTCGAATGAGAGCATGCATCCCTGCCTCGTAAAATTTTGTTGACTGTTCCTTGAGCCACTTCTTCACTGCAGTTTTCACTTCCTCGTCACTGGAATAATAATCCTCCATACTCACCAGATTTAGCGCCTTCAGTCTATCATCTCTTCAGCCCCATGAAAGAGGGTTTGAGAGGCAAACATTCCAGTGACGAGGAAATGAAAACTGCAGTGAAGAAGTGGCTCAAAGAACAGTCAACAAAATTTTACGAGGGAGGGATACATGCTCTCATTCGAAGGTGGAACATTGCTATTGAGAGAAACGGTGACTTGTATCTTATATGCTTGTTGAAGAGAACTATATCTGAAAAGATGAGCTGTAGATCATCCAGTGCACTGTAATGCATAATTTGGGAATGCAGGCAGTTCTCAACCACAGTTGGGGCCAGAATTTCTATTGCTAAACAAGGGGTTTGTTAACCAAAATGCAGCCACTTTTATTAACTTTTCTGTCACAATTGTTAAGTGAATAATTGCACTTGTTACGTGAGTCATTTGATTGGTAAATGAATCCAGCCTCGCTGGTCAGCAAATGGTGAGCACATGACTCCAGGATGCACAACCACCATAAATATATGTCAGTTGATAAGTGCCTGAATTTTGATCATTTGATGGGGATGTTATGATGATTGTAAGAGGACTGGTCATAAGTCACTTTTTTTCAATGTCATTGCAACTTCAAACAGTCACTAAATGAATGGTTGTAAGTCAGGCACTATCTGTAGTGCCTCAAGGATTTTTGTTCCTTTTTTTTCTTTTGCTGTAATGCCAGAGTTATTACCAAGTTCTCCTGGGTTTAGTTGGAAACAGAGGTCAATGACTAGCTTGTGCAGGTCTGTAGCTAGTTGTCTACAGCTTACCTGAGCTACACCTGAGAATGAGGAAGTACGTTTCAGAGCAGATATACAATAGATCGGGGGTGTCAAACTCGATTTCATTGAGGGCTGCACCAGGGTTGTGTTTGACCTTGGAGGGCTGGGGTGGGTGTGGCCAGGGTGGTCATGGCCAGCTCAATGTCACTCATGTTGGGGGGGGCTGTGGTGGCCAGAGTACTCTGCCAGCAAAAATGGGCTCCCGAGCTCTGTTTTCAGCTGTGATGGCCTCCTGCAACTCTCTGCCAGTGAAACCAGAGCCCGGGAGGGCTGCACATGGCAGTGCCTCGCTGGCAGAGGCACTGCAGGCCGGTCCTTTACTGTTTCCAGGGCGGCCCCATGGGCCAGATCTAAGCACCCCACAGGCCAGATCCAGCCCCCGGGCCTTGAGTTTGACACCCCTGCTATAGATCATTGTTTGATTTTGCAACAGTTGAAAGTATCACAAGCAGCAGAAGTGATTATTTTTATTTTTATTTATTTATGTGTTATTTTTGTGCATTTAAGGTGGTTTTGATTCCTTTATAAAAGTCCTCTGATGGGAGGGAAAAAGCCTACAGTACCACAATTGATGAAGGATGTTGCTGCTGTTAAACTGCACAACAGTGGCGGTCTTAAAATATGAAGCAGCCATGGTGAGTGTCTCTCCAATTCAGGTTCAATGGCTAAATGACTTGAGCAAGTTTGCATCTTGACTTCTTCCTGATAATATTGTGAGAGCCCCAGCACTTGAGACTTTCAAAAGGAGATTGGACTGCCATTTGTCTGAAATGGTGTAGGGACTCCTGCTTGAGTGGTGGGGTTGGACTAGATGACCTACAAGGTCCCTTCCAATTCTAGTAATCTAACTAATTCATATCTATACAACATTTCTTGCAACACCTACAGGGATTGATTATGTTGCCTCCAGGCTGGCAGACAAAATACTTCCCATTTTGCTTTGTGTGAATGATGCTGACATCTTGTCATTAACCCAGGGTGGCCTAAGGACATCCCTCAAGGCCCTTGTTCAATACTGTTAAGAGGGGAGAGTAATTATTAACCAGCAGAAGACAAAAGCCATGATCTTCTCTAATAAGGTGAACCTTTGACATAGAGCGAGTGAAATGTTACAAACACTTTGGTGCTTCTTTTCCAAGCTTCTTAAAGGAGATTTGCTCATGTCAATTATGCTACTTTCATGTTTCACAAAAGGGCCAGGTCAGTATTAAAAGTCCATCAAAAACAAAGATCAAACTTCATTCCTTCCGCTATAAAGCTATTTATTGCAAAACACTAAATTCTGTCTTTTAACTCATCATGTGATTATAACCGTAAATGATTATTTGAGTTAGATATTTGACAATATTTTAACATTTATCTCATTTTATCTTACATTATCTTATTTATTGTATCTTATTTAATTATGTTATTTATTTAATTGTACAGTTGTCACTGTAATATAAATTCCCCCCAAAATTGAATGCCTTTGTGGTTTTTGCTATGTTTTAATCCTTGACTGTCTTAACATTTGTTTGAGAGAGTTATGTTTAATTTCCTATGCCCTTTCAGTAACATTGGGAATAAATAAATAAACAAACATAAATAAATAAACATTCATGTTCTAGATGCATAGTTATTTGGTCATTTGCAAACAAACAAGCATAGCAAAAGAAAATCATAGCAATAAGGAAAAACTATCTTGCTGCAAAGATGTCATTCCTCTGTTGAATTAAAATATCTTGGAAGAGAGAGAGACAGAGAGACAGACAGAGACAGACAGACAGAGACAGAGAGAGGGGGAGAGAGGGAGAGACAGGGAGAATGAATAATTTCTTGGAATAAATACAGTACGTGGGCACAATATAAAGCAATAGCAATAGCACTTAGACTTATCTACCACTTCATAGTGCTTTTACAGCCCTCTCTAAGCAGTTTACAGAGTCAGCATATTGCCCCCAACAATCTGGGTCCTCATTTTACCCACCTCAGAAGGATGGAAGGCTGAGTCAACCTTGAGCCAGTGAGATTTGAACTGCCAAACTGCAGCTAGCAGTCAGCTGAAGTAGGCTGCAGTACTGCACTCTAACCACTGCGCCACCTCGGCTCTATATATAGGTATAAGAGTCCAGAAAATTAGAGGCAGTTGAAGCAGAAGACAACAGGAAAATGCATGCCCAGAAGCTCTGTAGAGCTGCAAGTTTGGAAATAAACAAACAAACGAACAAACAAACAAACAGAGGTAAGGTTTAATATGAATTGGTGATAGTTTTTGGAATGTGCAACAATGAAAATGAGTTAGGAAGAGCACTAAATAGCATTGTTCTAGCTGAAATGTACAGAGAAAGACAAGGAAGGGATGGAAAATTCTTGTTGATATTGTTATTCATGATGTTATATTAACTGCTTCTGGTAGAAGGAACATCTTTCATGTGTGCGGTACACTTGTTTTGGTTACAGTTTTTATGCTCAACTTGTGAATACATGCTTGCTTTGCCTTTTCATCAAGCACGTTGTGTCTGTCTATCTCATACCAAGTAAAATGTCATTTAGAAGACTAGTGACTAGTTGACCAACAACAATATAAACCCTCTGCGACAGATTATGGACTATGCAGATTATGCCTGTGAACCAGTGGCGGGTTCCTACCAGTGCGGTCCACTCTATAGCACCGGTAGCGGCCCGCTGGTGACGTCACAGTACCAGTGCGGTCGGTTGCCAGTGCCTGGGTGCCGCCATTTTTTAAAAAAAAATTTAATTTTTTTAAAAAAATTTCTTTTGCGCATGCCCAGAAGCCGAGCTTCTGGCACTGCACATGCACTGCCTTCCTACCCCACAGTGAGTCCAAGCAGGGGAGGATGGCTGAGGGAGCGCATGAGATGCTGAAAGAATGGGCGGCAGGAGCTATCTCCAATCCCCTCCCTTCAGCAGTCCGAGAAGCCACAAAAGTGAGGTGATGATCCTAAGCATTTTCACATGTTTGAGGCTTCTCGAGCTGCTGAGGGGAGGGGGAATGGGCGGCAGGACCTATCTCAGTTCCCCTCCCTTCAGCAGTCTGAGAAGCCACGCCCACCCGGTCAGATGGCTGGCAAGCCACAGCCACAAAATAAGCCACGCCCACAGAGTGGTAGTAAAAAAATTAGGAACCCGCCCCTGCTGTGAACCAGAAGAAGGGTGAAAAGAGTATAGGACACAGAGAAAGTTCCCAGGGTATCCTGCTGATTGTATGTAAGCTAAAGAAGAATCCCTGAACAGGACGAGTGCAATCAACTCTAAATTCAAGCTTTTCAGCAATCCAAATAATCTGAATTACCAGCTGTGGATCTACCCACTAGAAATGCTCTTCTCTATAGGAGGTAATAACCCTTTGCAGAGCACAGATAACCCAGAGCCTTGGGGAAGAATGACAAGCAAGCAAAGGCCCAGTTAAGCATTTTAATAGAAGAGGATCAGTTAAATCCATATAAGGAAAGAGGATGTGGCCTGTACTGTGTGCTGAATGAAGGAGAATGCAATGCTAGAATTGATGGCAAAGCTGAATGATATTGGGGAACACATAAAGTACAATTGTTTAATAGCTCTACTCCTTTGGAGCCTTCCCCAGAAGCAAGACCAGAAGCATCCGTATGACAATGGAGCTGAGTTTACAGTAAGCAAACTGAGGATTTCCTAGAATAGAATGCCGAAAGACTGTTCTGCCTTTATCTGAGAAAATGAAGTAAGAAGAAGAGAAGAGGAGGGAGCTCATTGGAACAAAGCAAAGTATTTGGTACATATATTCCCAAGAAAAACAAATTGAACTATGAAATAGAGGCATGGAAAGCACTCTTGATGATTGTAGGGAAACTTTATCGTTTCTATACACTAAATCAGTTTTTTCAACCTCAGCAACTTTAAGATGCATGGACTTTAGCTTCAGAATTCCCCAGCCAGCCTGCTAGGATCCCCAGCCAGCCTGCTAGGAATTCTAGGAATTGAAGTCTATGCATCTTAAATTTGCTGAGGTTGAGAAAAACTGCTCTAAATCAATATACAAACTGTAATCACTAATAAAAGTGTGACCTTCAAAGAAGATTCAAGAAATACTGTAATGATCTTTAGATTAGGAAACGAACAATAAGATGGACATGAACCAGCCCACCACCTCCACCATCAATTAAAAACTTTTTAAACAACTGGTTGAAATCAGACAAAACAAAATTAAACATAACTTAACTGCAGGTGTTGAAGTCGAATTATCCACTGGCATCAACAAAGGCATATCGCCCATCCATCTATATTACAAACAAATGTCAGTAAATTGAAATATATAATTCATTGATCAGAAGGGCAGACCAACAAAAAAGAAAAGTAGCAGCAGCAGATATGAAGTCTACTACACATAATGAAAACCTGGTTGTTGATTATTCTACCACATGACAGAGAATGTAAGTGATCATTCAGAATTGACTTGCTAAAGATCTAAAGTCTAAGATCTAGATCTAAGATAGCAATAGCAATAGCAATAGCACTTATATACTGCTTCATAGTGCTTTACAGCCCTCTCTAAGCGGTTTACAGAGTTCAGCATATTGCCCCCAACAATCTGGGTCCTCATTTTACCGACCTCAGAAGGATGGAAGGCTGAGTCAACTTTGAGCCTAGTGAGATTTGAACAGCTGAACTGCTGAACTAGCAGTCAGCCTGCAGTCAGCAGTCAGCCTGCAATCGCAGCATTTAACCACTGCACCACTTCAGATCTAAACTCTGACCAGTTACAAAATGTTATTTGCAAATATATGAGTGAAAACTACAATAAAATCTTTGCCCTAGTTATGAAGCACCTAATAAACAGATCATTGTTGAGCATTGCAACATAAAAAGGAATGCAAGTGGATGTGAATATGGCACCCCAGTATGAAGAATTTAAATAAGACATTTATAGGAAACAATCATTAGGACTGAAAAATACAGAAAAATAAAACAACAAAATACAAAAGAGCATAATTTCAAACATGATGCTGAGCATGGAACAGAGCATGGAACAAAGCATGGAACATTAAACAAAGTGCTTCATTTTGCACTTTGCCTTTATACAAAGAACGAGATAACAGATGGCTTTTTATATCAACTTATATTGATGATCTGGTAATATTGCTGAGGAAGTAACACTGACAGAAGGAAAACACTAAACCAAGATACTGAGTCAGAGGATCTAGGATCTGGGCAACATAATCCACTCTTTATTTATTATTATTATTTATTTATTTATTTTGTCAAGCATATATATAATTACAGAAAAAGTATAAACATGATTGTGAATACATAAAATGTATAAACATGGTTATGAGTACATGAGATGGTTACGAATACATGGGGACATGAGGACAGGGACGGTAGGCACTCTCTGGGAATACATAGATTGAGAGAAGTTAATGAAAGTTATCTTCCAAACCAAAAGCACAAATAGAAGCAATATTAGTTTGTGCATGAAGGGAGCTAAAGCAGTGAACATCCCTATGCTCTATGCCTACCCCGGTGAGATAAAAGAACAACAATAACCAATAATATAGATGTGTTTGGAAAGACATTGTGGCTACCACAAGAATTTATGCAGAATATCTTTGCAGCAACTCAGAATGATTGGAATGCAATAAATAGAGTTGTGCATTATTGAAAGGCAACCATGCACTAAACCTGTCTTCCTCTGACTTTAGGATGCAATTTAATTAGATGAGCAATTGGGATTGGAGTCAAACCTGGCAGAGAATCTTTCAGCAACTATTAGCTTTTGCTGAGACAGGCATCCATCAGTTGGTCAAGGGAAAAACAACCTTGGGTAATACTTTCTATGACCAAAATATACTATTTGTTTTAGCAGCAGAAGCTAGTCAGGAAGCAGTGGAAACTAAAGATTTAGGCCTAAAACTAAACAAGCCTGCATAGTCTTAGAAACTATTCAGCCTAGATTACACTAATTCAAATTGAGAAAACCAACCCAGAGAGGTAATGTATCATTTCCTGAGAGGCTCACAGGCACAGTAACATTTTTTTACCAAGGGTGTCAAACTCAAGGCCCATGGGCCAGATGCGGCCCGCAATGTAATCAGATGCGGCCCACGGGACTGTCCTGGAAAATGTAAGGGGCCGTCCTGCATCACTTCAGCCCGGTCTACCCAATGCGAAGAGGAAACATCGTGTTCTCGTCGCTTTGGCCTGGTCTACTCAATATGAAGAGGAAACATTGGGCCCACATTGCTTCGGCCCGGTCTACCCAATGCAAAGAGGAAACATCGGGCAGAGGTGGATTCCTCCAGGTTTGGACCGGTTCGTCCGAACTGGTAGCAAGACAACATGATGATGTCCCCAAACCGATTCTGTCGGTGCCAGTCCGAAGATGCCAACATCTTTTTTTTTTGGAATTTTTTTAGATTTTGTTTTTGAAAAAAAAATTGGGGGGGATTTTTTCTGGGTTTTTTTCTTCTGTGCATGCGCAGAAGTCGAGTTTCCAGCACTGTGCATGCGTTGCCATCATGTTTCCAGCTTTTTTTGGGATTTTTGGGGGGGCACTGTGAATGCGTGCACATGCAAAGTGGGCGTGTGCAGTCATGCAGCGTGGGAGGAAGTGAGCCAGCAGTGAGGTAAATTAGAACCCACCCCTGACATCGGGCCAGTGTGGCTTCAGCCCGGTCTACCCACTGTGAAGAGGAAACATGCCAGAAGTTTGGGGAGTGGCATCAAACTGGCCACGCCCATCCAGTCGGTCACACCCATCCAGTCAGCCACAACCGCCTGCCCCCCCCCAAGGTCAATCACAGTCCTGAGGCGGCCCTCAATGAAATGGAGTTTGACACCCCTGTTTTAGACCTACAGAAGGCATGACTGCAAATTCTCTCACAAGTCCTTAGACAGAAGAATATCATCATGAATTATTATGGAAATGAATATAGTTTATAAACCACTAAACGTTGAAAATGGTGTTGACATATGCAGCAGTTATTATGAAATGTCCCTACTAAGGCCTCTGAGTGACACTTGAAATGTATGTTGAGAGACAAACAAGGGATGAAACATTCTTGATTTTTGGATTTTTTTTCCCTATGTCCTATAACCACATCTTTGCTGTACCTCTGTGTATATGCTTCCTTTGAGCCCTGCTTCTTCACCAATCTCATTATGCCTAAATTACTACAAACCAAATACAATAAAGTGCCTTTGAAAAGCTAATCTTTTAAACTACAATAAAACAGTGTTTGTTGAATAGTTCACCGTTGTGCAGGGAGGGAAAAAAACCCCGTATATCTTCTTTGATTTCCTGGGAAGGGAATTAAAAGGACATCCCAAATCACCGTCCCATTTCTATCTAAAATATTGGCAGTGGCTTTTTTCTATTCTGTTACAGGAATTTGGTTCTATTGCCTTGATCTAAAACAACCAACTTTGCCAGTTTGAAACAACACTACAATGTACAGACATTTCCTGAGGCGAAAAATGATTTTATTTTATTTTTTATTTTATTTTTTTTTTAGAAAAGGAGAAAGGGAACAGTTTCTCGCTGAATAATTTTGCCCCATGTCTCTTGCCTTGAGCGGGAGGTTGGACTAGATGACCCCTGAGGTTCTTTCCAGCCCTATGATTCTATGTTCTATAATTTACCTTATTTCAGAAATTTGTTCCAAATGTTCTCATTAGGTTTCAGCAAAGTCAGAAATTAAATAAAAGGCAATCAACTTTAGTGCCTAGAAAAGAGATGAATGTCATTCTATGTTTCTCAGGATCAGCTTGGAAACAGTCCAAACCACACTGAGAAAGGACCAGTGCTTCTGAGCTTGCACATGTTTTTCCTACTGTGAAGTGAGAGTCCCTGCATCTCGATAATGTGTCTTATGTGACCTGACTATTTACTATGATTTGCTCAAATGCGCCTAGCTTACCATGATGTTCTTTGATTCTGGATGCATGCTGCTTGATTTAACACCATTATTATTTCTTGCATTTATGAGCTGTGAAAAGCAACGCTACACAAAAGCTTTATTGAATGCATAATGCCAGCAATATCCAATGGTTGTATTTCTCAGAATACATTGTGCACAGCAGACAAAAGGATGGCTGTATTTTTTAAAGTCCATACTGTTTGTCAGCCTTGATAGGTCTGATAAAAAAATATCTTGTTTGCCTTCTTATGGTTTAAGGAATTGGTAAGCTCAGGGTTGGCTCAGCCTTCCATCCATCTGAAGTCAATAAAATGGGGATCTGGATTGTTGGGGGCAATATGCTGACTCTGTAAACTGCTTAGAGAGGGCTGAAAAGCATTGTGAAGAGATATATAAGTCTAAGTGCTATTGATATTGCTAACTAAATTGGCTAAATTAGATTGTGTTTTGATGGAACTGGATGTTATACTCAGCAAGAGCTGCCACAAAACTTGACAATTTATATAAATCCATATATCATAAATTTTAGTCCTAATAATTCATGTTAGCTTAGCCTTCATATACCAGCCAGAGGTACCAAGTACATAGATATTTTAGTGCTTATTAGGTTTCCTGTCAAACTTGACCTAATTGTATCATCATCATTATCATCATCATCATCATTTCTTCATTTACAAGAATGGCTCTGAGCCCCATATTTTGAGTGGCTTTCTTTTTAAGATCTTGTTAGGACTAAGTCCAAACAGTTGGGTTGGCAATATATAAACCGACAATGTATATATGTAGGTTTAACTGTATTGATGTGATGTAGCTTTAACTGTATGCTATTTCTGATTGGCTGATGTGTTGCAAGTTACCATAAGAGGGAGCTAGAGATCATAGTTTACTCTCTCTCTCTCTCTCTCTTTCTCTGACATTGTTTCTCTGTTGTGTTTATAAGCTGTGATATCTTTGTTACTGTAATTGACAAAGACAAACTGGTAAGAAGAAGACTTTGTACTTCTAGCTATTGACTGATTTGAACATGTATGACCTGGACTGTTTATTGGACTGTGCTATTTCCTGAAGTAAAACTATATGCACTTTAATGTATCTCTGTGTGACTGAATAGTTATTCAAACCTACTACAATGCAACGTTTCTATGTGCATATCCTTGTTACTCAAGGGTTGCTCTGCACATACCTTAACAGATCTCCACCTGCCAAAGAAAAAGAAAGGTAGATCAGTAATTGCTTAGGAAGATAAATTGGATGATCAGGAGAACCTTCATAAATGTACTATGTCAATACACAATACTTAGATATATTCTGTTAAATGGATATTTTATGATTCATTATGACAGCTATTTTGGTGAGAAATTTCAAAATTGTCCACTGGTCCACCCCAATACACGAGTCAGTCCATTAGCTGAATCTAGCTGAATATTATCTATATTAATTTGTATAATGACTCAGGTGTTTTTTTTCCCCCAACATTACTTGGAGTTGCAAGGAATTTAATCTGAGATTTCTGCATACAAAGTGAGTGTTCCAGCACTATAATTCCTCTCCTAAAACATTATAGAGAACTTGTCAGACAGATGCTCAATTTGGACTTCGATTGATTTTGAGGCTAAGATCTATCACTCAGGCTTTTGAAGCTGTTAACAGAGAGAACAGACTTCATACCTGATCAGATTATGATACTTTAGCAATTAGACACATGGATTTAAACAGTATCTGGGAAACCTAGGAGTAATTTAAAAATAGGAAGTTAATAATAAGGAGCTCTCTTAGAAAGCAAAGATTTTAAATGTCATAAATGCAAATTACCTTAAATCGTACCTTATATCTATTTTAATATAAAAATTTAAAAAGGGATTATAAAGAAGTGTCTTTCAAATCATATTTTATATCTGTATTTGTTTTAATGCTTATTTTGAAACTGAGATCATTCATTCATTCATTTATTCATTCATTCATTCATTCATTCATTTATATCTCCATTGTAGTTCTGCCAAAGGAGCAGATCAGCAGGTTTAATAGTTTCTCTGTTCATTACTTCAACATAACTTTTGCTGATCTTGGGATTGCTGAAGTTACTTTCAGCAGCCAGATTGAAGAAAGAAAAGAAGTGATAAGTTAAACTGCTGCCCAAGAGATGAAATTGGAAATGGCAGAATCAGTTTGGGATTTGCTGAGCTCATCTGTGAAGAATAAGCATAAATAGCCTTACTGACAGAACAAAGTTATGTGGCTAAGTGTGCAAATGTCTATTTTTTTAAAGGGATTCCACATGAACACACAGAGCCAGTTCTAAAGCAACTCCAGGCCTCTAGGATCCTTGTCAGCCATGTTTGAGAGTCAAACTGATTTAGTTCTGGTTCTGGTTTGTATAGTTCAAACGGCATTAAAACTGATCTTTAAAAATGAAAGCAAGCAGCATAGTAGGTGCTTGGAGGCAGGCTATTTCTTCAGCTGCAAAGCGCTTGTCTCACTGTGTTTCCAAGCTTCTAAGCTTTAAGGATTTGCATGAGAAAGATGATGTATTTTCAATTTCCTTTCTTTTTTTTCTCTGCAGATGACCAAAACAAATAGATAAAGTATGAAATAAGTATAAGTGTGTGTGTGTGTGTGTGTGTGTGTGTGTGTGTGTGTATGTGTGTGTGTGTGTGTGTGTGTGTGTGTGTGTGTGTGTGTGTGTTCATATTAACTAAGTGACTCTGGATGGCTAACTATGAAAAAAATTCACAGTATATAAACATAAATAAGAACAAAGTTAAAAACAAGATTTAAAAGGTAGGGTTATGTTTTTAACAGGGCAGAGAGTATTCCTCATGATACCAGAGTTGCATATTGTCATGCCCCAGCATATAACTTTTATATACTGTTGTTGCTCTCTAGCCCCATCTAGTGGCTGGAGGGACAAATATGCCCCAACATATGATCTTTATATACTGTTGTTACTCTCTATCCCCATCTAGTGGCCGGAGAGACAAATACCAATTATATTGTTTGAAGATGACCCAACGCCTTTACTCATCAGCCCGCACTCTCAAAACAAGTGCATGCTGGGAAGCCAGACTTCATTTCCTTTAGCATTTGGAAAAGGCAGAAGCACAAAGAAGAATCCATCTTAATCTGTGGCACATGGTCATCCAAAGACAAACCCATCCCACACACAGAGCATTGCTGATGAGATTTAAATTACTTGTATTTATTAATTGTTATGTTCAGCAGTAACTCAATACTACCTATCTTGTATTTGGTTCTCATTGTATGTATCCCTATTTTCCCCAGTTTCACCATATCCTGTTCTTTCAATAAAGCATCCAGATCTATGCACACAGTCTGTTTTATTGGAGGATAGGTGAGTTTAGCTGCATGTTGAGCTGCACACAGACTAACGTGTAGTGAGGACAGAACACACATCACTTTTTGACTTCCATGGCAATTGGCAAAATCAGGTTTCAATACTCTTTCTGAAGGCTTTAAAAGTGGGGGAATCGCCTTAACTTTGGGGTAAAAGGTTCCTGATGGCAGGGGAAATGACAGAGAAGGCGCTCCTTTTTGATCCCAACAACTTAAATTCTTTAACCAATGGGATCTGCAACATATCCTGCCTGCCTGACCAGGTAGGATAGGCCGATATAAATAGGATGAGACTGGCCTCATGCCATGAAAGGCTTTAAAGGTGATAATCAACACCTTTGAATTGGATCAAGAAGCAAACCAAGCAAACCAATGCAGCTTGTGTAGTAGTTGTGTTATATACATAAGCCAAGGGGCACCTAAGAATGTTCATGCTGCCATATTCTGCACCACCTGTATCTTCTAGATA
Source organism: Diadophis punctatus similis (assembly GCA_023053685.1). NCBI lineage: Eukaryota > Metazoa > Chordata > Lepidosauria > Squamata > Dipsadidae > Diadophis > Diadophis punctatus. The sequence goes on from JALIGW010000013.1 coordinate 2,736,458, forward strand.
CTCTCCAAAGGTAGCGTCATGTAGAGCACATTGCAATAGTTCATATGGGAGATGAGCAGAGTATCAGTGAAGGGAAAAAGAGCTTCTCGATCCAGGAAAAAATGTAATTGGCACACAAGATGAAGTTAAGTGAAGGTAGGAGCAGGAGTCATTGGAATAGGAGGACCCTCAGATTACACATTGGGTCCATCTGGGGCAGTAGTGGGTTCCTGCCGGTACGGTTAATAGCTGTTGTTCAGCACAGAGCCGAAGACGCTGCTGCCGTTCGCAGCGCGGGGGCTTTCCCCGGACGCTGCCGCCGCCTGCATGGACGCTGCCAATTGCGTTCTTTTGCCCTCTGCACATACGCAAAGCATTCTGCATGCGCAGAGGACAAAAGAATGCAATTGGCAGCATCCATGCGGGCGGGGAAAGCGCCCGGGGAAAGCTCCCGCGCCGCGAACGGCAGCAGCGTCTTCGGTTCTGCGCCGAACAACAGCTATTAACCATACCGGCAGGAACAGGCAGGAACCCACCTCTGATCTGGGGTAGTGCAACCCCATCCAGGACCAAAGATAGTAAACTCCTGGCTGCCAATGATCCTCCTACCCACATCTACTCCATCTTATCAGTTGAAGATCATTGTTCCCCATCCAAATCTCCAGAACCTCCAAGCACCATGAAAGAGCACCCACAATTTCACAGTGAGAAGAAGGAGTCAGCCTATTCTCAGAAATACCTGAGAGCAGGATAAGAGGTTACAGATGGAAGATCAATCTAGAAGTAAGAAGAAATTTCCTGATACACAGAACAATTAATCAGTGGAACGGCTTATCTCTGGAAGTTGTAGGTGCTCCATCAGTGGAGGTTTTCAAGAAAAGACTGGACAACCATTTGTCTGGAACAGTATAGGGTCTCGTGCTTGAGCAGGGGTTTGGACTAGAAGACTCCAAGCTCCCTTAAAACCCTATTATTCTATGTTCTAAGCAGGCAATGGCAAACCACTTCTGAATTCATGCCAAGAAAACAATAGCAATAGCACTTAGACTTATATACCGCTTCATAGAGCTTTACAGTCCTCTCTAAGCGGTTTACAGAGTTCAGCATATTGCCCCCAAGAATCTGGGTCCTCATTTTACCCACCTCGGAAGGATGGAAGACTGAGTCAACCTTGAGCCTGGTGAGATTTGAACAGCTCAACTGCTGAACTAGCAGTCAGCTGGAGTAGCCTGCAGTAGCTGCATTTAACCACTGTGCCACCTTGGCTGGGGATGTTTCCAGGCAGCCATCAGGAGCAACCACTGACTCAAAGGGACATACAAACAAACAAACAAACAAACAAACAAACAAACAAACAAACAAACATACATACATACATACATACATACATACATACATACATACATACACACACACACACACACACACACACACACCTCAGCTTCTAATTTGGAAGTGGATATCATAACTCAGCATTTTTTGGAACGATTATTTCAACTCTTTGAGTTCCTTTTAATCGGACTTGCATTTGAGCATTTCTGAAAAATTTTAAAAATCTGAGTCACAGTCAAGATGGATGAATTTCTCTAGACAGAAAAGGTTGGTGCCCCGGGATAGTGAATTATAGATTATTACTGCTGTCATTTTATATTTCTCAGTTTGCCTTCAGGAACTCCCATTGATCCACTTCCTTTTTAAACTGCAGTAGATCAGAGCTTTTACTTTATAGTGACATTTTGATATACATTACAGCCAGAGAGGTCAAAATACTGAAAATTGAGATGAAAACAAGATAGAGGCACATAAGATATAATACAAGATAAAAAATGAAAAAGAACAAACAATCAAACAAAGCCATCTGATTGTAATGCAGAGAGGAATGTTGTTTTTTTCCCAAGACCAAATAAGGTTTTGATACTTGCAGCAAACTCAGATTTCTATGTGATGGAAAATAGATACCATCAAAGTAATAATATGACAATGAGCAATAATTTGAGGGGGTTATGAATTTCCAACTCTTCTCTCTGAAGTGCCAGCTGCTTTGCCATTTGCATTCACAAGGGGACTGTGAATGCAAATAGCAATAGTAAGAGACCATTTGTTGGCCACTAAACAGAAGCTGCTTGGATGTAATAGTCTATATAGGAATTTGTCCTGATTCTTCACCTAACAGAAGCAGATTTAAGGAAGATGCATGCTACACAGATTTACAAATTACTAAACAAATTACAACTGCTGAGCCGAGGTGGAGCAGCAGTTAGAGTGGGGTACTGCAGGCCACTTTAGCTGACTATGATCCGCAGGTCAGCGGTTCAAATCTCACCGGCTCAAGGTTGACTCAGCCTTCCATCCTTCCAAGGTAGGTAAAATGAGGACCCAGATTGTTGGGGGTAATGTAAATATACATTGCTTACTGGTGTAAACTGCTTAGAGAGTGCTTGCACTGTGAGGCGGTATATAAATCTCACTAATAAAATAAATAAATAAATAAAATTACTTATTCAGCTGAATAACATACTAAGCCATAAGCCAAGAATTTTTAAAAGATAACACCTTGGTTTATGTAATGCAGTAAGGCAAAGCTAAGCAAAGCACATTATTGCATAGTCTGATGTGGGAATATAATCTACCTTCCCATGTTTTTTTTTCAGCACCAAAAATATTAATTAGTGGAAGAAGTCAGGTATGTTTATTTATAGATTGCAATGCATACTATATTAATATTATAGCTGTTCAGCACTTCAGAATTGGTGACGAAAGATTGTAGGAGATAAAACCAGGAAGAATAACATTGCCTTCTGCAACTCTTCAAAGTAGCCGTGTTTTTTCTCCTGGGAGCATATGTTTTGCACTTTGCTTCTGTCACATAATCTGAGATAAGAATACAGCTACTTTAAAGAATTGCAGAAAGAGTTATGTTTCTCTCCTATTCAGGGGTGGGTTCCAGATTCTGCTACTGCTGGTTCACTCAGGGACGCGCTGGGCAGGCGGGTGGGCTTTGTGCGCCGTGCACATGCTTTGCGCACGTGCACATTTGCATTACTAAAAAAAAGTTTCTCCGCAGAAGCAAAAAACAAGATGGCGACACCTATGGCACCGCCGAGAGAACCAGCTCGGGGCCGTGGCAGGCCTGGGTCACTGCCGGTTCCAGCGACCCATGCTGCCAAGTTACTAATGGTTCTATAGAACCGGTCCGAACCGGTAGGAACCCACCTCTGTCCCTATTGTATACTTTGACACATCATATTGGAATTCAGCTTGAGTTATTGCATAACCATAAAAATAAAACACAAAATAGTTTTTGAAAGTTTTGAGTATGAATGTTTTATATTACATGATCAGTAACATAGCTTCTTGATTGCTTTTTTCTTCATCCTTACAAGGGAAAAAAGAGTATTTGGCAAAAAAAATGTAATGAGATTGGGGTGGCTTTTCTGAAATTCCCTACAAAGATGGAAGACTTGGGTTAGGTATACTTCCAACTGACATCTGTGGGTATACTTCCAACTGACATCTGTGCTGATTATAGCTTATTAGTTCTGACAGATCTTTATATTCTGAAACAGTATATAATTTGATGTTAACTTTGGAGAACAATAATAAGGAAGAATTTATTCTTATTCTTGAACCGCGGCCCTCCTGAGCTCTGTTTTTGGCTGCGACGGCCTCCTGAAACCCTCTTCCAGTGAAAACGGAGGTCTGGAGGGCTGCATGCGGCCCACCCAAGGTCTGATTTTGCTGGCAGAGGCACCACGGGTGCTCCTTTGCTGTTTCCAGGGCGGCCCCATGGGTCAGATCTAAGCACCCAGCAGGCCGAATCCAGTCTGCGGGCCTTGAGTTTGACACCCCTGTTGTAAAGTATGCTAATGAATATTCTTTGAAATAAATATCTAATATGTACCATGTTTCCCCAAAAATAAGACCCTGTCATATTTTTTGAACCCTGAAATAAACGCTTGGCCTTATTGCCATGCACTCAAAAAGCCCAATTGGGCTTATTATCAGGGGATGTCTTATTTTGGGGAAAACAGAGTATGCTAATTAATTTCAAAAGGAAGAGACGGTATTAATTTGAATTAAATATTTGCTATTCAATGTGTGAATTATATTATATTATATAGGACAGATATTTATGCTTTTTTGGGATATAATTAATGGATGTACTTCAAAGTTGATAACACACCGTTGATAAGCCTCTATAGATTTTAGTGAGTTTTTTTATTTACCTTTGTATTAATTGTCCTTTTCTTTTATCTGTTTCAATAATTCATAGCTGAAATCTATGATATACCCAACATCATAAAACTGTATAGTTGATTCTGTTTCAATGGTATATAGAAACAGTAAAGCAATTATCCCATGACTTGAATCTGCAGTATTCAATTTTCAGGATAATCTAGAATAAATTGTGACAAACGTCCATGAAATTACCAAAAAAAGTGATGTGACTTTTTTTTAATGCAACCTAAGTTCTTGTTTTTATCTTATTATATTTCTTGTACTGCCTTTTGACATCCTATAGGGATTTTCTTGGTCTTTTTTTAAAGTGATCCTTCCAGCTCTACAGTTCAATTAAGTGTTGCCCACCTGATTGTGATGTCTCCCTTGAATGACTCCTCTGATTATTTCTTGGAGGCCAGCTCGAGAGAGGATGAGGTCATTCTAGCATGTCAGGAACTGGGTTAATTAATGACTCTGAATGACCAACCGAAAGAGATTTACAGGAGGCTTCGGGTGGGGACAGCTTGCCAGGGTGAACAGTCAGTGAAGATCAGCCTTCTGTGGTAGATCCGAGAGCAAGCAGGGCAGAGAAAAGACAGGAGCAGTGGAGATCTACCAGATTACTCATGAGAAGCCCTTGCCCATCTTGATGGGCTACACTGGAAATCTATTTATCATGGCAGGCAGAGGGAGGTGTTGCTAGGATCAACGTGTTTGGTTTATGGCTGTGTGTTCCTTGTGCTTCCAGCTTGACTTTGTGCCTTGGAGACTCTGATTTTTTCTTGCCAAGTGAGCACTTGTGGATGTATTTCAGTTTGGTCTGGTGGAGTTAACTGTTGGGTGGACTGACTTGTCACAGCAACTTTCCATTGCTTTATTGACTATTGGCCATTGCTTTGTGGACTAACCTTGGCCTGCTTGTGGCTGGATTTATTTCAGACAGTTCTGAGGCTGGGTGAAGGAAATTGCTGGGGAACATTAATAATGTCACGATGTGAATTATTGCCAGTTGTGCAGATCTCCTGTTTCTTGTATTTATGATCAAGCAGACATGTGATATGTTTTACTACGCATGCGTGCATTCCAGGAGTTTTTTGTCAACTACCACTTCTTCATTCCTTCTCTTCTCCATTTCTGCTGAAGACAGATGGGACTTCATTAGCTGGAAAGATGTAGCTTATTAAGAGTCTATTTTTATTATTTTTGTACTGAAATAAATATTTTGTTAATTAGATTTGAATCTCGGTTTTATTTTCCAATGCGAATGACTTCAAAGAAGCAAGATCCACAGATCACTTCTGATAGGAAACATTCCTATCCTGACATGGATAGGACACACTTTTTGTGTGAGTGAGTGAGTGAGTGAGGCAGTACACTGAAACACATACAGGCAAATCATTAGCTTCAGTCATTTATCACTTTAGATTTAAAGAAGGCACCTGAGACATAAGTAGAGCCTAAATAATTTGTACATTAAAATTTTGCTTGAGGTCAATACTTTGCTTTACAGATTTTGATTTACTTTTTAAATAGATTTTTTAAATTAACGTCAAAGGAGTCTGGGAGCCTGAAGAACACCAACAGAAGCACTAGTAGTATACTCCTGCTGAATTACAGACCTCTTTCTAATAAACCTGGACTTATTTTGGAACGATGAAGTTCCAAATTGGGATTGAATGACAATTTCCCCCCACAGTTTTGCTGCTTTATTGTTTATTGCTTTTGCATCCTGTTCTTTCTTTTTTCTTTTTTCTTTTTTTCTTTTTTTCTTTCTTTCTTTCTTTCTTTCTTTCTTTCTTTCTTTCTTTCTTTCTTTCTTTCTTTCTTTCTTTCTTTCTTTCTTTCTTTTTTCTTTCTTTCTTTCTTTCTTTCTTTCTTTCTTTCTTTCTTTCTTTCTTTCTTTCTTTCTTTCTTTCTTTCTTTCTTTCTTTCTTTCTTTCTTTCTTTTAGAAAGGGCAGGCTGTAAGGGTTGCAAAAAGAGGACAAGAGTTTGCCTATAATGTATGGGGATCCAGCCAAAAAATTATTAGATACAACTGATATAATTGAAACACACACAGAGACATCTTTAACATCCTTTGATGCTCCTAGAAAAGAGATAAGACGTTGATCATGGAACTGCACCCTTCATACTGATCTTGCTTCATTCCCCACCATGGCTGTTCCATTCAGATAAATAACCTAAGGGCATCACAAGTCTTTAATAGAATCATACAAATTGCTGAAGAGAGGCTTCTGATGACAAAATGCAAAGTGACAAGTCGCCTAGGAAAGAGACCTCAGAAAACAGCTGTCAGCATCTGCCCAGGAACAGAGAAAGCCTTTGATTTTATTGGTAATAAAATCATTTGGTGCCCGGTTTGCTCCTCTAATGTTCTTAATTTAACAAGAAGAAAGAGTTCAACATTGAAGAGAACACCAACAACATAAAATCATCTGAAAGATTGATAAAACTAAGGAGGCATGACCAACCATTCTTTTTCCTCAAGCACATTCTATTTGAATTTACACTTAATTAATTCTCTTTAAGAAATGCTTAAACACTTGGCCTAATTCCTAAAAACTCCCTGAAAACATGAAACTAATAAGAATTGCCCACGGTGTAATTTTATATATATATATATATATATATATATATATATATATATATATATATATATATATATATATATATATATATATATATATATATATATATATATATATATATATATATATATATATATATATATATATATATATATATATATATATATATGAGAATGTTACCTTCTTTTAAAATTATTATCTGGTTGTTCTTCTTGAACTTGCAAATGATTTCTTCTCTTTTGTTAGCTCAGTCACATGAAACAGTTTCAACCTTTGCTAAATGACTATCCTATTTCTAACAAAGTGGTATTTTATCAACTGCTTCTTGAGATATGATGAGTGGACCTGAATGTCATATCTTGTTCTTTCTGTGCACATGGAAATTGCCTTAATCCTTGTCTGCACATGTTTAATTTAGTTTCCGTATTTCAATGAGAAACAAAAGGACTGAAAGCTAAATAAGAAAAGGACAAAGTTACAGAATGCTCCCACTTGAGGCAGGATATAAGGCTGTTCCAAAACTGGCTTGATGAGCCACGGTGGCACAGCGGTTAGAGTGCAGTGCTGCAGACTATTTCTGCTGCCTGCCTGCTGCCTGCAATTTGGCAGTTCAAATCTCATCAGGCTCAAGGTTGACTCACCCTTCCATCTTTCCGAGGTGGGTAAAATGGAGACCCGGATTATTGGGGGCAAGGAATGGGGCTGTTCGCCTCCTCCGCTTCGCCATGCCTGGTTGGTCCCCAGGCTTCCGCCCCCAACCATTCGGGTGCTGTCTTTTGTCCTTGGCTGAAACAGCCCTAGCTCTTCGGCCAAGCCCTTCCGTCACAGCCCCTCCTGTCACAGCCCCTTCGGCCCAGCCCGTTCGCTGAACGGGCCCAAAAGCCCATTCACCCTGGGCTTTGGGGGTGCACAGGACACTTTGCCACCAGCCAATCAGAGGAGCAAGAATCCCACCCCCTTCTCCCTCATTCCTTCCTTTCCATTCCCCTCCACTCTGCCTGCATGTGTGTGTTTGCAAGCAGCCTTTTTAGGAGAAGGAACGGGAAGCCTTCCTCCCTCCCTCCCTCCCTCCCTCCCTCTCTCTCTCTCTCTCTCACCCCCCACCTCCTCTTCCCCCTTTGGAGTACGGATAAAGAGGTGCCCTAAAGCGTGTGTGTGTGTGTTTGCAAGCAGCCTTTTTAGGAGAAGGAACGGGAAGGGGTAGCCTTCCTTCCTCCTCTCTCTCTCTCTCTCTCTCTCTCTCTCTCTCTCTCTCTCTCTCTCTCTCTCTCTCTCTCTCTCTCTCTCTCTCCCACGCCTCCTCTTCCCCCCCCCATTTGGAGTACGGATAAAGAGGTGCCCTAAAGCGTGGAATTATGATGATGATGATGGGAGAACACTTTTAGAAAAACTCAGGACTTCTGGAAGAAACAAGTTTTTTTTTTTAAAAAAAAAAAACCCTTGCTTTCACTTCTTGTTCTGTGGGTTTTAGTCCCAAGAAAATGCCACCATCCCTTTTCGAACAGCTTGGGGAAAAAACTGGGATCAGACATAACCTCTGAGTCCCATAAAATCCTCAAAAACAAAACAATAATAAAAGGAAACCCAAAGGGGGGGAACCCCTGTTCTAGGTAGTATATAAAGAGATACATATATAAAACAAGCCTTCAATAATGTTCAAGTGGAAAAGGCAGGTGCCCCACATATTACTGAATTTTTTGCTCCATAAGATGCACTCCCCCGCAAAAAAAGTGGGTGGAAATGGTGCTGGTCCTTTGGTGAATAGCAGCCAGGTCGCGGTGACGGGGTCCTTTTACAGTGCTGAACCCCGCCTCTTCTGTCTTTGTCATTGCCCGCCTCTTCTGTTCTGTTTTCCGCAGTGCAGGAGTCAATAGGCAGAGCTGGCACATGAGGGGACACCTATCTGTGGTCCTCTCAGGCTCCGCCTGATATTTTGTTCTTGTTGTCCTCATCTAAACCAAGGTGCATCTTATGGTCTGGTGTGTCTTATGGAGCGAAAAATACGGTAACTCCACAATTTGCATAGTGAGTGTAGGTGCATATAAAATGCCACGTTGATCATTGAACAAGCAGGAAGGTAACCTGGTGTTTGTATAAAATTGTGAACATGAGGACATAAAAGAGAAATGAATAGCAATGGGAGAAAAGCAATTGAATCCAAACCAAGAGTATCAGCATCTCTTTTATTTTGACTTAAATTTATAGATGTTATCTCTCTTTGATGCTAAAATGGCTTGCAGATGCAAACTCTATAACTTTTATAAAGAAAGCTATCTCTCCTCCCCAAATAATATAAGATATATGCTGAAAGATACATATTTTCAATAGCTAAAAATAAATTTACCCGGTGCAACTCTTACTGATGTCTTCTTGACTCCTTGTATTATATACTTGTACGAAGAAACTACATGGGTAAGAATTATAAATAGTTTTATTTTGACATAAAAGTTGCCTTTGTATATATCAGGAATAGCAAAGGAAGAAAGTTAATGTATTGCTAGTCAATAATAATAAGTCCTTTGCCTGCCCATAGAAAATCCTAGAAATTGATGTCACCAATCAGATGTCCAGATTGTCCACAATATTTTGAAATGGCTCTCCAGAGTCTAAGATAGGAAAGTCTCAGAAAGTTTCTCGATAGTACCAAGAAATTGAACTAGGATATTTTGCATGCCATACATGTGCTTTGCAATTGTTTACTTTATTGTTGTATGCATATATTGACAATACATTCATCCTGTTCAGCTAAGTTTGACTATATAGAAACAACATAGATATACAATACTGGGGGGAAAAAGTACGGAGCATACTACTACTACTACTACTACTACTACTACTACTACTACTACTAATAATAATAATAATAATAATAATAATAATAATAATAATAATAATAATAATAATAATAATAATAATAATAATAATAACAACAACAACAACAACAACAACAGAGTTGGAAGGGACCTTGGAGGTCTTCTAGTCCAACCCCCTGCCTAGACAGGAAACCCTACACTATTTCAGACAAATGGTTATCCAACATCTTCTTAAAAACTTCCAGTGTTGGAGCATTCACAACTTCTGGAGGCAAGCTGGAGGCAAGACAAAGAACTACCTTACTTCTTGGAAGTCATGTGATCCTTAACATCGTCTCCCTCCATATACAGTATGAACAAACTGGGTGAATTTCATATGGAGGGATAGAATAGAATAGAATAGAATAGAATAGAATAGAATAGAATAGAATAGAATAGAATAGAATAGAATAGAATAGAATAGAGCTGGAAGGAACCTTAGGGGTCTTCTGATCCAACCTCCTACTCATGCAGGAGACCCTATACAATTTGAGACAAGTCCAGTCTTTTCTTTAAAACCTCCAGTAATGAAGCACCCACAACTTCTGAAGGTTTTCCTGGTTAATTGTTCTCACTGTTAGGAAGTTTCTCCTTAATTCCAGGTTGCTTCTTTCCTTGATTAATTTCCATCCATTGTTTCTTGCCTTGCCTTCTGGTGCTTTGTAAAATGACACTCCTTTGTGGTGGCCCCTCAAATATTTGAATACTGCTATCATGTCACCCCTAGTCCTTCTTTTCTCTAGACTAGCCATACCCAATTCCTGAAACTGTTCTTGGCCTTTAAAGTCAAAATTAGCAGGGTGAATTCAATCTGAAACCCCATAGACCACGGGTGTCAAATTCTCTGCGTCACGTTTCCGTCACGTGATATTTTGCAACTTTTCCCCATTTGCAGAGTTGGGGTGAGTGTGGCCTGTGTGTGACATATCTGGCTGTGGGCCACCAGTTTGACACCAAGTTGGGCTATCATACAATCTCCTGTTGTCATGGTTTATAGTCCATAAGAATCACCATCAGGTATGCATTGGGAAGGATTATTAATCACAGGCAAATGACATTCCAGGAATGATCTCTCTGCATTTAAAGAATCATATAATGTTCAAACAGTGTCACAAACAAGCAATTTATTTAAGAAAAGCTATAGGTGACCTACTTTCATACTGTAGGAAGTTAGCACCCACCCCTCTCCTAGAAAAAATGAAATATCCTAGGAAATATTAAAATGGCAGAATATTATATAGAATATCCCTGGGAACATGCTTTTAGGCAGGAAAAAAAGACTCACTCTTAGTAGCCCCCACCTTTGTCAATGTGCCATCAAGGAATGGCCGGGATCACTCATATCCCCCCACCTTTGTTAATAGCCTGGTCCAGTCTATTCTACATAACAAAGATCTACCCCCTTCAGGCAGACCCATCTAGCAAACAGAAACTAAGCAATGGCACCTGGGAAGATTACATCAGCCAAGCCTGGGATGCAGACAAAAGCCTACAGAGTTAGCTAAGACTCCTGCCCCCTGGGAGTCTGACCACCAATCAGAGTGCATTTCTTATACAGGAACAGGAAACTCTGAGGTGGGGCCCAACAGAGGTTATAAAAAACTCAGAGACTCTCAGCAACTCCCTTTTCTCTCCTTCAACATCCTCGAGGCATGTGATCCCCCTTTCCCTAGGACCTCAGACCTTGTGGCCCTGCTGTCCTCCATTAAACCATCTTTCAAGAAGTCCCATGCTTCCAGTGTCTTTTTCCCCACTTGGAACCAAACCCAGGAGGATATTCGTTACAACAATACCCTAATCTCAAATGTACCAGAAAGGAACAATCTGGTGTCTTCCGCATTTCTTTGCCTTACAGCTCCCAGAATTCCTTAGCATTGACTGGTTGGGCTGATGTGTATGTCTTGTTGTCTTGTTGATTCCTGGTGACCGCCTGAAAATGTCCACTGCAGTTTTCTTGACAAAGTTTTTCAGAAGTGGTTTTTCCATTGCCTTTTTCTTCCTAGGGCTGAGAGTAACTCAGATGGTGTTGATCACCATCTTTAAAGCCCTTCATGGCTTAGGACCAGGTTATCTCCGGGACCGCATTCTGCCTCACACTTCCCTTCGACCGGTTAGGGCCCACAGAGTTGGCCTCCTCCAGGTCCCGTCAGCTAAGCAATGCCGCCTGGCGGGCCCTAGGGGGAGAGCCTTCTCTGTGGCAGGCCCCGTGCTCTGGAACCAACTTCCCCCAGAGACCCGAACTATTCCCACCCTGCTGGCCTTCCGGAAAGCTGTTAAGACCTGGCTTTTCCTGCAGGCTGGGGGTAGAGCTTAATCCATTTGAGCTCACCCCCAAGTATGTATGAAGCTGAATGGATATTAAATGTTTTTAAGATGTTTTTAATTTTTATATTTGTTTTTAATGCTTGTTTATATTGGTTTCTTGTATTTTTTTTCTGTTGTACGCCGCCCGGAGTCCTCCGGGAGTTGGGCGGCATATAAGAAACACCAATAAATAAATAAATAAAATAAAATAAATAACTGGCCCAAGATCACTCAGTTGGCCTGGTGGCTTATGTGAAACTAAACTAATGGTCTTCCAATTACTAGCCTGATGCCTCAGCCTCTACACCAAACAGTGGGATAATGACCACCTCGTCTAAAATATGTAGAAGCATTACATTGCCTATTATCACAATTTGGCATACTGCAAGCTTTTCCTGCCATTAATTTGTTGGATGCCTAAATGCTGTGGGAAACAGTTACTGGCTGATGAATATGAAAAAGAAAGGAAATGTCTTGTCCATATGCTGAAAGAGAAATTTAGAAACAGTTGAAGAAACATTTCTAAGGGAAATACAACGGAGCTTTATCATGATAATCCTTGGTGATATTTGGCAGTAGAATTGCAGCTATGATAGACACTGTGCTCACACAAAGGAAAATTCTGATGCTTTGAAATAATGAAACAGTTTACCTGGGAACCTCAACCCATTTCAGTGTATTTATAATCTCTTTTTGCTGTTTCTGATAATGGCATGATCACTGCGACTGCTCAACTCATCTGAACTAGTTAACAGAAACAGAGAACACAGAAACATTATTTTGCTTTAGAAAGGCTTGTCTTCATTCCATTTTTAATAAAAAAAGAAAATTCCTATTGAGGTCTCCTCCTGCGTGTAATTTTTGTACTAAAATCAAATATCTATAATCCTCTTATGCTATAAGTCCATATAGCATATCAAATACCTTTCTATGTCTCTTTGGATTTTGTTCCTTCAAACAGTACTGTGTTAAATGATATTTAAATAAAAGATAAGTTTCATTACAGAGAAAATGAATCCACAACTATTTGTCTGTCTGTCTGTCTGTCTGTCTGTCTGTCTGTCTGTCTGTCTGTCTGTCTGTCTGTCTGTCTGTCTGTCTGTCTGTCTATCTATCTATCTATCTATCTATCTATCTATCTATCTATCTATCTATCTATCTATCTATCTATATCTATATCTATATCTATCTATCTATCTATCTATCTATCTATCTATCTATCTATCTATCTATCTATCTATCTATCTATCTATCTATCTATCTATCTATCTATCTAGATATCTAGATATCTATCTAGAGATCTAGATCTCTAGATCTCTAGATATAGATATATAGATATATCTGCCTGGATGGTCCCAGGAGGGGCCGAAAGGCAAAAGGAAGCTGTGATGTTTCCTTCCATACACCAGGATGACTCGACAGAATAAACATATATAACCCTTTCCTGGTGAAGAGCTGATAGGGAAGAGAACCTTGTGGCCTAGAGGTTAAACTTCTGCCTTACAAGCAGACTGCCCAGGTTCAATTCCCACTACGGGTATGGCTATCTGACGAGAGCAAAATAGCTCAAAATAGATCTATAATAGTCTCTCTTTATTTTCATTTATCAGCAAAAAATGTTACACACACACACACACACACACACACACACACACACACACACACACACACATGTGTATATATATATGTGTGTGTGTGTGTGTGTGTATATATATATATATATATATATATATATATATATATATATATATATATATATATATATATATATATATATATATATATATATATATATATATATATATATATATATATATATATATATATATATATAACATTTTGCTGATAAATGAAAATAAAGGGAGACTTTATTTATATATAAGTATAATATATATATAAACCCGAAGAAGAAGGTTACTTTCAGAACCCCTGACAAGGTTTGGGATTAGAATAAATGTATGAAAATACACAGAAGTCTTAAGGTCTGCTATAGAATATATTAAAGTTGGGTTATATTTTGAAGGATAATAGAAGAATTGCCTTGAACTTCATTCACGGAATGGTGCTCATTCAGTGTAAGGATTGATTTTTCTTTGTTCAATCAGAGAACTAATCAGTTCAAATATAAAGCCAATATTTCATAGGCTGTTAACTGTAATGGGAAAAAAACAGTGTAGATAAAAGGACTATATTAATATAATAAGTTGAGATATAATACATACGTATTTATAATACATATAGTTTCCTTAACAAAAATAGGAAAGTAGATTCTTGCAGGATGGGGATTTTTCTTCCCATTTAAAACTACAGTAGGCTGAAGTCATCCCTACAGACCATGTCAAGTAGACATTAATTTTCTCTTCCTTTTTTTCTTGACAAGGTTCCAATTCTTGGACAAGATTCCAGTTTCAAGATTCAGCTGCACAGTAGAGCCAATTCAACAAGTGACATTTTTCCAGAGTGTCATAATCTCAGATGAGATAAAGTTTCCTCTGAATTAAGCTTGAGTATTAGTGACTTCAAGGATACACCTATGCAGTTTCCTTGGCAACTGAAAGTAGAAGTGTTTACCATTGCTTCTGCCTTCTTTGTTTATTTACCTTCTCAGTCTTGCCTCCAGACTAGGCATACTGTCTCTCACTTAAGAACTAACCTGGTCTGACCTTGCTTAATTTTCAGGGACATATGAGGACATCCAGGTGCTTAGTCTTCAGGGATGTATGAGGTCATCCAGGTGCTGAGATGTGGAACTATCACTGTCACATAAATGTCTGGTTCTTCTTTTTCAGTACTTCATCTCTTCAAATATATAATACCAATGACAAATTACCGTATTTTTCAGAGTATAAGACGCACCTTTTTCCTCCCTAAAAGTGGCTGAAAATTTGGGTGCGTCTTATACTTCGAATGCAGCTTTTTTTTCCAGCCCTAACTAGGTGCTAACAGATCTTCCCAGCTCTTACCTTGCAGGCTTTTTCATTGTTACTCTCTCCAAAGAATGTTTTTCCAGCCCTAAGTCTTTGCAGAATTTTTTTTCATTGCTCTACTTGCTCCGAGTAAGTTTTTTTCTAGCCCTAACCAGGTGCTTACTATCTTCCCAGCTCTTACTGGCTTGCAGGTTCTTTCATTGTCACTCTCTCAGAAGAATTTTTTTTTTAAGTCCTAACCAGGAGATAAAATAATGTGCTGAAGCTGCTCTGAATAAGTTTTTTTCTAGCCCTAACCAGGTGCTAACTATCTTCCCAGCTCTTACCGGCTTGCAGGCTCTTTCATTGTTACTCTCTCAGAAGAATGTTTTTCCAGCCCTAAGTCTTTGCAGGGTTTTTTCATTGCTCTACTTGCTCTGAATAAGTTTTTTTCTAGCCCTAACTAAGTGCTAACGATCTTCCCAGCTCTTACCGGCTTGCATGCTCTTTCATTGTTACTCTCTGAGAAGAAAGTTTTTTTAAGTCCTAACCAGGGGATAAAATAATGTGCTGAAGCTGACCAGACTATGGATGCTAGCCAGATGAATACCAGGTAGGCAGATTGTTTTCCCCTATTTTCCTCCCCAAAAACTAAGGTGCGTCTTATACTCCGGTGCGTCTTATACTCCGAAAAATACGGTAGTTGCAAAATATGTGGATTTGAGACATGGACAAAAACTCTGAATGTATTGTGCAGACACTTTTATGTTCTGGTTTCCATAAAGTGATAACTTAGTGTCGTTACCGTGCTTTAAAATCTGATGTTGAAGCTTCTAGGTTTAAAAAAGATTACAGAGTGCGACAATACACAATTGTTATTGTGGAAATAGCTCGTGAATGATGTCATTTTATCAACCTTTCACTTCATTGTATCAGAAAAAATTCACCCAGTTCTTAGAGGTCATATTTTCAAGCATCGGCCATTATAAAGCTGATTTTTAAATATCCTATTCTAAGGCAAAGCCAGCCAATGGCCACATGACAATCTAAGATGTTAAGGTTTAGGAGCATCAAACATGGCTTGATTGTTGTTATTGCAGATCCCTGGAAATAAAAGATTGAAATGATCAAAGTTTTAGCTTCATTACATTGCTAATTTGAGACCTGGGTACACTTAGCAGAAGTGAAATGCAACTTCTAATGAAATGTCAGAAATTGAAGAGACTACACTGAGCTATTTTGGAGGTGTGGGCTATAGTGGAAAATAGATTTTTTTTGTCCCTTTTCTTTTCTCTTAAGAAAAAAATCAAACATTTTGGGGGAAATCAGGAGTTTTAAAGGCTTCACACAGAACAATTACACCCCAGTTTCAATGACAATAGTACAAGAAATAGGTCAGAATAATGGTCCTAATTACCACAACTCAATCTGTTTTGGGACTTGCATATTTTTTTCTCAACTCCGTGACATTTAGTGAGGTTAAAAAATATGCTGAAACTGAGAATAGCTTTGTACAATGGAAAATGCAATGCACATTATGTATTTTCAAGAACGGGGAACAATTGTGTCCAAAATACCACTGGGCAAAGATGTTTTTCCGTGTATCAGGGGTCCCCAAACTTGGCTACTTTAAGACTTGTGGACTTCAACTCTCAGAATTCTCCAGCCAGCTATGCTGGCTGGAGAATTCTGGGAGTTGAAGTCCACAAGTCTTAAAGTGGCCAAGTTTGAAGACCTCTGCCATATATGAAGATGACAAGTATTTCCTTGCCTTCAATTTATGATTGCATATTGAATTTCATGGGCAGGATGGGATGACAAATGGGTTGATTAATTGGGATCTTCCAAATGAAGTGTAGGCACAAGGAGTTGCACTAGCAGATTAAAGCGGAAGGACACATTCTAAAAGTAAATTAGGATGACAGACAAGTCAGAAGGTTGGTCAAAGAACAATAAAAGATTACATGAATAAAAGACGCAAGGTACAATCCAACCTCAAGAATGCATGGTCTTCAGATAAGGTTGAAGTGGAGAAGAAATCCTCCAACATTCCTTGTTCAAATGAATGAGGTGATTATCATGAGTAGATAGGACAGTGGTGAAATCTGATTTTTTTTACTACCGGTTCTGTGGGCATGGCTTGGTGGGCGTGGTGTGGCTTGGTGGGCATGGCTTGGTGGGCGTGGATTTGTGGGCATGGATTGGGGGCATGGCATGGGAAGGATACTGCAAAAACTCCATTCCCACCCCACTCCAGGGGAAGGATACTGCAAAATCCCCATTCCCTCTCCACTCCTGGAGGAAGGATATTGCAAAATCTCCATTCCCATCCCACGCTGGGGCCAGCCAGAGGTGGTATTTGCTAGTTCTCTGAACTACTCAAAATTTCCACTACCGGTTCTCTGAACTACTCAAAATGTCAGCTACCGGTTCTCTAGAACCTATCAGAACCTGCTGGATTTCATCCCTGAATAGGATCAGCTCAGAGTTTGGACAGTGATTCACAACTTGTGGGGTTTAGGAGTTTGTCCTAGTGTTTCTGCAGTGTAAGGACAACACTCCAAAAGTGGACGACAACATCTTTGTTCTTATTTATACAGATAGTCGTCCATTTACAACAGTTCGTTTAGTGACCGTTCGAAGTTAGAACAGCACTGAAAAAAGTGAGTTATGATCATTTTTCACAATTACAATCATGATCACGTGATCAAAATTTATACGCTTGGAATCTGGTTCATATTTATGATGGTTGCAATGGCCCAGGATCATGTGATCACCTTTAGTGACCTTCTGACAAGCAAAGTCAATAGGGAAAGCCAGATTCACTTAACAACCATGATATTAACTGAAAAACTGCAGTGATTCACTTAACAAATGTGGCAAGAAAGGTCATTAAATGGGTCAAAACTCACTCAACAAATGTCTCACAATTTGGGGTGGTCATAAGCCAAGGATTACCTGTACAAAGCATTTTACTTTATTAAAATATTTTATTTTCGTTTTTAAAAATTTGTAAGCAATGACAAAATTCTGTCTCTCAAATAAACGTCAGCAGGAGAAATGTGAATACTTTTACTCATCAATATTGTAACTTTCTCTGAGGAAAAATCTATAGTGAAATACAGTATAACAATTAGAATCCTGCAGTCTTTTTTTTAATTCTTTCAACTTGAAGAGCAAGCAAAGAAATCACTGGAGTTACGTGAGTTCAAACGCCTTTTTTTAAAAAAAAATTCTGCAAATTTGGGAAGGGACAATTTTGAGAGTTTTCAAGGAGTTTAATGGATGTGTATACAGCATTATATGCATAAGGGGCATACAGCAAATTGTAAGGCACTTACTTAGTTGGCACACCAATGTAAGAAAAATGGATTCAGATATTTTTTCTCTATCCACCTAAAGGATTAGAAGTGCCTTATATTCAACCCTACATTGGGCTGCAAATGATGCAGAGACCATTTTGTTCATTCTAGTCCTACCAGGGATGAAATGCTACTGGTTCGGCCTGGTTTGGGCGTACCAGTAGCGGCAGCAGGTGGTTCGGAGAACCAGTAGCGGCGGCAGCGCGAGGCTCTGCCCACCCGCCTGGATGCTGCCATTTTCTTTTTTAAACCCTCTGCCCATGCGCAAAGACTTCTGCACATGCGCAGAGGGTGAAAAAGTGCATGCAATGGTGGCGCGCAAATCGCACGCTTCCAAACCAGTAGGGAAGTTAAGTAGATTTCACCGCTGTCCTAGACTGAAAATTCAAGTTGTAGCTGATGATGAAGATATTGTGCAAAACAATTCCTGATAGGTTCAGATTCAATGGAAACCAAACACCTCTTTTTCTTTTCATAGAACGAGCAGGTGCATACATTAAATTAAGAACATTTGTTTATCATTTTCAATATATATGGACACTGACAGAAATAAAGTTACTAGTATGCAATCACATTTCAGAATCCAGCCCTATTAATTGGTTTCCTTGTATTTAGCTCTTGAAATCTTACAAAATGCTGCATAACTCATCTACCATGAGCTTAAACTTCAATAGGGCTGACCCTTCTGTAAACTAACTCATGTAAAGATAAATGGATATAAGCCGAAATTGTGTATGAATGCATAGCAACAGTTTAAAATATTGCTGTGAACATTGGGTGTTTGACGAGCCCTGATAGCTGAATACACAATACTTTTATCTTTTGAACAATGCAAGTTAAACATGCACAGAATCACACACACATACACACACCAATACAGCTGGTTATTATTCCTGACTTTGGATTAGAAAAAATAATGATAAGAAATGTTTAAATGTCTCTAAAAGGCCTATCTACTTACAACACTGCCAAAGATCCAACTTGCAAAACTATACAGACATACCCTGTTTTCAAAAATAAATGAAAATTAGGCAATTGTTTCAACCCAAATAACTTGGTGTTTGGTGATATTGGGAGTATAGTGATAATTATAGGAAATACGGTCTATTTCTAATTAAACATAGTCTGTGATGTTCATGCATATTCATGCTTTATGTTGCTTATTGCCACCAATCATCATTCACTGGAAATTATAACTGTGCCCTCCAATTTTCTGGGCCAATAATTTTCTAGGCATAATTCCCAATCATATACTTAGAAGAACACATTTGAAGTTATAAATGCATCATACTTGCTCAACAGTACTTGTAAATGGCCAATTTTGAGTAATGGTAGTCACACAAGAATAGTAGCAGAATCACTTGGGCATGTCATATATTTCTCTTTTATATCAGACAATCAACATATAATGCAGAGAAATAATATCTGGATACATTAAGCTCTAGTCTGATTTAGTCATTCCAGGTAATAAACCAATGTGATTTTTAAATTCAGACCCCTTTTTGGGGACAGTGAAGCATTAGTTAGAAACAACCGGATATAAAGAAGATTGGCAATTAAGCAAAGCTTTCTTGTACTGAAATGTTAAAAGAATGGAGGGAAACAATAGAGCTGAAATTATTATTGCTATATAATATCAGAAAGGCAACACTAGATTGCCTGCCACGCAGGAGGTGCATATGAGCCATAATGAAATCAGGATAGAAAGTAAACTAGATTGTGATTTATTTACAGTTGTAATATACTAGGATTCACGCTTAGTTGAGAGTTGATATTTTATATCCAACCTCTTCATTTGACGAAAGTAGCAGTTTGTATTAATATATACATATAAAAACATTGTTCCCTGGCTATTTTAGGAAGTGTGAAAAAAAGCCTGTCTCCTTCAAATTTAGTACTGCTAAGTGCATCAGGTTTTTAAAAATTAAAATTATCCCTACCTACTGAGAAATGGATTACCGTATTTTTCGGAGTATAAGACGCACCTTAGTTTTTGGGGAGGAAAATAGGGGAAAACAATCTGCCTACCAGGTATTCATCTGGCTAGCGTCCTTAGACTGGTCAGCTTCAGCACATTATTTTATCTCCTGGTTAGGACTTAAAAAAACCTTCTTCTGAGAGAGTAACAATGAAAAAGCATGCAAGCCGGTAAGAGCTGGGAAGATAGTTAGCACCTAGTTAGGGCTAGAAAAAAACTTATTCAGAGCAGCTTCAACACATTATTTTATCTCCTGGTTAGGACTTAAAAAAAACCTTCTTCTGAGAGAGTAACAATGAAAGAGCCTGCAAGCCGGTAAGAGCTGGGAAGATAGTTAGCACCTGGTTAGGGCTAGAAAAAAACTTATTCGGAGCAAGTAGAGCAATGAAAAAAAATTCTGCAAAGACTTAGGGCTGGAAAAACATTCTTTGGAGAGAGCAACAATGAAAAAGCCTGCAAGGTAAGAGCTGGGAAGATCTGTTAGCACCTAGTTAGGGCTGGGGAAAAAAAAAGCTACATTCGAAGAATAAGACGCACCCAAATTTTCAGCCACTTTTAGGGAGGAAAAAGGTGCGTCTTATACTCTGAAAAATACAGTAAGTTGAGGCCACTTGGAGGTTTATCTGTGTCCTCAGGGTCACCTGAATAGCGTAAATGGGTGTGTGAAACCTTTTTGGAACTGCTGAAAGGACTGTGTTGTTTTGCTGTCCCGCTTTCTCTATCATACACATAACTGTGGTTTAGTGGGTTTATTATCCCATTTAAGTCCAGCCACAAGCAGACCAATGCTAGTCCACAGAGCAATGGTGAATGAATCCACTAGGCACTTGAAAGTTTCCCAATAAAAATAAACCCACCAGGCAAAATTAAAGCCACAATACAGGAGGGTTCACGAGGCAAGAAAAGTGCAGAGTTCACAAGGCGTGATCCAAGTCAAGGCACAGTGTCATTCCAAAGCAAGGCAAGAAAACACACAGCTAGAAAATGAACACATTGTTCCCAGCATTGCTTCCATCTGTCTGATGTGCTGAATAGCCAGCTTCCAGTGCAGCCCATCAAGAAAGGCGAGGCTTTCTCCTCATGAGTAAACTGACTGATATTCTCTGCTCCTGCCTTTTCTCTGCCCTACGTGTTCTTGGATCAGGTGCAGAAGGCAGTTTCCCCTCCCATCACTAACCAGCTGCAGGCTTTCCCCACCTGAAGCCTCAGGGCTGTTCTGCTGCAGCTGGGTTTCAGTCAAATCCCTCTCAGATGACTTCTTCGAGCCATTGACCATTTTCCCTCCAGATATGTACATATCCGTACAGATATACGAGGGTGAGTCAAAACATAATGCCATTTTCTTTAGGACAGGTACAATTACCAACACAGGAACATGTAGCATACATCAAAATGAAGCTGGTCCTCTGTGGATCACATCCTTACTTCTCAACATAGTCACCGTTTCTCTCAATAGCAATGTTCCACCTTCGAATGAGAGCATGTATCCCTGTCTCATAAAATTTGGTTGACTGTTCTTTGAGCCACTTCTTCACTGCAGTTTTCACT
The DNA here is from genome assembly GCA_023053685.1 of Diadophis punctatus similis. Taxonomy (NCBI): domain Eukaryota; kingdom Metazoa; phylum Chordata; class Lepidosauria; order Squamata; family Dipsadidae; genus Diadophis; species Diadophis punctatus. The sequence continues at coordinate 2,758,197 of JALIGW010000013.1, forward strand.
TCCTCGTCACTGGAATAATAATCCTCCATACTCACCAGATTTAGCGCCTTCAGACTATCATCTCTTCGACCCCATGAAAGAGGGATTGAGAGGCAAACATTATTCCAGTGACGAGGAAGTGAAAACTGCAGTGAAGAAGTGGCTCAAAGAACAGTCAACAAAATTTTACAAGGCAGGGATACATGCTCTCATTCGAAGGTGGAACATTGCTATTGAGAGAAAGGGTGACTATGTTGAGAAGTAGGGATGTGATCCACAGAGGACCAGCTTCAATTTGAGGTATGCTACATGTTCCTGTGTTGGTAATTATACCTGTCCTAAAGAAAATGGCATTACATTTTGACTCACCCTCGTACTTTTATTTCAAGTATGAAGCATGCTGTAAAATAAGTATCTCTGCACCTTGTAGCATATCACATAATTAGAAATCACGTTTCCCGCTGCTAAGTTTCTACTTTTCTTCTTCTTCTTCTTCTTCTTGCAACTTCTACTTGTGCAGTTGAATTGTACCTGACCAAAAAAAGCTGGGGGTTTGTGTCAATTAGAACTATCCAATTTAAAACAAATCAGAAAGTTCAAATTGGTGATACAATCAAGTACAGCACAAGAATAGAGGTTTCTGTCACCAAGAAAAAGTGAATGCTAGTTAATTTAGTTTTCTATTACAGGACATGGATTTGTAATTCTCAGCTCCAAATGCAATTTCTTCTAATTCTATTTTATGCCCATCAAATTACATTGTTCACTATGGATGAACCTTCAACTGAAGTCTAGCATAAAATTCCTATTAAATTCCAAATCAATTAGAAGAGACTTGTTTCATTATATTTCATATATAAATGATTAGTAGGGGGACAAAGCTCTTAATAAAGAACCCATACAGGTGATTTTGAAACTGCTACTGTAACACATTTTTAACAATTTAATTCACCAAACAATCAATCACTCGTCTAAGATCTAAAAAGTAGAATGCAATAACACCAAGTGCTTTTGTTCATCCTTGTATTGTCTCCATTGGGTACACAGTATAACAAAATCCTTGTTTATCTGTGAAGTCTGTCTCACATAAAAGTCACATCAATGCACACAACTATAGATAAATGGTTACCCTCTACTTTTATCATGAAACATGATGTAATTTTGGGAAGGGAACTGGACTCATGGGAAATTATGGGAATAACAAAATTTGCTTTCTTTCTATAAAGAAAGAAAATTTGTATAAAATTGTATAACTTTTCATTGTATACAATGAAAAGACTGATGACTATTATAAGGTACTGTCAAAGTTTATAAGGGCTGTTTAAAACATCTCATATGCAACATGCAGCTTTTGATATATATTTTCTTTAATTCGTTCAAAACAAAAGTAAAATTCTTCTGATGAGCTAATGTTTGTTATCATTTGATCCCAAACTGCCAAAATCTGAAGTGTAAACTTTTGATTTCTTTGATAAGAGGATTTGACTGAGGTTTACTGAAATCATACTTACATGACAATGAAGAATGTGGAGCCGAGGTGGCCACCTTGGCTAAGGAGCCGAGGTGGCGCAGTGGTTAAAAACAGCACTGCAACCTACTTCAGCTGGCTGCTAGTTCAGCAGGTCAGCGGTTCAAATCTCACCGGCTCAAGGTTGACTCAGCCTTCCATCCTTCTGAGGTCGGTAAAATGAGGACCCAGATTGTTGGGGGCAATATGCTGAACTCTGTAAACCGCTTAGCGAGGGCTGTAAAGCACTATGAAGCGGTATATAAGTCTAAGGGCTATTGCTAATGTGGTACTGGCTTCTACATATTTCTCTAGGCTATAATACTTCTACTGAATATTTAAATTCACGATTTTTGTAAAAAAATTTAAAAAAAACTTAAAAAGAGCCTGAAATATAACTTTTCAAGTTCCATTTTTGATGAAACATGATAATGGACAAGGAGGGCATTACTTAAGAAACCCAAGCGCATATGAAGATAATGGTCTTGTGTCTTGTGTGTGTAAACAAGTGTCTTTGTGTCATTCATTAAAAGCTAAATTCTGATTTCACCACAGAGAAGCTATTCAGTTCTCTCATTTAATACAATGCTGAAGTGTGCCTTGACATTTTTCAAGGAAGGGTTCCCCCCCCCCTTTAATCCTCAGGGCAATGTGTTTGTTATTGCTATTGTTGTTATACTGGAAGTAGTGGGAGGTGCAATGTTTTCTTCTCTTTTATGGATTTCCATCATTGTGATTCCTTTTCAGGGACACAGTCTCACTTATGCTTCCCCTTGGGATTTCATGGCTCAGTGGGAAGCCTCAAGGGTTGCAGATGACTGTGGAACTAAAACAGAAAACATTCACATACTTACAGAAACACACATAGACTACCACAAAAGAAGAACAGGACAGACGTAAGAAATTCTCTTCTCCTTCGAAGGAAATGCTAAAAGTAATACCACTTTCGTGTAATTGAATGAGAACAATAAAAAGTGGAAGGTGATAATAACTGGAAAGATTGTGGAATGAAACAATTTGATTCTAAGAAAAATGATAGTGATTGACCTGAAATCTACCCCACTGAGTAACTTTTTATCACTGGTACTGTTCTATGTCTAAAACATACCTATATATAGAAGCCATTACTAAAGAACACTCTTAGCTGGGTTAACTAGGACATTAGTATTAATGTACTGAGTGAATATCAAAAAGGGATCAACTGATATAGTCAGCAAATCCATAGGGGACTAGATTTGACTCAAAACATACCCAGTTCATGCATAGGTTTAAATTAATTCTAGACAATCACTCAGCTTGTAGGAGTGGTAAACTCAGTTGTGAATTCCATGAAGTGCTACTGGCCTAACAGCAATTAATATATTGTCCAGTCATTGATTAATTGTAATGGCCAAGATGCATCTATAGCTACCTGGCTGATCAATTCAGCTAGTAGGGTAATGGAATCTTGCCAGTACGTTTTCCTGTTATAGGGTATTTCCAGAAATATTTGATGCTTCCTGGAGAATGTGATTAAATGATTTTGTATTTCCAAAATGGTGATTTTTTTTTGACCCAGTTAAGAAGACTGTGTGCTGCCAGTACTACTGATTAGAAAATCCACAAATATGGTCATAAGATCTATAGTTTTCAGCTCGTAAGAAGAACTGGGTATGTTTTGAGTCAAATCTAGTCCCCTATGGATTTGTTGACTATATCAGTTGATCACCTTTTTGATATATAATAAAATAATAAAAGAGAGAATCATATAATAAAATAATAAAATAAAATAACCCCCCACCCCTTGCCCTGGCAACACTGGCTATATTTGGTATAGGCAGGATAGTCAGGATGAAATGAGGATAGTATATGAAACCTGGTATTTTTTTCCCAATAGAAATAATGAACCTAAAATCCATATTATCACAAAAATATTCCTTCAGTGGAGAAAAAAAACCCTACCATTCATGTCTGAATCTGGAATTGACCTTCGGAAAATCTATATATTCTGAGCTGTCACACAACACAACCATGCCAGAATTAATTATTAATGCCTCAGAATCCAAACTAATAGATCTGGCTTGCAAATATTCAGATGGCCACAAGGTATCACCCGAAAAGTAGATTTTTCTGTTTTGTTTTGCTTCTATCTCAAGGTCACCCATATTTTTGCAGTCTAGATCTGGTAGTTAATATGTATGCCATGAGGTGCTTTTTTGAGGTTTTGTTTTTGATGTTCATTTTTTGAATTTGATGGGATGGCTTCAGGAAAAATAAAATGAGGCACCTTTTCTACATTTGCTCTTAAGGAAATTTGTACTGAATATTATTCTACGTATAAGGAAAAGGCCCATTAGGATTGGAAGAGTTTGGGTCCCGAACTTTTATATTTATGAGAATTTTAAAGAAAGGGGGGAAATAATAAAAAGCACTCTCCAGAGACTTGAGTTCTTTCCTATAAAGAAATAGGTCGTGTTTGGTCTTAGTTTCTTAAAGAAGAAAACTAGTTCAGAGCAGGGATGGAGCATATGATTTGCATCTAGCAAATCCTCTATCTTTAACATTTCCATATGAAAATAACATAGCCAGAAACCCTGGAGAAATGCTGCTAAGTGATCCAGAGGTAGCAAGAGCATGAAAATGCATCTCCTTGTGTTGCCTAAGTCATAGGTTTCCCTTTTCAAGAGAAATATAATCCCTAGGCCTTTCGGGAAAGAGGATGATATTATTAAACCAATTAAAACTTTTGTGCGACTCTGCTCCAGCTGCATATGTGTTAGGATGATTCTCCTTCAACACAGGATTGCCAGCGACTTTTCAAGACCATATCTTTCGCATTAGCCTCTTCTTAAAGCTAAAATGATTATTTGTGTGTGTTACAGTGGTGGGTTGCTACCGGTTTGGACCGGTTCGCGTGAACCGGTGGCAAAATTTGGCCATGATTGCCGAACTGGTAGTGAAGTCCGGCTTGCTACGCCCCCAAACTGGTTCACCGGTCGCCACTGCTTGAAAGCGGCTGGCAAATAACCCTCTGGGCATGAGCAAAGGCTTCTGCGCATGCTCAGAGGGTCAGTACCTGGTCAGTACTGCACTTCCAATGTGCCGCGCGCACTTCCGAACCGGTAGGGAAGGTAAGAGAAACCCACCCCTGGTGTGTTATGACCACTTATGGAGGTGCCGCAAAATGGTTCAGCACTTAAAGACTCTAGGCTTGTCAGCTGAAAAGCTGACAGCCTGAGTTCGAGACTTGAGTGTTGTGCAACAAAGTGAGTTCCTGTCCTTGGCCTAGCTCCTACCCACCTAGCAGTTCAAATGCGTGCAAATGCGAGTAGATAAATATGTACCACTTCGGTGGGAAAGTAACAGCATTCTGTGCACTTCTGTGCACTAAGAAGATAATCACATGACTACCAAAGTGTCTTCAGACAACACTGGTTCCCTCTGCTAAGAAATGAAGATAAGCACCATCCCCTAGAGTTGTAATTGACTAGACAGAGGGAATTTTTACCTTTATGACAACTTATACCCCTCTCCACATCATTTGCTTGAAATTCAGCTGAATGAATTTGCTTTGAAAGCAGGTGGCATCTTACATGTCTACTAGCCCTGAGAATTAAAGACAACCCCCCCCCTAGTGTTTAATTATATCATTCTTTCTGAATTCAGTGCTCTCTGATAGGACAAAAATACATTTCAGCTTAAATCAACATTATAAGACTTTCCTATAGTATCACGAGTTTTTCTATAGCACTGCTTAATCTATTTCCCACACACTGCTGTCAACAATTTTTCCCCCTGATTAAATTACAAGTCGAGTTTCCCAGCAAGCTATTATAAGTCATTAAATCATCAAAGCCATTTGATTGTAATGGCAGTTTTCAACACCCTTTTAATCTCATTGTCTATTTTTGAACATGGGATGTGTTTGCATTGTATTATGCACAAACAAATTGCAGTCTTCCAATATGAATTCATTAATATTGATTAATGCAGACATACAGTATGTGCGTTATGTGTGAGTGAGCCCCTGTCACTTTCCGAATATCAGATCTGCAGGTGATGTTTAAATTTGTTTCCATTATTTTTATTTATTTTTATTTATTTATTTTGTCAAATACGCATTGGTAATATACATAGATATAGCATTGTTTATATACATAAGATGGGTACTGATAAGAGGAAACATTAGGACAGGGATGGTAGGCACACTGGTGCACTTATGCACACCCCTTACTGACCTCTTAGGAATCGGGTGAGGTCAACAGTGGACAGTCCAAGGGTAAAGTTTTGGGAGTTTGGTGACGAAACCACAGAGTCAGGTAGTGAGTTCCAGGCATTAACCACTCTGTTGTTAAAGTCGTATTTTCTACAGTCAAGTTTGGAGCGGTTCACTTTGAGTTTGTATCTGTTGTGTGCTGGTGTATTGTTGTGGTTGAAGCTGAAGTAGTCGTTGACAGGAAGGACGTAGCAGATAATTTTATGAGCTATGCTTAGGTCGTGCCTAAGGTGACGTAGTTCTAAGCTTTCTAAGCCCAGGATTTCAAGTCTGGTTGCGTAAGGTATTCTGTTGTGAGTAGAGGAATGGAGGACTCTTCTCATAAAATATCTCTGGACACTTTCTAATGTATTTATGTCCAATATGCAGTGTGGGTTTCAGACATTTTTATTTTTATTTTGCCTTTTTATCACAGATGGTAGAGCTCATTCCAATCTGTGATGATAGTGGGAGCTATGAAATGTCTGATGTTTGAGATGTAACCCTAAACCCTGGATTCATTATATATACTATCAACAGTGTTCTCTTAAAATGTTGTACGCCACCCTGAGTCCTTAGGGAGTAGGGCGGCATAGAAGAACCTAATAATAAATAATAAATAAATAAATTCTTCTACAAAGAAGCTAAGGTAGCTTATGAGTGTGCCTGTCTCTATTTTACCCTTACAACTACTTCTGAAATAACTAGGTTATAATTACTTAAGGATAGCTAAATGAGTTTCATGGCTAAATTGGGTTTCAGATTCAAACTTATCCTAATTATAGAATTATATTTATTAAGACTTCAGGAATAATTTGCTGTAATGAACACATATTAATGGATTTTAAACCAGATACTATGAAGAACAAACCGAAAAGTGTGTTTTTAAGTTATGCAAAAAATGGTTTTAGCTTTCGCAAATAGCAGGTATTTCCCATAAAACGATCAGCTACTATGGGCTTTCTTTTACACAATCTTGCATAGTAAATTTCTTCCCTGTAAGATCTCTTTGTCCCAATTATATATTCTTAATATGTCCCTTGAAGCATACTGAGGATTTTACTTAGCTGCAGTGGGCAGGAGCAAGGCAATTTTCAGCAGAATGGTGGGAGGAGAGAAAATTTTGAAATCTTGCGGGTATCATGGTATCCATGAATTGCCCTCTCTGTGGGCTTACTACTAGATAATCGGTTTTTATTGTGCCAGGCATGTACTTGGCCATTAAAAGCCAATGATTGGTTTTGACTATGCTGGTTGGCAATGCTCAATGGAATATCTGTTTTTAATGGAATAAAAGAAATCACAGATGAGAAAGTGGTACACATGGCTGAATCTGGGCAGGGAGTATGATGGAGGTTTCACTTTTTGAAATAGTGTGCTATTTTTTTTAAAAAAAATTAATCTTCTATCTCTCAGATCTATTGTGCCACAAGTTGATGTTTCTTCACTATATACTTAGTGAAGGCCATAGAGTTTACTTCAGAGATAACAATGACCCTAGTCAGGACATTTTGTATTTTGGAAGCAAATTGGAGAAACCATTATTCAATGGTTGTCATGACAGGGCTTGATTCTGTAGACTATCTATTAATAAGGATACCTCTTTAACTTCAACAATAATTATATATTCCAGTTAAGGTGTCTGGTCAGGTGGGCATAAAGTAGCATTCATAGCAGGTTCAAAACAGCCAAGGTGATGTACACATCATAACAATCTAAGCATCTTACCTTCTATCTATGCATCAGGATGACATGCACGTAGAAAGAGACAGGGCTTTAATCATAATGCTGTAACTAGCCCGGAAAAAAGCACTATGGGCATACTTCCTCCCAATGTCCTGGGTTGTAGTTACTCAGAAATTTCATTTTCTAATTTCTCCTAATTTAAATAATCCTAAACAAAATTAAAGACAATTGTTAAGTGATCAGCAGAATGTCTTATTCCAGGCCTGTTCCTGCTGATCTCTTTCAATTTTACTAAACCTCTGCCTCACTCAATACATTGTATTATGAGGGCAAAAAGTACAGGAAAATTCTTCTTCTTCTTCTTCTTCTTCTTCTTCTTCTTCTTCTTCTTCTTCTTCTTCTTCTTCTTCTTCTTCTTCTTCTTCTTCTTCTTCTTCCTCCTCCTCCTCCTCCTCCTCCTCCTCCTCCTCCTCCTCCTCCTCCTCTTCCTCTTCTTCCTCTTCTTCCACTTCCTCTTCCTCTTCCACTTCCACTTCCTCCTCCTCCTCTTCCTCCTCCTCCTCGTCATCCTATCCAATACCTTACTCAAGACTTACTCAAAGTTCTGCTTCCTTGCCTATTGTATTGGTGGCATTTTAAGCTGCTGGGAAACCACATCAACAAGCAAGTTTGTTTGCCTCAGATTACCAAGATCCCTTCTCTTTTAGGCAAAAGCTGAATGTCAATTACTGGAGTCCTTTGGATTGGCAGGTTAGAGTAGCCAAATAAATAGATTCTGAATGTTATGTCAGGAGTGGAAATTTCTTATCTCTATAGTAGGAATTTGAACCACCAGCATTGAGTACTCCTGAACAACTCAGTAAAGAATTATGTCTGTCAGCCATGAAGAGAGGGCCAAGGGAGCGCTAGTCCAGTTTTGCACCCTTTACAACCTCCAAAGGCAATTAGCGGTTATTTTTTTAAAGGCAGAGGTGGGCGCACATGCGCAAAATGAGTGCAGGCATGCGCAGTGCCAAAAATTCCAATTTTTTAAAAAAGCCAAAAACAAGATGGTGACGCATGCACGGTGCTGGAAACTTGGCTTCTGCGCATACACAGAAAAAAAAACAGAAAAAAAATCCCCCCCCAATTTTTTTTTTCAAAAAAAAAATCCAAAAAACTTCCCCAAAAAAGATGACGGCGTCCAAGGACAGAACTGGTTCCATGATGTCATCGTGACATCACCAGCGGGTTGCTATCAGTTCGGGTGGTTGCTACCGGTTCAGGCGCCACCTCTGTTTAAGGGGCATATTTGTTAGATTCTTTTGATAATGAAAAAAAGATAAAAATATGCATATTAAACCAAACCTGTTATGCCTATATTTCCAATAAAGTGATTGGGCTACTGCTATGTTCTGGTAGACTTTGGGAGTTTTTGCAACTGTTGACCCTGATTTAGCATAGCATGCATTTAACGGACATTTTATAAATAACCAGTTTTCTTTCTGGTCAAGATTACACAGAAGAGAAAAAATAATCATCTTGCTCAGGTGATATATGCATGTATAGATTGAACACGAGACATGACAAAGTTCCAGTTTTTATAGATGATCTCCATCACGCAGTACTCCTGGAGAGTGAATAACAGAATAACAGAGTTAATTGGAAGGGGAACTTGGAGGTCTTCTAGTCCAGGGGTGCCCAACCCTTGGTCTGTGGATTGTCATCGGTCCACAGCATGCCAGAAACTGGGCTGCACAAACAAGTGAAGCCCCATCCATAGAGCTCCATCCATCCTGCATATGGGATGCAGGCAGCACACGGAACCACGTCCCCTCCGGTCAATGGAAAAACCTCTCTCCATAGAACTGGTCCCTGGTGCCCAAAAGGTTGGGGGCCACTAGTCCAACCCCATGCCCAAGCAGGAGACCATATACCATTCCAGACAAATGGCTGTCCAATCTCTTCTTAAAAACCTCCAGGTTGGAGCACCCACAATTTCTGAAGGCAAGCAATTCCACTGGTTAATTATTCTAACTCAGCGACATTACCAATGCAACTTATACAGGGAGGTACTTTTCCTCACATGTTCAGGTATATATGTATCGGGGTGTGTCTTTCCCAGTTCGGACCAGATCGCCCAAACCATTAGTGACCCTCTGGTGATGTAATTTTGGTGTCACTGATCCAGTTCTGTCTGTGCCGGTCTGTGCTCACCACCATCTTTTTTTCTGAATTTTGGCCGATTTTCCTGTGTTTGGATGGCTTCACAGCATTCTGTGCTTTGAAAAAAGCCCTCCCACACGCCTCCAGGTTAATACTGACCTTTATTTCTTCACCCGAAGCTCTTCACCTGATGAGCTCCTCAGCTATGTTTCAGGCTGAATCCACCTTCTGAGCATGCACTGAAGTGAAATTGCGCGAGGGGACACACGCGCGCGGGAGCAGAGCGAGCACACAAAACGTCATGATGTGAACCGGTGGCAAAGGTAAGTGAAACCCACCCCTAATATGTATCTGTATCATTAGAATAAGGATATTGCTTAGAGTGTAGGTATGCAAATTTATATTAGTTTTACTTGTTATTAACTGTCCTCTTAATTGCTTACAGAAAGTTACTGCTTTACTAAAGATTTTAAATATCTTTTTTTTCAATGTTTCTTTTAGTCGTGATTTTACATTGTTCATAACAGCATTATGTGATTCCCTAATGGATCATTTCAGAGGATAAAACACTATAAATATCACAAATATTGTGCTACGGTTATGCAGATAATACCACAAGTCAAAACTGCTGAAAACTCAAAATCATGAGCCAAATTTACATGCATTATCTGAGGAATCTAGTTGCCAAGCTAGAAGTAATTGGTCCCAGAGCAGATTGTAAATCTATTCGCACAAACACAGCAGCTCCTGTACTTTTTATGTCTGGGATTTTCTGTATTCTATATTTGTTTTTGTTTTTTATTAAAATTGGAGGCCAACTGAATTCCTATTTTTTTAAAAATGAATGTTGTCTATCATTTTTTTGGGGGGTAAATGCAGAGTTGCTCATTTAATTAATCATCTTATTGAACTATCCATCTCTTCACTCAGGTGGGAACAGCCAGTTTTGGGAAAAGAACATTCTAACCAATACCAAGATTTCTCTGAAACTCTTAGCTGCAATATTACGTGAATTAGAAAACATTTATTTAGCCATATTTCTTTCCTGTGATAATGCCGTTTTTTTTTACCTCAGAGGAAAATTAATCCTATACAAGGATTCCCTGTTCTAATGAGAATAGTGGAAGAATCAAAGACAGTGGTAGAATTCTTCAGGGTCACTTTAGGAACAGGGTCCAGCTGTTTCTCTGCCTCGCTGATATCTGACCCCAGAGGCAGCTGATAACTACCAGATGGCCTTGGCCCCCTCTCTGCCTCTGATGCAGAGCCCTCATCCGAGCCTTCCCCAGACTCCAGGACTGGCTCATGTTCCTCCCCAACCTCCTCACTGTCCAAATCTGCTGCCAGCTCTGCTGGCTGCTGGCGGGCCACAACACTTTATTCTTCCTATCTCTGTGTTGTTTAGTCTTATATGGACCATCCTTAATAGATACCATGTTATCTCTACTTCTGTACATGGTCTCACTTCATTGGACATGATGTTCTAGAGGGCAGGAGCCATGCCAGGCTCTTCTCCTTGAGCCCTCCAGATGAAATTCCTTGGTCAAGAGAATTTGGAGCATACCCCTTCTTCTAGAGCAAGTGTGCCATGGCCCTGTCGGAGCCTGAGTCTGAGGAGGATGAATCGGAGCTGGGGCCAATGGAGGAAGAGGGCGTGGCCTAGTTGGCTCTGAAGGAATGACTGGAGAAGAATGAGGCAGCCCCTGGTCCCTCGGGCCTGGAAAGGATTGCCAGCAAGGAAAAACAGGAACAGGACAACTGAGAGAGGAGGGAAGAGAGGGCAGGCAGTGGAGCAGGGGAATAACAGAGCTCCAGCGATGAGCAAGGGCTGCCCCCTCCTGATCCCCAAGCACGGACATAGGAGAGGAGGCGGGAGCAGCACAGGCTGACCTGATGACTTGGGAGGAGAGCGCCCTGCCCCGCTTCACAAGGCTCACCTGGGGACTGAGACTTAACGAGATGCCATTGGGAGGGGCGTTTGTTGGGAACAAGCGTTGAATCCGTGGAGCCTCACATGCAGTTGCCGACGTCTGCATTTTGCTGTGCTTTGTCTTGTGTGCCTTGCCTGGTTTGCCTGCCTCACTGGACTTTTTGCCTTGGTTGCTGCCTTGCTAACTTTGCTTGCTGGACTACTCGCAGCCAGAGGCTGTCAGAGGTGTGCGTGAGAGCTTTGCTCCAGGACTTGCAGTAAAGATAGGGACCTTTGGGGGAAAGTTGGAGCAATAAAGGGAAGTTAGAAATGTTCTCTGGCTGTGTTGCTTCCATGCCTCGCCCCAGGTCATCACAAAGTGGGGCAGGCCAATCCTATTGGGTGAGACAATTCCTCAGATAGGAGGAATCTTCATCTATATGCTATATATACTTCTATGTACTCTATATTAATCACTATACCAATGTTTTCAAACCTGGCAACTTTAAGATGCATGGACATCAACTCCCACTTAATTGTCATACTATCCAATGCACACCTTTGTAAGTGATATATCAGTTACGGCGAACTTTTTTTCCTCAGGTTCTGAAAGCAAACTTGCATGCCCACATCGATAATTCAATGCCCCCCATGCCCCATGCCCCATGCATGTGCGCATGACCCCCCTCCCCTGCTCCCCCACTTCCCGATTTCCGGTGGGCTTGGTAGGCCCATTTTTCATCCTCCCCAGGCTCCAGAGGCATCCCTGGAGCCCGGGGAGGGCGAAAATGGCCTCCCCCACCCCCCCGGAGGCCCTCTGGAGACAGAAAACACCCCCCAGAGCTTCCGCGCAAGCCAAAAATCAACTGGCCTGCACACACATGCATGCTGGAGCTGAGCTAGGGCAACGGCTTGCGTGCCAGTAGATATGGCTCCGCGTGCCACCTGTGGCACGTGTGCCATAGGTTCGCCATCAGGGTGATATATGATGGGTTTGCTGAGGATCAAGTTATGTCTACAGCAATCCCACATTCTATTAGGAATTTATCTAGCAAAACATGAGATCAGGCCAACCTGACAACATCAATCATGATCAATCCCTGCTGACGTTTTGTAAGCACCACTTTGTTCTCAAGCTAATCTAATCAGGAATTATTTCCTGACTGTTACCAGAGTGACTAGTCATGTCTACCTGGCTCTTCCTCTCTCCCTTTCTGAACTCAGAGAAGCACCTATCATCTTCCCATAATTTGGCACTTCACCAGTTTTTAATTTGCTCAGATATTTTTAGGCTTTGGCCAGATTGAGCCAGCCAGCAAGTTCCTTGAGTGGTAGGAAAGGAACTTGATAGAACACATTCAGCCATAAGGAACCGAGAAATGTGGGCATCCTCTTCCCAGCTGGGAAAGGCCATCTTGGCCCATACCCAACCAGGACATAGGTGTTGAAGCAGCCTGTGTACCTTCATCAAGAAGTTTGGATTCAGAAAGCCAAAGTAATGTATGGCTTTATAAAAGCCAAGGCTGCTCTGTCCCTAACAAAACCTACTATTTCAACTCCCTTGGCTGCTCTCCAGAAGGCTGTTGCCAGGCACATCAGGTCCATCCATATACTGTATATTCTCTAACTGTTCCCTTGGGAGTATCTCTTGGTAACTTTCCCAAAGTCTTTCTCACATACCATAACAGCCTGAGACTTTTCATTCATTGAATTTTTAATAGGTATGATGTATCTTGGATGCCAAAAACTGGATGACTGCCAGAGTTAGAATTTTCAGCGTTGCTTTGCTACCCCTACTATTTTTGTTTGTTTTCTAGCCTTGGTGTTGCCTACTTTCAAAGCTCATAACTACTTGCCTTGACCACAGATTTCAAGTAAACATCAACTCACCTAGTATTGAGGGTTTCAATTTTTCCCCCTCCCATAGACTGGGAAAGTTTAATATATTTTTTCTTCCCCAAAAGATAGTACAATTGCTTCCTCAATCAGCGGCGGGTTGCTCTCTTACCCGTGCCGGTGCGCTGCACGTGCATCTCCACGCTTCAGGGGGGTGCTCACTACGTGCGTGCGCCCCCTCATGCAATTTTGCTTCTGCGTATGCGCGGAAGCAAAATTGCACCGAAATCTCGCAAGGGGACACGCGCATGCGTGAGATTTTGGTGCAATTTTGCGCGCATGCGTGAGATTTTCAGTGCATGCACAGAAGCAAAATCAGCCAAAAATTAACGGGAAAAAATGGCGACGCGCGCAGTGGACTGGCAGAGAGGGCTCCGGAGTGGTCGCACGCAGATTGAGCAATCGGCTGCTCTCTACCGGAGCTGCGCACCGGGCAGCTCTGGCAGGAACCCACCTTTGTCCTCAATGACTTGAGGAACAGGAGAAAATGCTTTGAAACAGGGGGGAGGAGAATGGGAGTGTTACATTCATATTCATGGATCCAAAGATCTGAATTCTGTAATCTTTGAATACTGGAAAAAAAAACCTCCACCTATCTCAACACTCAAAGGCATAAAGGACTTCAGTTTGTCATTTTTTATGAAATTATCAACAGTCCTGTGAATCAAAAGTATAGGGAAAGGGAATGAATAGAATAGTTTACTCCAGCCTCCTTCCACCTCATGTCTACCTGAACATGGCATTTTAAAATGAAGAATCTGGCACAAGGACCTTTATGGGCACTAGAGTTCATATTCTAGAACACATAACACCAGACGTGTCATTAGAAGACAAAATCACAAAACCGCATTTCACTTACTTTGGCCATGTCATGTGGGGGAAATTCACTGGAGAAAGCAATTATGTTTGGAAGCATTAGCTGTAAAAGGAAACAAGGCCACCAAAGAACATGGCGGCTGGACACCATCAAAGAGGATACCAGCCAGACAGGGGTGAAATGCTCCCGGTTCACTCGTGCCTGTCGGTCGTTGGACAGCCAGTCGCGAAGGCAGCATGAGGCTCCGCCCACCCACCCGGACACTGCCATTTGGGTTCTTTTACCCTCTGCGCATGTACAGAATTCTTTGCACATGCGCAGAGGGTAAAAGAACCCAAATGGTGGCGTCTGGGCAGGTGGGCGGAGCCTCATGCTGCCTTCGCGACTGGCTGTCCAACGACCGACAGGCACGAGTGAACCGGGAGCATTTCACCCCTGCAGCCAGAGCATAGAACAACTCAAAGTAGTGCAAGATTGGAAAATGTGGAGAATTGCCAAGAACAGTGTTATGTCCTGTTGCCGCAACAAATGAGGAAGAGGCCAGTCTCTTTAACAACGTCCTTTATTAAGGAACTCAAGTAACAATGCAACTCTTAACCGGCTATGAGGAATTGCCTCAGCCGCGCTCTGACAGCTATTTATATGGAGCTGTCAGGCGCGGCAGCCAATAGCGGCTCCGGAAATCTCCCGCTCGGAAGCCGGCGGGGATTCATCCAATAGGAGGGGCCACTCAACAAACAGGACATACCTGAATAGACATCATCATCATCATCATCACCACCACCACCATCTTCCTGCTGAACAGCAGTTTTTCAAAATGGACGTGACAAACAAAGCCTCAGAAAAATTCCTCAAATTGTTGTTTTAAATATTTACTTACTGGTGGGTTTCCTCCCCCCCCCCAATGGTGAGTATGTATTCCCGAAATGGTGAATCATTTATTACATACCCGTTCAACCACATGAGAGTTGCTCCCTGCTATCTACAGTAACTTTATTTTATTACTGGTATTCCCACGATTAATCCTTTTTGATAGTCACCGCACAAATTTGGTGGGAGGACTAGACTTCATTTCTTCTGCCTCTCCTTCTCTTGAGGATTGAGAAACCAATACTGGAATCTTTGTGTTCACAACTGATAATTCCTGCAGAGATCAGGATCCTACACATATAAATAATTCCTCCTCCACACTAATAAATAAAATCCTTTGTTTACCTCCCCAGCCATTTTTGAGCTGATGGAAAAGAAATACATTGCCCAATAAGCTTTAAAACTTGATTAAGCATGTTATTGTAGGTTTGGTAGCATTCAGTGAAATACATTTTCTTGGTAATATTGTGCTCCTGTATAGTTAAACAGCTCACATACAGGACTTATTGATGTTCAACTTAACCATACGATGAGACTAATTATTCATGCTGTACGCCGCCCTGAGTCCCACGGGATTGGGCGGCATATAAGAGCGTCTAATAAATAAATAAATAAATAAATAATTACTGGGTGTATAAAATCAACACCTAGTCACTGGCTACCAGTTCTTAGTCACATACTTCCCCCGCACTTACGACGACAAGAAGCCCTTATTCGGGAGTACAGCAAGATCCTGGTAAATTCCTCTCTACCCATACATGGATATATTCCTGACCTCTTAAGATGTCGATTAAAATCAAGAAATCCACCACTCTTGACAGCGCGTAAGTTGATGGCTGACCATCAGAACATCACACAAAAATGGATGGTGGCGTGGAATAGCTGCACCCCCCCAAGATGTCTCTGGGCACATTAGCCCTAGTAGTATACCTCCAGGATTTAACCTGCCCCGAGACATATGGGTGACATATAATAGAATTAGAACAACTCATGGTGTGTGTGCTGACTCCTTGCATAAATGGGGAAAGACACCTTCAGCACAATGTGATTGTGGGGCTCCTCGACAAATTCAGCATATAGTGAGGGAATGCCCTAACAGAAGATATCCAGGAGACTGTAGGGACTTCCTCTGCACAACAACGGCAGCTACTGACTGGATCTCCAAACTTGATATTAAGCTTTGAAATGTTATTTCTGTTTTTAGGTTTTTCTTACTGCTTTAACTGTTTTTAATTTGTAAAAATGAAGTGTTTTAATATTGTGTGTGACCAGCCATTCGCTAAAATAAAAATCTTGGTAATCTAAAATTCAGGCACAGGTGAATTTAACTAAATGCAGCCCAAGGCAATCTTTCCTCTGGGGAAGGAAGGAAGATCCGTTCAGCCTGAAGATATTGCTTTAAAGTCAGAAGCAGAATCCTGAAGATTTCAACTTATTCTACACTACCTTCTTTTAGACACCATCTCATCAATGGGAAGAAAGAAATATAAACAATGAGAAAAGGAAAAAACGTTTTAGCTAAAAATCTTTTTGAGTTTCTTTGAATAAAAGGTCAGCCTAGAGTTCGAGATTTTCTCTCCCCATCTTCCAATGCCCTCCAGACTATTGATTTATAATACCTAGAACTCCTAACCTTTGCTTAGCCTTGTTGGGAATTCTGGGAATGTAGCCCAAATCCAATATGACTACTAGGTTGTAGAAACTTCCTATAAGTGTCTTCTGATAAACAAACAGTATTCAGTCTGGTCAAGAAATAATTCAGAAAAAAATCAGATTACTAGAGAAGGAAATTAGTGAGCAGTCAAATAAGTTAAAAATACCATTTATTAAGCAAGATATGACTTTATTTCTAACTGACCATGGGAAATCCATAAGCTCCATCAATTTCAGCTTTTTAATGTTATCTAACATTGGCAATTGTCCTTGATAATGGCCTGAAATTTCTCTAGTTGCACTGATGCTAGGGTTAGAGTTCGGGTGAAGTTTTTGGAGGATTTGCTAAATACCTGGAGTCTATCAGAGCCTCTTATCAGGAACTGGCTGTGATTCAACCCTAGCAAGATCAAATGGTTGCAGATTTTGGCCCCACAGGATCAGGAGAGAGAGCATCTTTGAGTCTGGATGGAATAGCACTCCCCAGACAGAAGTGTTGTCTACTTTGGAGCAGTGGTGGGTTCCTACCAGTGCGGTCCACTCTATAGCACCATTAGCGGCCCGCTGGTGACATCACAGTACCAGTGCGGTCGGTTGCCGGTGCCTGGGCACCGCCATTTTTAAAAAAATTAATTTTTTTAAAAAAAAAATTCTGCGCATGCCCAGAAGCCGAGCTTCCGGCACTGCGCATGCTCTGCCTTCCTACCCCACAGTGAGTCCAAGCAGGGGAGGATGGCTGAGGGAGCACGTGAGACGCTGAAAGAACGGGCGGCAGGCGCTATCTCCATTACCCTCCCTTCAGCAGTCCGAGAAGCCACGAATGCGTGGTGATGATCCTAGGCATTTTTGCACGTTCGAGGCTTCTCAAGCTGCTGAGGGGAGGGGGAATGGGTGGCAGGATCTATCTCAGTTCCCCTCCCTTCAGCAGTCCAAGAAGCCACGAACGTGCGGTGATGATCCCAGGCATTTTCGCACATTCGAGGCTTCTTGAGTTGTTGAGGGGAGTGGGAACGGGCGGCAGGAGCCTAGGATCATCGAATGGGGAGAAGCATTCAGGCCGGATGGAGCCTCCTAGAGGAACCGCTGGCGTGGTCTTGCTGCTCCCGCTGCGGGGGCTGTGTTGCGGGTGGGCAATGCCCCCCCGCTTCTCCGGCCGCTGCCAAGCTCCAGAAGCCCACGCCCACCCATATGGCTGGCAAGCCACACCCACAAAATAAGCCACGCCCAAAGAGTGGTAGTAAAAAAATTAGGAACCTGCCTCTGCTTTGGAGGTCCTCCTGGATATGTGGTTCCTGCTAGAAGAGCAGATGGCAACCATGGGCTAGGGGAGGAGGGAAGCAATGGTTGGCCAGCTCTACCTTGTGGTCAGTTGTGCCCATTTCTGGATCAGGAAGCCTTGCACATACCTACTTATGTTTTAGTCACTTACCAATTGGCTTAGTGCAAAGCTTTCTATATGTGATTGCCTTAGATCAGTGTTGGCGAACCTTTTTGGTACCGAGTGCCGATATGGGAGTGCGTGCCAAGGGTGGGTTCTGGATCTGTTTGCTGCTGGTTCACTCAGGGTTGCGCTGTGCACGTGCACACGCTTTGATCATGCACGTGCCCCTGCAACAATTAAAAAATAGATTCTGCGCATGCACAGAAGCAAAATCCAAGATGGCGGCACCCACGGAGACACCGAAAGAACCTGTTCCATGATGTCATCACTGGTTTACTAACGGTTCCAAAGAACTGGTTAGAACTGGTAGGAACTCACCTCTGGCGCGTGTGGGAGTGCCAGAAACCAGAAAAGCAGTTCCCCAGCAAGCATGTGTGTGTGAAGACCAGCTGGCCGGCACGCATGTGCATGCCAGAAACCAATAGCTGCCAGGGAGTTGCCCTTCTGGTTTCCGGCACTCCCACGAGCACAAAGACCAGCTGGCCAGCGCGCGTGTGTGTGCTTGGAACCCAGAAGAACAATGGGAGATGGCTAGCATCCCTGGAAAGATGGCTCTGCGTGCCACTTCCAGCACACGTGGCATAGGCTCGCCATCACTGCCTTAGATGATCATGCAGAAGCTGCAAATGGTCCAGAATGCAGGGACCTGAATCTTTTCCAAGGTAGTTTGGAAGATGAAATATACCAAAAATGGCAATAATTCACCATTTGTTTCTGTGCCTTGCCTTGGCTGATCTTCAAACCCACTTAAATTGTACAGTCAGTAAAGGGTTGCATGTATTGAAATTTTGCTTCAGCCAAAATCCAGAATTAATGTAGAGCTTTTTCTAAATCCAAGACAATGAATGAAGAAATCCCAAGATGCTTAAGAAAGCTAATAAGACTTTTAAAGTATGGCTCATCATATCATTTTTATTAACAACGTATTAGTCTCAGTAATGTCAATTATATTTTTCTGAAGAGTGGAACCTTCAGAAAGTGGCTTTTTATATGCAGGTGATAATGTTTTTCCCTCCGAAGAAAGCACTTTTGCTCATTTTGCAAGATTTGTATGCTGTTCTGGTTGAGATGCCTTGATCTCAATTAAGACCTTTTTAATTTGTATAGCCTAGATAGAAAAAAAAGCATGAAAAAAATGATGTTAATCTGTGCATTGTTTGCACTATTTGTATGCTGCAAATATTTTATGACTCTTCGTTCCTGAATATTTTGATAGGGTTTATTGAAAGGATAATAAAAATTTTCCTTCTGAAAACATTATTCCTAAATGGAAACAGACTTTTATAGCCTAAGAATATGCATGACAGGATATCAGTAACTTTTTGAAAGAAAAGCTCTAAGACAGGGTGGGCTTCGGAATAGGATAAATATTCTATTTGACAACAAGGAAGGAATTTGGTTTTATCTGAAATGATGAGTTTGGCAATGGATTCAAATTTCCACCGAGGAGATGTATTTATTTATGAATAATATATTATTAATACTTCATCATTGAAAAAATTTAATGGGACTTTCTGCTGCTTAATTACCCCAGGTTTTTTTTACATATTCTCAGAAGTACTTCCAGAAGAATTCCTGTGAAATCAAACTTCTAACACTAGCTGAAGAGGATATATTTTGTTCTGACCCAAGTCACATAGCAGATGCAAGCTCTAATAAAGTATTTTATGGCACCACTAAAACATGACAGACAGTCTTCTGGGGATGTTGGTAAACCTCCCCTCCACTTTTCTCCACAAAACAACTACTCACAGTCAATGTAACCCAGCCCCAAGAGTTGGATCCACTAGTCACCAGAAACAAACCACCAAGCAGGAAGTACCATATTTTTCAAAGTATAAGATGCTCTGGAATATAAAATGCACCTTAGTTTTTGGGGAGGAAAATAAGAAAAAAAAATTCTGCCTCTGCCTACCAGCATCCATCGGTATTCATCTAGCTAGCGTCCTGTCAGTGTGTGAGAGAGTTGAGGGCTGTTTGGAAACTGAAACAGTATTTGCTGTGTGAGCAACAAGGAGACAGCAAGGAGCCTGAGCGTGGCTTGGCTCTGCACTCTGAATCTGTGCTGAGCTCTGAATCTAGTATGCTCTGAAACTGAAACTGAAACTCCTCTCCTCTGCTTGTGTTTTGCTTGTATTTACCATGTTGGAATTACCATGTTGGAAAACCTGCTTTTGGTATTGTATATTTTTACTTCATTTGTTATATTATATATAAAGAGAAGTTATTGAATCCTGCTGAATCAGTTATTTGTGTGTGCTTTCTGGATGTGATTGTTGCTGCAAACTCTGACACGTCCCTGCAGCAAATAGCGAACAGCCAGGTGAGCTTCTGCACATTATTGCAGCCTGATTCAGCATGAGCAGCTGATTGGCGGGTGATCAACTTCCCGGAATACCCCCAATCAGCTTTTCCAGGTTGCAGGGATTGCCACAGACCATCACCTCCTCCGTGCCCCGTGTTTTTGGCTACATTTGGTGTATAAGACGCACCCAAATGTTCATCCTCTTTTAGGGGGGGGAGTGCGTCTTATACTCTAAAAAATACGGGTAAGTCTAGGTACACAAAGTTGGTAAAATGAGGACCCAGATTGTTGGGGCAATATGTAAAACACTGTAAACCACCCCAAAAGTAATGTAAAGCACCATGAAGCAATATATATATATGCCTAAATGCTATTTCTATTGCTATCCAGATAAGAATCAACATAGCCAATGTAGCCACGGAACTAACTGGCAATATAAGACTTGGGAAATAGAGGCCAGGGTCATTAGCAAATGAACTTAGTAATAGAATCAGAAAGAGGTAGCAATTGGGTCCATACTAGCCATAGGACTGAATTTGACCTTGTACTTAAGATGTAACATTTTTATACAACCATGAAGAGCTCAGAAAGGAGTGACAATTATCACACCTGCAGTAGGCATCGAAGATAAATAATTCAAATTTGCGTATTCTGAATAGTATCACTGTTTTGCAGCTTCTACCTTTTAAATAAGGAGGGAAATGTCCTGTTAGAAAAGATGGGGATTTTTGGTTCCCCTCACCCACTTAACAGGTCTAATAAGGGAATAACTGCTGGGATTTTGATAATTGTATTATTTCCATTTTTAAAAGTTCATCTGAAATCCAAAGACACATTTAATGTCTCATATGAGTGTAACTTAGTCTGAATCCAATTCCTTCAGGTTTGAGTCAAATGATAATGATAAATCTGTTCAGCACAGAAAAGTCCTCCCTAGACTACATTTCCATGCACTCTTGCACAATCTTGCTAGTAACAAGAAAAAGAAAAAAAAAGCAGCAGAATTAATAATTCAGTATTATACTGTCTCCTCTTTCTTTATCTGGATTTATATTAAGAATTCACCAGTCCCAGAATAATTTATCCTTGAGAATGTGCCATAGAATGACAACACCAAGTAGACAGATAGTCTTACATACATACATACATTAAAAAAAATAAGACCTGCCCCGAAAATAAGCCCTGATGTTTATTTTGGCAACCCCAAAAAATACAAGACCGGGTCTTATTTTTGGGGAAACACGGTACACACACACACACACACACACACACACACACACACACACACACACACACACACACACATGTTTATATCTATCTATCTATCTATCTATCTATCTATCTATCTATCTATCTATCTATCTATCTATCTATCTATCTATCTATCTATTGTATATCTATGTTGCTATCTCGCAATCTCGCAATCTCGCTATCACGCTATCTTGCTATCTCGCTATCTCTATCATCTCTATCTCTATCTCTATCTCTGTCTCTGTCTCTGTCTTTGTATGTCATCTATCTATCTATCTCTATCTCTATCTCTATCTCTATCTCTATCTCTCTCTGTCTGTCATCTATCTATCTATCTATCTATCTATCTATCTATCTATCTATCTATCTATCTATCTATCTATCTCTATCTCTATCTCTATCTCTATCTCTATCTCTCTCTGTCTGTCATCTATCTATCTATCTATCTATCTATCTATCTATCTATCTATCTATCTATCTATCTATCTATCTATCTATCTATCTATCTATCTATCTATCTATCTATCTCTATATCTCACTCTCACTCTCACAGGGGTGGATTCTAACTTACCTTGCTGCCGGTTTGCTTCCTCCTGTGCTGTGTGGCTGCACGCGCATTGCGCACCGCGTGGATGCACCGTGTGGCTGTGCGCATGCTTCATGCTGTACGTGCATGCACAGTGCCGAAAACTCAGCTTCTGTGGATGCACAGAAGCAAAAACCAGCAAAATGTCATGCAAAAACAAGATGGCGGGGTCCACGGACCGGCACCAACAGAACCAGCTCCATGACATTACCACCGGTTTACTACCAGTTCTACAGGACTGATCCAAACCAGGAGGAACTCACCTCTTCTCCCTCTCTCTCTCTCTCTCTCTCTCTCTCTCTCTCTCTCTCTCTCTCTCTCTCTCTCTCACACACACACACACACACACACACACACACACATATCCCCAAAGCATTTGAAACTCATAGCACATGGCATAAAGACCCCTAATCCAAGGCTACAATTGCAATATATACATATACACACTAACACACTCTTCTCCTGTACATGACTTTACACAAATAATACTAATCCTCAGAACAGATCTACTTGCAAGTATTAAATTAGATATCCATACCTTCATCCCTGACCCTTTAAAAATGTGACTACATGGTCCATTACCATCTCAGAACTCTGAGATGGGAAATTCTCATCCTACTGTATATAGACCAAATAGCTATCTATTCAATGTGAACTTGATGAAATGTTGCTTCCAAACGCAAATATAGAGAGAGCACAGTGAAAGCAACACTAAAGAAATAGAAAATTAATCCAATTATTTTATCATACTCATTCACAGAGCATTACTAATTGCATTTATGGTTTTTTTCCCCAGAAAAACATCATAGTTTGATTTAATTTTTACCAGCAGCAAGAATTTTATTTGAGTAAACAACTCTGTAGTTTAGTTATCAGTATTAGCATATTTTTCGGACTATAAGATGCACCGGTGTATAAGACACACCAAGATTTCAAAGAGGTAATTAAGAAAAAAAAGTTTTTTTCCTCCCCAGCCCCTAGGAGCACTCTGCAGGCCTCCCAAACCCTCTGCACACCCCATTTTTCGCAAAATAGACCCATTTTTCACCCATTTTTGTGGGTGTTTTGGGAAGCCTGCAGAGTGTTCCTGGGGACTGGGGGAAGGCAAAAACACCCCCATTTTTGCAAAAAATGGCCCATTTTTCACCCATTTTTTGCAAAAATGAGGCATGCAGAGGGTTTGGGAGGCCTGCAGAGTGCTCCTAGGGGCTGGGGGAAGGCAAAAATGCTCCCGTTTTTGCAAAAAAATGGCAATTTTGCCCCTTTTTTGCAAAAATGGGGGTGTTTTTGCCTTCCCCCAGCCCCCAGGAGCACTCTGCAGGCCTCCTAAACCATCTGCACACCCCATTTTTGAAAAAAAAATGGGCCCATTTTTTGCAAAAATGGGATGCGGGGGCGGGGCTTTGGGAGGCCAAAAATGGCTGTATTCAGTGTATAAGACACACCGACATTTCCACCCTCTTTTAGGGGGGGAAAAGGTGTGTCTTATACTCAAAAAAATACGGTACTTAGCATATCAGCATATATACGGTAGTAATTAAATGTTCAGAAATCATTCCTTTCTTCTATTGGAGCTATTACAAATGGGCTTTTCGTTTAAGTCTGTTTCTGCCCATCATACTGAATAACACTATTTATAACAAATAATATAAGCAGCATTAGATTTTTTTAAAAAAAGAAGACCTATTAAAGCTTACTCTATATAAAGTTCATTAGAATGGAACATCAATTCCAGATAAAATTGTTTTGCTCTTAAAGCATGAAATACAAGCAAAATATTAGGACTTTTTTCATCAGAAGGAAAAAAAATGAGATGTATTAACTGAAAGGATTGGTGAAGGACATGGAGGTGGCAAATCACTAGGAATTAACTGTTTCCTTCAATTCAAGATATTCATTGCATTAAACTCATATTTTAAAGTACAAATTAACAATTCTCTCCATAGAGAAAACAAAGGGAAATATACAGGAATATCATATTAATTATAAAAAAATTATAAGATCTTGTTGCTAGTTTAAAAAGCTATTATTAGTTAATGGTAATGAAAAGTGGTAAGTGATGAAATTCAGCGGTAATGAAAAATGCTGAAATTTATGCTACAAAAAAGATTAGGAATTTAGAATTAAACATTATTTCAGAATTCAGATTGAAATTGCTTGAGGAGTAAAAACAATTGTTTGAAAAATCTCAATCAAAAGTATAATTTCTGGACCAGAGATACATCTATTCTAAATATACCCTATGCTGGTCTGTTGCTATAGAAAATCTTTCAAGCCATAGGAAAGAACTGTAAACTTCTATTTTAAAATATCAGTTGAATATAATGGGTATTTTAACATGAAGGAAACTTTTAATTCCTACTGCTTTGTCATTCCATATCCTTCATCAATCATTTCAATTATTGCATCTCATTCCTTCCTTTCCGATGAGAAAAATCATCGTATTTTGCTCTGAATTCTGTATTTGTATTTCAAATTCTCTGGGTTTCAGAATTCAGAGTCAAACCGTTGGAAAGGTTGACTGTCAAGATAGGAATTTCTCCTATCAGAGGCGATCTTGGATCTTGTTCCCTCGAAGTCATTCGCATTAGAAAATAAAACCGAGATTCAAATCTAATTAACAAAATATTTATTTCAGTACAAAAGTAATAAAAATAGACCCTTAATAAGCTACATCTTATCAGCTAATGAAGTCACGTCTGCCTTCGGCAGAAATGGAGAAAAGAAAGAGGAGAAAGAAGGTGGGAGTTGACAAACTCCTGGAATGCACGCATGCGTAGTAAAACATAGCACATGTCTGCTTGATCATAAATACAGGAACCTTAGGAAACATAGAGGTGCACAAACTGGCAATATTCACATCGTGACATTGACCTTATTTAACCTGGCCTTGCAAGATACCTGCTATTTTCTAGAAAACCTCAGTAAGGCCCTATAAACTTTTGAGTTTTTAATTTCATTCAATGAAGCATGAGAAGAAGCTTGCTTGCTCTCTAGTACTCATCAAGGGGTGGGGAGAGTAATGGTACCTGGATGATTGCCTTTAATAGCCAGTCATGCTTCACAAAATGTATGCAACATTCTTTTGAAAAGTGACTGTTATCTAGGTGACTTTTGAGGTTTTGTTGCCGATGCTATTGTAAATAGGAGCCGACTAATATGCAATGGCTCATTGCACTGGATGAAGTCTAAGACTAATGGCCAATGACAGGGTCAATTCAATGCCAGAAGATGACAACCAGCATAAATGTATTATTGATGACTCACATTCATTCAAAAAAATAATAATACAATGTGTTAAATTGTAGGCAAAGATCGCAGGAGACAGACTTCAGAACAGCTCTTTTATTAGCTCACTCAAGCAACCAGCACTTGCAGTCTGACAGATAGCCCTTTTATAGGGAGCTGTCAGACACAACAACCAATAGCGTGTGAGCATTCAAACACATGATCAGGGTGACAACAACAGTTCAGGTAGAGTTCAACTATAAACATAACAACAACAGTTCAGTCAGAGGTCGTCTAGTCAAAACAAGTTCATGGTTCAGTTATAGGTCAGTCAGAACACAACACAATGATTTATGCAAATGCCTTATATATACATAATTTGGCATATATCTGTCCACGTGTTCAAAGAACAGTTGCTTCTAGCATTAACCAGCAAGCAGCAGAAGAAAATATCCACAGAGGTTCACTTGTGACCAGCAGAAAATCCTGGTGTGAATTAAATATTCCCACCTGAACAATCTTAAATTGAACCAAATAATTTGAAGTGTCAGACGCAAAACTGTCAGCAGTTATTGTTTGAACTCTGGGCACAGTTTTGATTTGACTTCAGTATAGGAACCTTCTTATCCAGTTGTCTGCTGTTAATTTCGTCTTTATGTGATGCTTTGTATCAATATAGAAACTGAGTGGATATTGATTTATGACCACTTGCAGGCCACTGATGAAAACAGCCAGTGATGTTCTTTTTTACAATGGATTCAGAGTTTAACAAGACTGGAACTGTGATGTGGTTGTGTTATTAGCAATGTCCTTCCCATGAACATTTCTTCACACATATTAAATTAATGTAGCCTCAGATAGAAATGTTTGGAGAGGGGGAATTCAACCTGTCTGAATTTCCCTGTAGAATCAATGATCTGAACCTCCATAATTGCCGTATTTTTCAGAGTATAAGACACACCGGAGTATAAGACGCACCTTAGTTTTGGGGGAGGAAAATATGTAAAAAAAATCTATCTACCAGGTATTCATCTGGCTAGCGTCCTTAGTCTGTTCAGCTTCTGCACATTATTTTATCCCCTGGTTAGGGCTGGAAAAAACCTTTTTCAGAGGGAGTAGGAATGAAAACAAGCCTGCAAAGACTTGGGGCTGGTAAAAAAAACTACTTCCAGGGAGTAGGAATAAAAAAATGCTGCAAGCCAGTAAGATTGTTAGCACCTCGTTAGGGCTTAAAAGACCTTTTTCAGAGGAGTAGGAATGAAAACAAGCCTGCAAAGACTTAGGGCAGGAAAAACTGCTTTGGAAGGAGTAGGAATTAAAATATGCTGCAAGCCAGTAGGATCGTTAGCACCTCGTTAGGGCTGAAAAGACCTTTTTCAGAGGAGTAGGAATGAAAACAAGCCTGCAAAGACAGAGTAGGAAGCGGGGAAGATCGTTAGCACCTCGTTAGAGCTGGGGGAAAAAAGCTTCGGAAAAGCTACATTCGGAGTATAAGATGCACCCAAATTTTCAGCCTCTTTTAGGGAGGAAAAAGGTGCGTCTTATACTCCGAAAAATACATACATACATACATACATACATACATACATACATACATACATACATACATACATACATACATACATACATACATACATATATATATATATATATATATATATATATATATATATATATATATATATATATATATATAAATTAAAGTTAAATTACTCACTAAGATTTTGAATATTCTAATTCATATGATGTAGCTCTTGAGCTGTGTGTAAGTCTTCCTGAATCAGGTGTATTATTTAAATATATTAATAGGTTAGTCCAGTTCATGTCTTGATCTAAACATACGAGTAATGTTGAATTCAACTGTTTTTTGCACAATAGCAAAAGCACGTAGACTTATATAACTACTATGGTATATAAACTACTTTCTGAGCAGTTTAAAATATCAGCATATTGTCCCCAACAATCTGGGTCCTCATTTTACCCACCTTTGAAGGATGGAATGCTGAGTCCCCCTTGAGACAGTCAGGATCAAACTGCTGGCTGTGAACAGAACTAGCCCACAAATATCCTTGTTGAATCTGAAAACCAATGGTCCGACTCACATGGAAATCTTTGTATATATCTCCCACCATAATTATTCTCATGGTTAATTTTTATTAAACCTTTACAAAACATATAAAAACTAACGCAACCTAATAAATAGAAGAAAAAGGGAAGGAAGGAAGGAAGGAAGGAAGGAAGGAAGGAAGGAAGGAAGGAAGGAAGGAAGGAAGGAAGGAAGGAAGGAAGGAAGGAAGGAAGGAAGGAAAGCACAAGGAATGCAAAAATAAAGAAAAATATAGACACTTTCAATTTCCTTTGCAACAAATATAAGTACAATTACAAAATTATTTCTTACTCTATGATTACAATAATAAAACCCTCACTTTTTTCTACTAGCCATTTTTTAAAATAATTATCAAAACCACAAATCATAAGTGCAACGTTCTTGTTTCATGGAAGAAAATCTATAAAAGGTTTACTAGTAGACCATAAATGTAGTCAGCCATTTGTTTGGAATAGTATAGGCTCTCCTGCTCAAGCAGGAGGATGGAGTAGAAGACTTCCAAGGTCCTATCCCGCCTTGTTATTCTGTGTTTTATGTTCTAATTAATCCCATCATTCCATTGCTTTGGATGACTGATTGACTGACCATTAATGTAAATGCTGTGATTGCTCCAATGGGCTCAGCTCTATAAATGATGAAGGTATCATCCAAACAGGGATGTTATGTAACAATTTTGCACTCATTTTCACTTTGAATAAGAATCCTATGGGCATTATTTGCCTCATTGGGCTAATCTAAATTAAACTATTTATTTCTTGTCAGTTTGGTCTATTGGTTACTACCTGGGACTAGCGTTTGTTCATCTTTTGGATTTCTGAAAAATGAGGATAAAAATGAGAATCAGTTTGATCTAGTGGTTGAAGTACTAGGCTAGAAACCAGGACACTGCAAATTCTAGAGTCTCCTTAATCCTGAAAGCTGGCTAGGTGACTTTGGGCCAGTCTTTCTCAGCCCATGATGTCAGATTTGAGTCATAATCTGGTTGATCAATTCCTGCTTTAGCCAATAGATGAACACTCAGTTGAGCTAAATAGTAAACACTGAACTTTTGGAGAAATACTAGGAAATACAAATAAATTTTGCCAGTGGTATCCTGGAGAATCATTTTTAGTGTATCTGGAATTTTATAAATCTGATATTGGTTTACTAAGCACTGTTTTGTATAGATTTCAAACTAATGGACCACCCTAAGATAATATCATAAACTTATGATGCTTTAAAATACAATCAGACTATTAAGTTGCAATTTATAGGTGTATAAGACCTAAATTAGATATTGAACATCTCCCACCAAATGGCATTCATACTTCATTAATTGCTATGTTCAATAGAGGACAAAACCCTGTGGGAGAGCAATGTTCATTAATATTCTAGTACTGCCTTCTTTACATTAAAATAAAATAAAATGAAATTGAACTAAAGTCTTAAAAGCTCTCCCTAACAACAAAAAGCACTAAAAACGTTTTTAAAAATGTTGAAAAGATGAGTCATAATGCATATTTTTCTAACAACTGAGAGGGGGTCGGAATTGTTGAAATCTATTAACCCTAGGGGAGGGAAAATTTGGGACAGGGTGATTTTGAGTCTTGCCCAAAGGAAGTGACCCTTATTTCCCTTCTGTGCTGTCACTGGAAGTTCAAGCCAGTTGACCTCACCCCATTCCTAAGAGGTCTGTAAGGGGCGTGCATAAGCGCACCATCGTTCCTACCGTCCCTGTCCTTCTGTCCTATTGTCTAAATTTACCTATACATATTTTACTTTTGTTTATGTTTATATCATACTGTTATCTGGTACACGTGTTGACAAAATAAATAAATAAAACAAATAAATAAATAAATGAAGTGTACCGTAATCCAGAGATCGGTTTCAGCAGGTTCTGACCAGTTCTGGAGAACTGGTAGCGGAAATTTTGAGTAGTTCGGAGAACCGATAGCGGAAATTTTGAGTAGTTTGGAGAGCCGGTAGCGGAACTTTTGAGTAGTTTGGAAAACCGGTAAATACCACCTCTGACTGGCCTTGTCCCCATCTATTCTCTGCCTCCCGAGTCTCAGCTGATAGGGAGAAAATGGGGATTTTGCAGTATCCTTCCCCTAGAGTGGGGAGGGAATGGACATTTTACAGTATCCTTCCCCTGCCATGCCCACCAAGCCACGCCCACCCAGTCATATGCCCACCAAGCCATGCCCACCATCACATGCCCACCAAGCCATGCCCACCCAGTGACATGACCACCAAGCCACGCCCGCCAACCAAGCCATGCCCACAGAACCGGTAGTAAAAAATTTGAAACCCTCCACTGCCCTAGTCAGAAAAGAAGTCTAGACATCTGTTACAAAATTAGCTATGTACAATACATATAACTAGATAACAGAATAACAGAGTTGGAAGGGACCTTGGAGGTCTTCTAGTCCACCTCCCTGCTTAAGCAGGAG
Source organism: Diadophis punctatus similis (assembly GCA_023053685.1). Taxonomy (NCBI): domain Eukaryota; kingdom Metazoa; phylum Chordata; class Lepidosauria; order Squamata; family Dipsadidae; genus Diadophis; species Diadophis punctatus. The sequence continues at coordinate 2,788,243 of JALIGW010000013.1, forward strand.
ATCCTGCGCCATTCTCAACAAATGGCTGTCCAATCACTGCGCAAAACTTATAGCTGAAGCCTCAGAAAGTTCTTTTCTATGCTTCTTTTTAACTGAAGCTCAAGGCCTGAGCTAATAGAGGGCGTACAAGTTTGATGGTCAGGACAAAAAACTCCTGTATAATATTGATGAAAGCAGCATTTTCACACACAAAAAAAGGAATACTGTATGTATCAAACATTGCAGGAAGCAAGTCGTAACTCCATTAATTTTCTTATTCAGCTTAAAATTACATTACAGGAAATTGGAATGAAAAATAAATGTCATACTAAATGTATATGCCTATTTGCAATAGAAATGAAAAGATCAGCCTCATACCAGCTTCACTTCAGTTTCACATTATTCCTCATTTTTTAAAGGAAAATGAAATAACATTTTTAATGCACTGCCTTCTCTATAAAATACATTTCTATCCTGAAAGATAGCTGCATTTTAGTCCTTCGAACAGTCTGGATTAGACAGAGAGTTAGAAGACTGCACCTTCTGCAACCCAACAAGACAGACACAGACTTCAGAGGATAATTAGAACTGCAGAAAAAACAATTACTACCAACCTGCCTTCCATTGAGGACCTGTATACTGCACGAGTCAAAAAGAGGGCTGTGAAAATATTTACAGACCCCTCACATCTTGGACATAAATTGTTTCAACTCCTACCCTCAAAACGTCGCTATAGAGCACTGCACACCAAGACAACTAGACACAAGAACAGTTTTTTCCCGAACGCCATCACTCTGCTAAACAAATAATTCCCTCAACACTGTCAAACTATTCACTAAGTCTGCACTACCATTAATCTTCTCATCGTTCCCATCACCCATCTCCTCCCACAAATGACTGTATGACTGTAACTTCGTTGCTTGTATCCTTACGATTTATATTGACTAGTTCCTAATATGATTTGATTGCTTATTTGTACCCGGACTATCATTAAGTGTTGTACCTTATCATTCTTGATGAACTTATCTTTTCTTTTATGTACACTGAGAGCATATGCACCAAGACATATTCCTTTTGTGTCCAAACACACTTGGCCAATAAAATTCAATTCAATTCAATTCAATTCAATTCAATTCAATTCAATTCTATTCAATTCTATTCTATTCTATTCTATTCTATTCTAAAAAGAAAAGATAGCCAGTTATATCTTTCATTTATTCACATCACAGTTTCTATAGATAAGTTCTATAAGAGTTCATTTTATTTATAGAAGGGTTGTTCTAGATCAGATTTTATTCCAATAAAGTACCATTATTCTTTACTAATTTTACTGATCTGACCGGGATTATTCTAACATCTGAAACATAATCTTAGCGTCCAAGTAACAGAGGGTGTACAATGTGAGATATCGGTATTAGGTCCTTTCTTCTATTGTCCTTTTTTAAATTCTCATCTGTAGTCTTTCCCCATTGGTTCTCTGTTTAGGTACTATGCAATGAGGGAAAGCATTTACTTCAAAAAGTAAGTAAGTTCTGAACCCACCATGAATAAAAGGCAGATTCATGGAGAAATCCGAGTCCGATCATATAAGGATTTTATTGAGACTCAAAAGGGGACACAATCCAGCCTTATGGCATGACACTGGCTAAGACAACCTATACAACATTATAAGAGTCATAGAGCCTTAAGACTTTACTCAAACCAAAGTTTATTTTCTTCACCTTCAGATGTGTAATGAAGCAAAATCATCCTATGTTATGTGTATGTCTTCCACAGACAGGAGTAACTGCATTTCCAATTCAGGGATAGAGGGAGCAAACTTGCCATCTACTACTATAATATAAAGGTAGAGTATAAAAAGCTTCTTCTTCTTCTTCTTCTTCTTCTTCTTCTTCTTCTTCTTCTTCTTCTTCTTCTTCTTCTTCTTCTTCTTCTTCTTCTTCTTCTCCTCCTCCTCCTCCTCCTCCTCCTCCTCCTCCTCCTCCTCCTCCTCCTCCTCCTCCTCTTCTTCCTCCCTTCCCTTTCCCCTTCCCTCTCCACTCCCCTTTCCCTCTCCCCTTCCTTCTCGCCTCCAAAATCTACAGATGGTTGAGTCACAGGCAAATCTGGGAATTGTTGGATCTCCTGGAAATGGGGTCATTATGCAACTACAGCAGACAATAGGATGATCACATACATGTTAATTAAGCTATTCCCTGCCTATAAGTTCAAAAGAATGTGGATGGGAATGTATTTAACCTGCCTCTTTTTCTGTATCTCTAGTCACAGTCTGTTTTTAAATGGGAACTTCAAACCAGCTACAATAATGGGCAATAAAGGTGACCTGAAGAAAACCATGGCTAAAGGTAGGAATAGATATTCTGTCTGAAAGCTTGTTTAGCATAGGATGTCATTGGCAGCATCAAGGGCAAAATGAGGCTTCATTTGCAGGCTGCCAAGAACCATAAAAGAAACTGGCAGCTGAGGCTCTATCCACCATGTCATGTGATATCATTCTGGGTAGGATATAACAAGAATGGGCACCTCTGTAATGTGATTAATGGAAGGCATTTGGCTTGTGCCTTTTAAACTAAGCAGGCATTCCAATCTCATATGGGTAAATTTCACCACAGATGGCCAAGTCAGCTTGTTCTCTGAAGAAATTGAAAATAGCAGAGAATTGCCCTTGTCATTACTAGACTGGGCATGGAAATAAAGGCCACTTTTAACAAAGGTGGTTCTTTTTAAATTCAATCACTGGTTTTAATGATACCTTTAGACCAAAGCGTTTGGTTCATAGTAATTAAAGTGTACACTCTGTGGCCTGTTTCTCCTATTTTCAATTATGAATTGCTAGACAAGGGTTTTTTTTTTTAAATTGTGGACTCTGTTTTCAAACAGTGCATCCTTTATATTGGCTTTCAGATGTGATATACATTACTGTTGTCTAGAGCTTCTCAATTCTATCTCTTCTGCCAGGTTTAGGCTGCATTATCATGTTCATGAATTGCAGCTTTTGGATAGCTCATTAAAAACTGGTTTTAAGAGCATATTCAGATGCAGAATAATTAATTTGTTTGTTAATATTCTCTCTGTCTGTCTTTCTCTGTGTCTCTTTCTCTGTCTGTCTCTGTCTCTGTCTCTGTCTCTCTGTCTCTGTCTGTCTGTCTGTCTGTCTGTCTGTCTGTCTGTCTGTCTGTCTCTCTCTCTCTCTCTCTCTCTCTCTCTCTCTCTCTGTGTGTGTGTGTGTGTGTAAAAGTCAATGGGATGCCATAACACAGAAAAATATTGTCACATTAAAGCTGCAACCCTACACAATTAGTTCAAAGTAAACTCATTGAATTGTTTCAGACTTAAATGCATACAATCACCCTATAAGTGTCGAATCACACTATATTTGAGACCTTTGCAAAGCATTTGTGGCCTTTTGTCTACACTATTGCATTTAATAATGGGTTCCGTGGCTTAGAAAATGCATTTGAAGTATTAAAAACCATACCAAATTTGAACACCTTGGGATTTAATTCTATTACTTAGACGGGTAATAGCACCACAGAAACAGAACAGAGAACAGGCATCTTGACAGCTCCTTTTATACTGGAGCTGTCAAACTCTCAACCAATGACAGGGCTCAAATTTCCCGCTTGCCAGCTGCTCGCATCAGAGCCAATCAGGCTCGACTAGCAGCCGGCGCGGTTGTAACTGTGAGGATTTAACAGTATTTGTGGTATCTGTTTTACTAAAATCCTGCTTTACTAAATCCTGTTTTCACATCATTATTATTGTGATGATTAATACAGCTGTTATTCCAAATAGAATGCAGCATACCTGCATTTTAAGGGGCGTGCATAAGCGCACCATCGTGCCTACCGTCCCTGTTTTACTGTCCTATTGTCCTCATTTATCTGAACTTACTTTGCTTATGTTTATGTTTATACCTATACCTGCTATCTTGTACATGTTTGACAAACAAGCAAATAAATAAATAAATAAAATAGAATACCTGGGGGTATTCACAAACTTGAATTTGAGATTGTGGAAGCCGATCAGATACTGCTATTGTGATGATCAACATGTGAGCGTCTGGGTTTGATGCAGTTCATCATTCCGGCTGAGTTATACAATGTTGAGATTCACCCCTCAAAACCTTTGGCGAGGCCACTGACAAAACAGCAAATCCAAAAGTGGCAATGTCATACAGGAAACAACTACAATAAAGAGGAATGATAGAGCTGCACATAAGGTAAACATAACACCTGTAACTATGATGTGCAGACTCCTTTACATGTCCTTGATGTGCCTAGGATGCCCTTCCATATAAATTTCTGAATTATTTTTAGGTCACCAGATCCTACTGGGCTGTCCTATCATGGTAGTTGGGGAGAGGATTTTGGGAATGATGGATGAAAGAAACATATGCCGGGGATCATATAATTTATATAGGGTCATGCAAGGCATGAAGATCTTCTCAGCTTCTCAGCAAAAGGGCAGTAATAATATAGGCATATGCTGTAAGAGGAGAATCACCTTAGTGACAATAGCAAAAGGCATCATTTCCTAGTGTGTGAGAGAAGGCAACAGCAGGAAGAAACATTAATAACCTGGCTGTACTTATGACACATCTCTAATAGCTGAAAATGCAAATGATCTGCAAGTTCCATTAGTGAAAATCCAGGAGCTCATGGAACAGTGGTTAAATGTAATGAGGACCAAATTAATGACAGCAGGTAGAGCAACCACCTTAGAATTGGCAATGAAAATGTTGAAGTGGTGATAGCTTCTGCCTTTAGTGTCACCTTTCAATAGTAAAGTAACCAGCAGTCAAGAAATATGCCATAGACCTGATAGAGAACTCCTGTAAACCTTGGAAAAGATATTCAGATTATGTTACATGTCTTTATCTACAAAGCTCAGAAACGGTGCAGTCAACATGTCCCAAAGGTGCTTTTTTCAGGAGGCAACTGGACTTTCTTGTTTTTTTCTTTGAAGACATTTTGCTTCTCATCCAAGAAGCTTCTTCAGCTCTGACAGGATAGTGGGGAATGGAAGGATTTATATTCCTTGCAGACAGCTAGTCATTTGCATCCTTTTAGAGGGTCGTTGAAGCACTTGGAGGTTTATTTGTGTCCTCAGGATCACCTGAGTAGTGCATCTTCAAAGGCTGTTCATCCCAAACTGTATAGCTAAAAGTCTGTAGAGCTTCTCAATCATCCAGGTCATGGTTGTCCCAAAGGTGCTTTTTTTCAGGAGGCAACTGGACTTTCTTGTTTTTTCTTTGAAGATGTTTTGCTTCTCATCGAAGAAGCTTCTCAGACTTTTAGCTAGCTATAAAATTTGGGATGAACACCCTTTGAATGGTGTGGGAGTAGGAATGGATTTCCAGAGAAAAAATAGCAGACTGCAGGAACCAAGAGCACTACTCAGGTGATCCTGAGGACACAAATAAACCTCCAAGCGCTTTAATGACCCTCTAAAAGGATGCAAATGACCAGCTGTCATTTTGGGTGTTTCTATTATGTTGTCTGATATAAAATGATCCACATTACACCCTGCTGTCTGGGAACTATACATTATAGCCCATGGAAAAAGAGGAGAAATAAGTTTATTCTGAATTCAAACTGAAAAGTTACTGACTTGATTCTTACTGCACTATCACACCACTTCATAATGTCATAAAAGATACAGCTTTGTTAATGGCACACCCTGTATTCAACTGGATGAAGAAGTGTCAAATTAGTCTGTCTCTAGAGTAATCATATAACATTTAGAAATCATATCCTATTCTTTATTGCCTGCATTGGAGTGGCAAAGGGTGATATAAGAACTTATGCTGGTTAATGTGACAGGCATGTCTAGTCCAGAATCCTGTTTATTACAGAAGGTTATGCCTTTGAGAAACCCATAAGCAGGGCATGACCAAAACAGCCAAGGTGGGATTCACAGACAGGCCAGTGGCTCCAGCCATTATTTCTGATCAGTTGCTAATAAGTTTATCCTCAGGAAGCATGTCTTATTCAGTTTTAAAGCTACTCAAGTCAATGGTCATCATTGAGAATGATTTCAAAGGTGAAAGTGATTTCCATGATTAACTGTAGACATGGTCGGACAATATGTTCATGAGATGTTTCTTTATGAACTGGGACCTTCCATTCTTAGGGTCACTGTTTATTTAGCCTTCACCCTGGTACAGCCAGCCAATGAAGACTGTCTTCAGTACTATCAGAACTTCAAGGATGAAGTCCTCGTTGCTCCTTTTAGACTGAATTCCATACATAAGCATATCACCTGCCAGGACAGGACAGTTATTTAAAAAAAAGTCACCTGAATCTCTATGAGTTCTTTTAACGGTCCCAGATATTTTCAGATTCTAAGACATTCTTGGAATTTTTAATAGTTCTGTATAGAAAATGAATTGAAAGTTGCTTCTGCCTGAATATTTTCAAAATACAATAGAATTCTTTATTGGCCAAGTGTGATTGGACACACAAGGAATTTGTCTTTGGTGCATATGCTCTCAGTGTACATAAAAGAAAAGATACATTTGTCAAGAATCATGAGGTTCAACACTTAATGATTGTCATAGGGTACAAATAAGCAATCAGGAAACAATCAATATTAATATAAATTGTAAGGATACAAGCAACAAGTTACAGTCATACAGTCATAAGTGGGAGGAGATGGGTGATAGGAATGATGAGAAGACTAATAGTAATAGTAATGCAGCCTTAGTGAATAGTTTGACAGTGGTGAGGGAATTATTTGTTTAGCAGAGTGATGGCGTTGGGGAAAAAACTGTTCTTGTGTCTAGTTGTCTTGCTGTGCAGTGCTCTATAGCGTCGTTTTGAGAGTAGGAGTTGAAACAATTTATGTCCAGGATGCGAGGAGTCTGTATATATTTTCATGGCCCTCTTTTTCACTTGTGCAGTCAAAAAGTCAAAAGACAAGAAAAATAAGAAAGGAGATACATCAGAATGCAATAGAATGGCACTGATTAACTGATAAGTACATCTGAGTAAATGCTTCAACATAAAAGCAATGGATGGAATTTTTGGGATCTTAAGAAGAAATGTAGATGCTTCAATTCCATTTGTTTTCTGATATGAATTATTCACTCTTGCATCTTGAACCACATGTAAGAAAGCTGAGAAAGGTTCCAACATTCCAGTGCAAACCAAAGTGTACAGGCTGATCTTATATGTTGATTATTCTGTTTTATTTATGTAAATTAAATTATACGCCATCAAATTCTTTATAGCCTTGCACTTTTGAAATTTTATGCTTTTAAAATGAAATTTGCTGAAATGTTATGAATTCTAGAGGGCAACGTTATTCTGACACTTAAACAGACGTGGAATTCAACATTGACAAGTCGGGGAAGATAGATGTTTAAAATGAGCACAGCACTGATCTGGAATTCATTCTCACTGGAATGTCATCATTAGTGTTTTTAGACATGAACTAGCCAAAATTAACTCATAGATACAGAATCTTTCCATTTTACATGAGTATGATTTAGATGTGCTTAAATCAAGCAAAGAGAATTATATAAAAGTAGCTCTCACTTAATGCCCACAATTGAAATTGGCAACTTTAATGCTATGCAATGCTGTCATTGAATGAATCATCATGTGATCATGCCCAAATTTCAATATTAGCTCCACTACAGTTGTTAAGGAAATCACCTGTAGTCATTTTGTGTGATGTCATGTCAACACAACTTGCAGCTTGTGGTTAGCTTTCATGTTGACGCTTGTAGGAAGCTGACTGTGAAGCTCACAAATGGTGATCACAAAGCCAGTTTTTAAGGGAATTGCTGTTTCATTCTTTTCTAAATATATACTGAAGACTAAGGCGAGGTTAGAGCTTACAATGGGTTTGTAGATGACTGTCAGCTGTTCATTTAGCAAATCCAGGAAAAGAAACATCCAGGACATTGTTTTACCAAAAATACAAAACTTTACTGAATAAACCACATTGGCATAGAAGAAATGAAACCAGCTCTGGTTTTCCCATGCAAAAGCAAGCACAACAGTGGTGGGTTGCTACTGGTTCAGCCCGGATCGGGCGAACCGGTAACGACGGCGGTAGGAGGCTGCACCCACCTGCCCGGACGTCATCAAAAACGCTCTGTGCATGCGCAGAAGGTTCTGTGTATGTGCAGAAGTGTTGCGCCCATGCAAAGCGCACCCGCGTGTCCGCGCACTCCCATTCCCGAACCGGTAACAAAGGTAAGAGAAACCCACTACTGAAGCACAAGTATTTCCCCCTTTCTTTACAGTCCAAAACGTTCACCAATCACCCCTGTTCATTTTGTTTTGAGAAATAGTCTACAACACCGGGACATCTGCTTGGGGAGTCCTTGGGATGCCAGCAATGCTCCATGGTGCCAACAGATGCTTGAATACCATTCTCCCTCCCTTGCATTCCAACCTTCCCTCTCCTAGTTATTGTCAAGCTGCGAGCAAAGCGGAAATGTAGGTGAAAGTGCGAATCAGTCTTGATTATGACTAACCTTCACCCTATGGGAACCAAATGGAGAAGTGCTTTGAAAAGAAATTAAAGCATCTCTCTGAACCCATGACTCAAAGTCTCAAAGGGAGCTTAATGCACTTGTCGAAAAATTTCTCTGAACGGTTAAAAAAAAACACCTAATCATATCTGGATGTTGTCTTCAAGCTTTCATATGCTCCATAATTTATCTAATGTAGTCCTAATGTAGGTTTTTTTCTAGAAAAAAGGAAGACTTCAGAATTACCGTAAGTGGCTTTTGGAAAATGATTTCCTAAACACCACCCCCACCCCCACCCCAGGGGTGGGTTGCTCCTGGTTCAGACCAGATCGCCTGAACCGGTAGCGACCCACTGGTGACATCACGTAACTGGATCGGCTGATGCCTGTCCATGGGCGCCACCATCTTTTTTTTAATTTTTTGCGAATTTTTGTACTGTTTTGAAGGTTGTTCCTGTTCTGCTGCTTGTAAAATGGCCCTCCCGCCTGCCCCCGGGTTTAAACTGATCTTTATTCCTTTCCCCGAAGCACAGCTGATCCACAGCTGATCAGCTCCTCAGCTGTGTTTCAGGCCGATTCCAGCTCCAGAGCATGCACGGAAGCCAAATTGCACGAGGGAACACGCGCGCGCGAAACGTCGTGATGCGAACCGGTGGCGAAGATAAGTGGAACCCACCCCTACACCACCCAAAAAAGAAAAGAAAAGAAAAAGAAATGCAAGGTTTACATTATTTCATTGCAGTATACATGTATGTTATATATATATATATATATATATATATATATATATATATATATATATATATATATATATATATATATATATATATATATATATATATATATATATATATATATATATATATATATATATATATATATATATATATATATATATATCGGTGAGGTATATAATTATAGTGCTATAGAATTTCAGCCAGGAACTCAGCTAGGATCACTTTTCTTATCCAACTGAAGGATGAAGACATGCTAGGATTGGGTCAGGTCAATGGGAAAGGCAGAGTCCATAAATTGTTCATGTTCCTCTTTCAGAACCAAAATGGATGGCCACCTGCAAGTACTTATTGTTTGGAAAGTGTATGTTGTTTCTAGCACACTGTGCTTTTGAATCAACTAATGAATTGATTCAGTAATGGGTATCTCTCAGCTGGTAAAGATGCAGACCTTATTTTCATCCCCTGATCAATACAGAAGAATGATTACATACAGCAGTGGAGCACTGGATGCTCAGTCATGGCAATAGGCAAAAATACTCTCAGGTTAAGCATATGACTGACTCAAAACTGCCAGGGGAGCTTTTCCATGGCAAATAATACTTAGGAAAAAAAGCATCATTTTAAAATATAGTATCACTACTTCTCCATGTTTATGTTCTTCTGCTTAAGGTAAGAATGTGCGAGGAAGTCTTGGTAATAGATTCAGTATCATTTACAGGGCAAGAAAGAGACCTATTTTTTTTATGCCTCTCTTTGACATCTTGGAGTTTGAAATACACCTTTCTAATATTTAACAGCCTTGTTCAGTTCTCGTCACTAGGAAAATAGCCTGTGGAGCTGCGCAGATCAATAATTTGGATTACATCTTCAATACAGCATCAGTTAACACGTGTTCATTTGGGATCAGACAATTTTTTCACCCCAGATGATTGGAAAAATGATCCTAGATCACAGAAACATAGAGTTGTAGTGCTGGAAAGGTCTTCAAAGGTCTTTCAGTCTAATTCTCCATAGTGGGTGGAGCTAGCCGCCAAGATTGGGTATTGGCACAGCCTTCTAGCCAATGATGACTGAGTCTGGAAAAGTATAAAAGGTGGCTCTAGGCCTAGATTCCCCCTCTTTTTGACTCAGTCATAGCCATTGACTAGTGCCTTTTCAAATCCAACTGCTACTTAAATTGCAATTGTAAGTTTTTTTTTTCCTTTCTTCTAATACTAATTCTAAATTTTTCTTTCCCTATTCGAGCTCCCCTGGTTCCCTTTTCTGGCAACCTACCAGGGTGGAGGCAGTTGGCCGCAAGTCTGACTGTCGCTCGCCCCTCCAGCCGAAGGCCCAGTATAGTCTTTTTGTTTTTTCCTCCTTTTTATTATATTTTTGCTGCGTTACCAACCATATAATTAATACCGGCTGTTGAGGGTGAGGGAAAGGGCCCCTGGAGATTGGGGGGGCCAGCGGCTCTCCACCGCTTATCTGGGCTTAAATTGAGGCCTCAATAATATTTGGCACCGGGTCTGGTCAACGAGGGGTTAACCACACCACCTCCAACCACAAACTGCCTATAGGAGAGCCGAGGGGCCATCAGGCAAACTGACCCAGGGGAATTGAATTTTTTTTTCTCCTTTCTTTTCCCTCCTTTTGTGGTGCCACTGTTCTCCGCCGGCCCAGCTATCTAACTGAGCCGTCCGTGAGCCTTCCGATCCCCAGCTGACTTCAAAGGGATCGGAAGAGAAAAAAAGGCCTCGCCGGCAGTTTGGGCGGCTAACGAGCCTCCGCGCCAAATTTAAACTGCCGGCTGTCAGAAATAGCCTTTCCGGTCCCTCCTGGTGCCCAGAGGCTATAATTAAGCCGCAAAACAGCTGACGCTCGTGGGACCGACGCGCGCAAGCCGTCGGCAGCCCCCTGATTGATTTTTTCCGGCCGAGAGCGCTCCGCAGCCGCGGGAGCGCGAGAGGACCTGGGCCTTTGATCCCACGCCGACTACAGCCTGCCAGCCTGCCTGGACGTCGGAGAGGCGTCTATCTGTCTCTCAGGACTGTCAGCGTGCCGCACAGCAGACCCCACGGCAAGAGGACCCTTCAGAAGTCTGCCTTGCAAGGTCATGAGTGCACTTGACATTTAACTGTTTGCACTCCAGAACAAAAAAAAAAAAAAAAAAAAAGGAGAGAAAGAAAAAAAGGGAAGAAAGAGCTTTAAGCTACAGACTGCCTCTGTTTTAACAGCCCCCTTTTTTTTCTCTCAGCCTAATCTGCCCGGCGACAGGCGGCCATCTTGCCCACTCTAGGGCAACTGCCATCTCCTCCCACAACCCTGTCAGCCATTTTAACTCAGCCTCGTGACTGGCAGCCATTTTGTCTGCAGTAAATTGAGTGAGCAACCTTTTCCCTTGGTCCTCGCATTATGGCTGAGAAAGTGCAAAGGTCTGGCAAGGCCAAAACTAAGACTCCAAGAGCTACGGTGGATCAAGCCGATCTCACCAGGGTGGCATCTCCCTCTCCAACCAGGGATCGATCCCCCACTAGGCCCCAATCCCCGGCTCCACCTACCAAGGATAGACCCTCTAAGACCAAGCAGACTTCGCAGACAGCAGACAAAAGCCTTTCTAAGCATGACAAGGGTGCTACCCCACGTCATCGGGGTACCTCCCAGTCCCACTCCCCTGATAATGTATCCATCAATGGGGCTAATCTGCGTATGTCTGAGGGAAACGTTTATGGCCCCAGGGCCCCTTCCAGAGGCGCCTCACCTAGTGCGGCCTCCAACTTGGATCCTTTACAATCAAGAGAGATCCAAGATAGGATTAATAAAGCGATCAGGAAGGGGGTGGAGGCAGGAATTAGGGAAATGGCAGGGCAGTCCACATCCCAGAAAGTCTGTGCCACGAGACAACAGCAAAACTTGGACAGTCCAGACAACTCTGACCTAGAGAGTAACGACGATGGGGAGGAGGAGTTCTCTGATCCCCTAGCCGACCTACGGGACGATAGCGACCAGGGTGCAGATCTAGGGCCCATCCTCCCAGAACTGGCCATGTCTGATGACGAGGACTTGGCCCCTGAGCCAGTGGCTTCTTCTGCCCTGTTTCAGCCCTCCTTATTTAGGTCACTTTTGCACAAAGCAAAGACTACGGCCAACCTGCTACCACCCACTGCTCAAACAGCTGAGCCAGACCCCATGTTCGAGCCCACGGCCTCACAATCTGATGTAGTGCCTGCCCCGAAGCTCTTTGTAGAGACTATTCTAAAGCAGTGGCAGAACCCCACTTCAGGTTCAATGTCCACCACTCTGGACAAAAGATACTTTAACGTTGACTCTGCTTTGGCTCAGCATTTAACAGTGCCTCCCGTGGACAGCCCGGTCCTGACCCTGTTCCCCAGCTCCTCGATGTCCGGTGAACCAGACGAACTCCTCCGCCCGGAGGACCGCAAGATGGAGACGACACTCCAGAGGGGTCATCAGTCGGCCGCGTGGGCCCTGAAGTCAGCTGCTACCGCTTCCTTCTTTTGCAGGACCTCGGTCAAGTGGCTTCACGCCCTCCAGGACCACCTGCCACCCTCTGACCTACGCGCCCACCAGGACCTCAATAAGCTGCTGGCCGCGGCGCAATTTACTTCTGACGCCACCCTTCAGTCGGCCAGATTCTCAGCACGGGCCATGGCATCTGCAGCAGTGGCGCGCCGCATGACCTGGCTGCGCAACTGGTCTGCGGATGTTAAGTATAAATGGAAGCTGGCCTCCAGCCCTGTGGCGGGTCAGAATCTGTTTGGTGAGCCTCTTAACCGAATTTTGGTTGAGACGAAGGACAAAAAGAAGGTCCTTCCCTCAGGTGGCCGCAAGCCCTCCTCCCGGTCACCCTTCTTCCCCAGGAGGAACTATAGAGGGGCCTATCAACCACAGAGTAAATTCCAGCCCCAACCTCAGGGAAATTTCCAAGGGCAAGGGCAGGGGCAATACGGGCCACGCCAGAGGTTCTCCTCTGACCGTCCTTTCCGGGGGAACCAATACAAACGGCCCTTTAGAGGGGCCGGTGGTCGCCCCTTCCGCCGGACTAAGTAATTCTCCGGCTGTTCCTCCCATAGGGGGTCGCCTGGCACTCTATGCCAGTCGATGGGAGGAAATCACCAATGACGCATGGGTTTGTAAAACCCTGAAGTCAGGTCTCTCTTTGGAGTTTCTCTCCACCCCCCCGAGGTTTTTCCTCCGATGCCCCATTTCATCAAATTCAGAAAAGCGGGTCCTCATGAACCAGGCCATCCAGCACCTGTTGGACATTCGAGCCATCCAACAGGTGCCTGAGGACCAACACGGGCAGGGCTTCTACTCCATTTTATTTGTAGTGCCCAAATCCTCGGGAGGGTGGAGAGCAATATTGGACCTTAAGCGCCTCAATAGGTACATAGTCCATAAGAAATTCAAAATGCACACCCTGCATTCCATTCTGGCAAGTATTAGGAAGGGAGATCTACTGTCATCCATAGATCTCTCGGAGGCTTACCTCCACATCCCAATTCGGCCATCTCATCGCCAGTACTTGCGGTTTTGTTATGCAGGGGTGCATTATGAATATGGGGCGCTCCCCTTTGGCCTGTCCTCAGCGCCAAGGGTCTTCACGAAGGTCTTGGCGGCGCTGACCGCCCACCTCAGATCCATCCCCATCAGGATCCAGTGCTACCTGGACGATATTCTCATCTCCTCTGCTTCTCCTTCTCAGGCAGAGAGAGATGTCCAGGCAGCGCTTCATACCCTAGACCACCTTGGCTTCTTGGTCAATCGACCCAAGAGTCAGCTGACACCCGCCACCAGAATTACCCATCTGGGGGCAATCATTGACTCCCTGGAGTGTAAGGTGTACCTCTCCCAGGAACGGAGAGACAGCCTATTGGCTTTAACCCAGCAAGTTCTGAGGCAAAACTCAGTCCCACTGAATCTGCTGTCCTCCCTCCTGGGCAAGATGATTTCGGCCATTCATATTGTCCCATGGGCCCACTTACACTCCAGGGATCTCCAATGGCTCCTCCTTCCCTACCAACGTCAAGGTAGAGCCCATTCCCCAGCCAAAGTGAGACTCCAGGCCTCCGTCCGGAAGTCACTGCTTTGGTGGACCACCTCTGCAGTCCACAGGGGTACCTGTTTCCTTCCCCCAAGGCAAATTTTGGTCACCACCGATGCCAGCCTGTCAGGTTGGGGGGCTCATACGGGTGCGCAAGTGGCGCAGGGTTCATGGTCACCTGATGAGACAACTCTACCCATTAATGTCCTGGAATTACGGGCGGTTTTCCTAGCCCTCAAACAGTTCGGGCCTCTCCTGCGGGACTCTCATGTGTTGGTCCTTACTGACAACGTGGCCACCAAGGCCCACATAAATAGACAGGGTGGGACCATGTCTCCTCAGTTGATGTCAGAGGCCATGCAGTTAGGGCTATGGGCAGAACAACACCTATTGTCCCTCTCTGCTGAACATATTTCTGGGGTGGACAATACCAGGGCGGACTGGCTTAGCCGGCACCAGATAGACCATTCAGAGTGGAGTTTACACCCAGGTCTTTTCCACCGACTTGTGGGTCAATTCGGTCAGCCTGTAATGGACCTTTTTGCCACCCCGGGGAATGCACAACTGCCCAGGTTTCTATCCCGGTATCAAACTCAGGGAGCAGAAGGGGTGGACGCCCTCCGCTGCACCTGGCCTCAGGGGCTGCTTTATGCATTTCCCCCCATTCCCATCATTCCGCAGGTCATCCGGAAAATCCTGGAAGAAAGAGCCGAGGTAATACTTCTGGCACCCGACTGGCCAAGGCGAGCCTGGTACGCCGACCTGGTCTCCCTGTCGGTCTCACCCCCATGGAGGATCCCTCCGACAGAGTGGTCGCTGCTCCAGGGGTCAGTGCAGCATCCAGAGCCTCACTGGTTGCAACTGACCGCCTGGCGCTTGAGCGGCTCACTCTGACGAGCCGTCGGATCCCCGAGGACATCATGGAGGTCTTGCTTGACTCCCGCAGACCTTCCACACATCGTATCTACTCAGCCTCCTGGAAGGCTTTCTGTTCCTGGTGTGATAGGGAGGGTCACTCCCCATTGGACCTCTCGGTCATAAATGTTCTTCAATTCCTACGCCAGGGGTTAGCTAAGGGTCTTGCCCCAAGTACCCTCAAACGCCAAATTGCTGCCCTGTCCACAGTGTTGTCTTGTCCTTCTCTGGGGAAACTCTCCACTCACCCCCTAGTCTCCAGGTTCCTGAAGGGCGCAGTGAATAGATGCCCTCCTGTGGTGCATAGGTATCCCACTTGGGACTTATCAAAAGTGTTATCAGCACTCACGGGGGGCGCCTTTGAGCCCCTGGATTCTGCCTCTCTGGCCCACCTGACTTACAAGGTGGTTTTCCTGGTGGCTGTCACTTCCGCCCGTCGCATATCTGAACTGGCTGCCCTTTCCATCAGGAGTGACCTCTGTGTGTTTCACCAGGACAGGGTGGTTTTACGATTGGATCCCACCTTTTTGCCAAAGGTAAACTCTTATTTCCACCGGGCTCAGGAGGTGGTTTTACCATCATTCTACCCTTCTCCATCCTCAGACATTGAAAGGCAGTGGCACCTCCTGGATGTGAGGCGTGCACTGGACATTTATATTCAGAGAACAGCTGCTTTTCGCAGGACTGAGGCCTTGTTTGTCTCTTTTCACCAGACTTCCATGGGGAGGAAGGCATCCTCTATTATGGTGGGTCGGTGGATTAAATATGTCATTAACATTGCATATGAACAATTGTCCCTGCCACGACCCACCAGGGTTACTGCCCATTCCACTCGCAGCGCGGCCACCACTGCGGCATGGAACACTAGGGCTTCCATCGAGGAAATTTGCCGGGCTGCCACCTGGGCATCACCAACGCCATTTGTCCGGCACTACAGACTGGACGCCTTCGCCTCACAGGAGGCTGACTTTGGGCGCAGGGTGCTGGAACAGGTAACTTTGGAGGGTGGTGGTCCCAGCCAGAATCAGGAGGCCCTCCCTGGGGACTAGATTACTTTGGCATGTCCCAATCTTGGCGGCTAGCTCCACCCACTATGGAGAATGAGACGTTGTACTTACCTGAGACGTCCATTCTCGTAGGGTGGAGCTAGCCGCCAAGTCCCTCCCTTCTGCATGTATTCTGGCTGGACAGGTTATTCATATTGTATGGTTCATTAGGTTTCTAGGAATATTAGTGTACATAGTTATCCTCTGTCTTAGGTAATTAGGTTAGGTATTTAGGCTACTCACTCTTGCGGAAATTCTTGTTTAGACAGTTAATAAACTTGTTGGATTGACGGCACTTGAGTCTGGCATTTATCCCTCGCCAAAAAGAGGGGGAATCTAGGCCTAGAGCCACCTTTTATACTTTTCCAGACTCAGTCATCATTGGCTAGAAGGCTGTGCCAATACCCAGTCTTGGCGGCTAGCTCCACCCTACGAGAATGGACGTCTCAGGTAAGTACAACGTCTCATTCTCAAGACAGGAGACTTTATACATTCTGGTCAAACGGTTGTCAAATCTCTCCCTAAAAACGTTGGAGTTGGAGCATCCACAACTTCTGCAGACAAGCCTTGTTCATTGTTCTCACTGACAGCACATTTTTCCAGTGTACTACCAGAAGAAAAAAACTCAGTGGAAATCTAGTTTGTTCAGAGGTGTGTGTGTGTGTGTGTGTGTGTGTGTGTGTGTGTGTGTGTGTCTGTGTGTGTGTGTGTGTGTGTGTGTGTGTGTGTGTGTGTGTGTGTGTGTTGGCCTTCAGATCAGGGATGTTCTACAAGCCAAGCAAGTGTTAAAACCACTAAGCCTCTGAATCAGATATGTAAAAGAAGCAGCAGGAGGCTTTCCTGAGGAGAAGCAGGGAAAATGCAAGAAGGGAATTTTTATTTTAAACCAGGATGTTGTGCAGGTGCAGCACTTTCTCAGAATCTCCTTTTATCGACTGGATCAAAGTGGTGGGCTACTCTGTTCCCAGAATTAGAAGTGGCAGCTTCTTCATTTCAAAGAAGCACTTTGAAGTTTTGAATATCTGCCCAGCCTTATGAAGTAGCATTTCAGTCCTTTTTTTTTTAACTGAACTTTAACTGAACTGGGTTGTTTTCAGTTACATGAAAACCCTTTTCAGATCTGTAAATACTTTGGTGTTTCTTTGACGAATAATTTAGATGCTTAATGGGTGCCTTAATAGACTGGCTGTTATTATTCATTATGAAAGATGATAAAATAGTCCCTATCTTTACATTGTTGAAATGTACTTTATTTTAACCCTTGGCCATTACTATTTGCTGTACTTGTTTACAGAATACCGAATAATAGAGTTGGAAGGGACATTGGAGATCTTTTAATCCAACTTCCTGTTCAAGCAGGAGACCCTATATCATTCTGTCAAATCTCTCCCTAAAAACATCCAGAGTTGGAGCACACATAACTTCTGCAGACAAGCCTTGTTAATTGTTCTCACTGACAGCACATTTTTCCTTAATTCTAGTTTGGATCTCTCTTTAATAAGCTTCCATTCCTTCCTTGTTGTCCTGCCCTCAGAAGCTTTGGAGAATAGGTTTCTTCTCTATGAGAGCCCCTCAAATATGGGAAGATTGTTATCATGTCACCCCAATCCTTCTCTTAGTTAGATGAGACATGCCAAGTTCCTGAAAATGTTCATCACATGTTGTTTTAGCTCTTTGTTGCTCTTCATTGCATTCTTTCTAGACTCTCAACATCTTTTTATATTGTGATGACTAAAACTGGATGCATTATTCCAAGTGTGGTCTTACTAAAGCAGTCCTTCGGGAGTTGGGTGGCATAGAAGTGTGAACAAACAAACAAACAAACAAACAAACAAATAAATAAATAAATAAATAAATACACACATGATCCCTATATTGATGCAGCCTCAGACTGCCTTGGCTTTTTTGGCAATTGCAACATACTTAACAACTAGTTGTCAACTAGTCAACTAGGTTGTCAACTAAGACTCCTAGATCACTCTCTGTTACTGCTGTTGAGCCAGGTATCACCCATTCTACATCTGTGCTTTGGGTTTTTCTTTCCTAAGTGTAAAACCTTACTTTTCTTGCCACTAAATTTCATTTTCTTGGATAGAATCCAATGCTAAAGTATGTCAAGATCCTTCTGGAACTTGAGCCTATCTTCTAAAGTGTTGGCTATCCCCCCCCCAAGCTTGGTGTCATCTAAAAATTTGATGCATTCCCTTTTATCCCCTCATCTAATTTATTTATGAGAATGTTGATGAGCATTGGACCTAAGACAGAATCTTGACCTATACCACTGAGTACTTCTCTCCATGTAGATGTAGTTCCAATGAGGACTACATGTTGATTGTGATTGGTCATCCAGTTATGAATCCATCTGGTGATGATGATGTCTATCTCATATTTTTCTATCTTACCAAGTAGTTGATTGTGGTCTACTTTGTCAGATGCCTTATTGAAATCCAAGTATACTATATGCATAGTGTTTTGCTTGTCCACTAATTTAATCACTTTGTCAAACAATGCAATAAGCTTTTCTGACATAATCTATTTTTGGCAAACCCATGTTGGCTTCAAATAATAGCTTTGCTTGTGTCTAGGTGTTTGCAGATTTGTTGTTTGGTTATCTTTTCCGGGATCTTCCCATATATTGCTGTCAGGCCAACTGCTCTGTAGTTTCTTGGAACCACATACACTCTTTTACAGTCCTGTTATTTTTCAGTGCAGCAAAGATCCTTGAAAGATTTGGGTCAATGGTTCCAAGATCCAGTCTGACAACTCCTTCAGAACTCTGGGATGTAATCCACCTTGTCATGGTGTTTTAAACTCTAGGGTGGCTGGATGTTGTCTTACCATATTCTTGCCTTTTTGACTTGTATTCATATTCTATCTTTTACAGATAGATAGGTTTTGATAGGTTGAACTTTTTTTCTTTTGTGTAAATACAGATGTATAGTCTTCATCTTCCTCCTCCCCTCCCACCTTCCCCTCCATATTCTTATTTTCTACACTATTATACATAAATAAATGTTTTGATTTAACAAGAAAGCTGGGGAATATTGTTGTTGTCCTGAAATGAATGTAATTGAGAAGCAGCTTCAAATAGAACCATTAATCTGGGGAAACCAAAACGAATTCTCAGTGTGAAAGGCAAGATATGTCATTCTGCAACCACTTTGGCATTTATCAAACTTGAGAATGTCAAAATATGTTATGCAAACAGTAATGGTACTTTAAGACTTTGATTAATAGTTTCAACTTCATTCCATTTATAATCTGCATTGCATTCAACTCAAGCAAAGGTCATATGCATCTATATAGCAACTTCCATTTCTTCCCTGGGTCCTGGAAAAGTCCATACCTGAAATACACATGTTCATAGAAGAAATGCAATCAGTAACAGGAAGAAGAAGGGCCACTGTAGGGAAATGGAAATATGCTTCAATGCACCATTTTTATATAGTCAATGCACAATAATTATAGATACTCTGAAGCATATTATAGAGCCCCTAATAACAGAGGTATGATAAATATTAATATGAAATTTGGTGCTACTTGTAAATGGAGTATCTTCTTCAAAAAATAGTACTGTAAGGGACTTTGGTATCTGGTACAGGGAAGACAGAGGAAGAGTAACTGAAAGCTTATATGTACTTATTTAATAATTACAACTACACTGACTGTAAACTCTGAGTAATTATGAAAAAAAAGATTGCCTTATGAATATCTTGTAGTCAGAAATAAAGTAAAACCATAAATAGTCTGAGTGAACAACAGTTAAGAAATATTAGGCCTGTAGGGTAAACAGACAAGAAATACAATTAGGACAGGGGTGGGTTCTGGTTTTCTTCAGTGCCGGTTCACTCAGTGACGTGCCTCGTGGGCATGCACGCGGTTCACACATGCACAGTGCTAAAACAAAGCTTCTGCACATGCGCAGAAGCAAAAAACAAGATGGCGGTGCCATAGGAGCTGCAAAGAGAACCAGCTTGGGGGCGTGGCAGGCCTGGGTCGCTGCCGGTTCCAGCAACCCAGGCCGCCAAATTACTACCGGTTCTATAGAACCAGTCCGAACTGGGAGGAACCCACCTCTGAATCAGGAGTGCTATCTTTATTGTAGGATTATATTAACAGAATCTTTCAAGAATGAAAGCTTTCCTCCCTTCCTTTCCTTTTGAGAAAACCAAGGAGAGTCCATTCTGAAATGTTCCTCACACCCTTCCCCCTTCTGTGGGCTGATATACCTTCTACATTGCTGGTTGTCCAGCCTGCGGCTCCCCCCACCATCTCCCAAGATCAAAATATCTGAAAGTTCTAACAATGACAATACTGCCAACATTTATTAAAACGTTGGATTTAGGACCAGGGAGCCCTACATTGAAGCCCACCCTCACGTATGGAATCTTATTGGACCAGTTGGTTTATCTCAGACCAATTTATCTAAGAGGATATCAGAGAGAAAAAATGATGAGCCCTGAATTCCTAGAGGAAAAATGGAATATTGCTCCAAGTAATAAATACACGAGGATGATAAGAACTACTTTCTGGTATCCTTTTTCTCATTAAATGATGTCATCCCTGCATTGTAGACCACATGAAGAAACAAATGTCAAGTGAGTTTAAAACTCCTTTTACTCAGATTGACCATAGTTACAAGAGCTTGCAAGTTTGAATGTGCTTCTCATCCTCCCTCCCTTATTTTTATGTGTATAAGTAGGAGGTATATCCCTAAGTCACTTTTGGACCTTATCTGGGCTTCTACAATGTTGCAGAAACAATCTGGGTTGGTCACCAGGACCAGAGGTTTAGTCTTCCAAGCTTTTGTATTCATGCTGGAGCCCATCCTCAGGGAACTTCTCTCTACCATAATTTCTTTTTACCACATTCTGGTTGGGAAAAGTTCCCTCAGGATGAGCTCCAGCACAAGTCTGAAAGCTCAGAAGACCCAGACTGGATCCTGAAACATTATTCTTGGACACATATACTTGCTTTCTACAATGTTTATCTAAATTTAATAAATAAAGATTCCATTCATTGGCTCGGTAAGATATCCTCTCGGTCTCTCTCTGTCAAAGTCATCCTCTTTATTCTCTACATATTATAAAAGATATTTGCTGATTTCTCATGTCTGGATTTCTAGGATCAACCTTATGTTATTTGATGATCTTACATTCCTTGAAGCCTGTTGAATATACACTACCTTCAGCATTAGCAGTGGTACTATATATATATATATATATATATATATATATATATATATATATATATATATATATAGAGAGAGAGAGAGAGAGAGAGAGAGAGAGAGAGAGAGAGAGAGAGAGAGAGAGAGAGAGAGAGAGAGAGAGAAATGGCAATGAATAAGGAAAAGAACAATCCCTAAACAATGGTGTGAGAGAACGAAACAAACAAAAAGAAGTCAATTCATAAATAGCATTTGTGGAACATTGAAAATGCTACACTTGAATGGGACATGAAGAATTTTGCATTGACAAGGACTGTAGTTTGAGTAGTGTATTTGTAAGTTTGCACACCAGTTGTGGGTTCCTACTGGTTTGGCCCAGTTCGGGTGTACCGATAGCAGCAGTGGTGGGAAGCTCCGCCCACCCAGCAGAACGTTGTCATGGAGCTTCTGCGCATGCGCAAAAACGCATGCGCGCTCCCACGCGCTCCTGTTCCCCAACCGGTAGCAAAGGTAAGTGAAAACCACCACTGGTGCACACAATATAATTTTCTGCTGGTATGTGGTCTCCACCCAAACTCTCACACACATACAGCCATTGGAACTGCCCTCTTAAAGTTCATGGTAGGAATATGCTTCTATATCAAAATATCTAAGCAGTAGATTTCCTTGACTGTTATCTGTCTGAAGAAATTCACACTCTATTAGACACCTTATAAATGGTTACATATTCATCAAGATGCAATTATACTTTTAGGTATTTTCCCTGCAGAGAAAGTCATTACAAAAGCTTAAGGTCTTGTCTTAATTGCCCTGCCATATATTTCAGTTGCTCAAGTTACGAAATAAATTTCATTTTTGACCTTTGTATGACTGTTATCTTTAGCCCCTTGGAAGAGAATCAATTAGAGAGGGAAAAATGCTTACAAATGAGTTGCTGGGGGTTATTATAACTAATGAGGGCCAAATGCCTATAAGACGGAGTAGGATTGTAACAAGGCTCAGTGCACTGGCATTTTGAAAGAAATCTCCAATTTCAAAATGACACAATTTCATAGCTATACAGTAACATTATTGGTATAGCTTGGTCATGTCAATGTACAATACAAATGAAAAATACATCAGAAACATATCCATATGGTCAATTATTTTTCCAAGTATGGAAAAAGTACATATTTTCTTATGCATGTACCGTATTTTTCAGAGTATAAGACGCACCGGAGTATAAGACACACCTTAGTTTTTGGGGAGGAAAATAGGGGAAAGCAATCTGCCTACCAGGTATTCATCTGGCTAGCGTCCTTAATCTGGTCAGCTTCAGCATATTATTTTATCCCCTGGTTAGGACTTAAAAAAACCTTCTTCTGAGAGAGTAACAATGAAAGAGCATGCAAGCCAGTAAGAGCTGGGAAGATCATTAGCACCTGGTTAGAGCTAGAAAAAAACTTATTCGGAGCAGCTTCAGCACATTATTTTATCTCCTGGTTAGGACTTAAAAAAACCTTCTTCTGAGAGAGTAACAATGAAAGAGCCTGCAAGGTAAGAGCTGGGAAGATCTGTTAGCACCTAGTTAGGGCTGGAAAAAAAAGCTACATTCGAAGTATAAGACACACCCAAATTTTCAGCCACTTTTAGGGAGGAAAAAGGTGCGTCTTATACTCTGAAAAATACGGTATGTATTTAATGCAGTGTTTCTCAATCTTGGTGACTTTAAGAATTCTGTGAGTTGAAGTCCACCCATTTTAAGGTCATCAAGATTGAGAAACACTGATATATTTACCTACTCTAATATCTTTAGAGCTCGTTGACACACTGCATAAAAAATGTGTTTCATTTTTTAGGAAGAATTTATTACTCTTTCAAAATTGTTTTTAATTTTTAATTTCCAATACCAACTTTATTAATACTTTTATACTCATATTTTTCCCTATTTTTATTGTCTGCTATTTAAACTTAACCATGCATTTAACAACCTTCATGTCATATTCTTATAAGACATACTTCAAGATATCATCAAACTACTTAGTTATCTTTTATTTTCCTCGATATATTTTGCAATAGCCACAAAATAGTATATGGTTATTAGGAGCATCCAGATCAATCAAGGTGTGAATGAGGTTCAATATTTGAAAGCAGAAAGATATGATTGCAAGTTTTGATATTTAAAAAACTGAATTGATTCAGAGTTATGACCTGAATTATTTGTCCTAATACAATGGTTCTCAACCTGTGGTCCACAGATCGTGGGGGGGGGGGCATGATGTCATCACAGGGGGTCCACAAAGACTTGAAGAAATGTTATGATTTAAATCTTGAGTTAAGTCTTGGTGGTCTGTGGTCATGATTCGTGGCCACAAAAGGTATTTAAAGGAGTCCATGTTGAGAACAATCTCGTGGGCATGTGCGCGGTTCGCACATGCGCAGTGCTAAAACAAAGCTTCTGCACATGCGCAGAAGCAAAAAACAAGATGGCGGTGCCATAGGAGCTGCAAAGAGAACCAGCTTGGGGGCGTGGCAGGCCTGGGTCGCTGCCGGTTCCAGCAACCCAGGCCGCCAAATTACTACCGGTTCTATAGAACCAGTCCGAACTGGGAGAAACCCACCTCTGAATCAGGAGTGCTATCTTTATTGTAGGATTATATTAACAGAATCTTTCAAGAATGAAAGCTTTCCTCCCTTCCTTTCCTTTTGAGAAAACCAAGGAGAGTCCATTCTGAAATGTTCCTCACACCCTTCCCCCTTCTGTGTCCATTACAGGAGTCCATGTAAGCGCACAATCGTGCCTACCGTTGCTGTCCTAATGTACCCATATATTCATACCTCTTTTACTCTTATTCATACTTGTAATATTACATATATATTCAATCATGTTTTACTGTTTGTACTTTGCTTATAATCATATATGCTTGACAAATAAACAAATACAAATACAATTTTTTTTAAAAAAAGAACCACTGATCTAATAGATTAATCTCTGTATGCATGCATGAAAACTGACTGGATCTTCAAATGTATTTGAAAACACCTAATTCCATTCAATATGTTTAATTTTTTTAGCCATATAATTTGAAACTTTGTTCTGCAGAAATGATTAAGCCACATTTTCTTCAAATTGAGTCCTTGAATCAAAACTCCATACTGTGGCAATTTCTCACAGGGTCTATAAACAATAGATAACAAAGTTTGGAGAAGGAAAAATGTCACCTCACAATCTCATTTCTGCATTTGTTCCAAAATGAGGAAGTAGTTTCAATTTCCTTCTCCCTTTAATAGAAAAACAAAGGGCCTATTTTCCATGTCCTGATTACAGAGAGGTCATTGGCTATCACAATCACAAAATATTATTTAAATGAAGTAGAGTGGCTACATTATGAATAAAACAGTAGATTTTCCATCATTTATTCACATAATGAATTAAGTCTCTAATAGTAATTGGTAGCAGTAATTTGTGAATTTATTAACATTAATTAACAGCCGGGCATACCAAATGTACCCTAATCTGCAACATTCTTTAAACAATGGGTTGTACTTGCACAACTTACTTGAGTAGAATGGCACAAGTTTAAATCAATACATCTAAACCTTTCTAACGCTGAACCTTTTTTTCTTGACTTTATTCAAATATCTACCTACCTAGTTGTCTTTAAGGCCTCCCAACTAGCTCAGCCTTCTACTTACAGCCTATTCCATCTTCTTGACTTTTTTCTTCATTATTCTTTCCCACTAGCATTTGGTATTTTCTGATTTAGCAGCATTTCCAGTCCCGTGAAGCTACCAAAAAAAAAAGGTAAACATGGTCAGACAGAACTAAATTGTGTGACTATGTTGCTTCTGTGATCAGCAGGGAGATGAAGTAGCTTAAAAGTTTTAAGTTTTAAAACTTAAAAGTGAAAAGAGGGCTGTATTTGTAAACCCCAATACTATATAGTAGTGAGGCTAAGCAGCCATGTCATAAATTGTATTTATATTTCTGTTTTCTTATGAAAAAATTATAATACTCCCCTTTTTATTAAAAAAAAATTACAGCAAAGATAGGGGATATTTGGGGAATATTAAGGAGGGTGGGCATATTAATTTGAAGGGGAAAAGCCATTTGATAGATTTTTTAAAATATAGAATAGATATTTGCACATGTCATTTCCAGGTGCTGTGTCCACGATTCTGTAATTCACTTAGAGCAGGGATGTCAAACTCACAGCCCGTGGGCCAGATGTGTTATATACTGGCCACGCCCATCCCTGTTTTAGTGAAGGGGGAAAAAGTCACGATACATCACATGATGACAATGTGATGATGCAAGTTTGAGACCCCTGACTTAGAGGAAACACTATTAAATTCTAAAGTGAGAATGTTTTTAATTAGGTTACCGTATCTAATTAAAAGACAATGGGGAAAAAAGCCAGCACCCATGACAGTGAAAGATGTGGTTAAGCAAGTAGTCAGAAACCCTACTAAGTTTTAGAGTTATCTTTTAACCACACCAGTTTCTTTGACAGCTTTTAATGGTACAGCAGGTGATTAATCTTACTTTAAGAATTGGTTTTTTTAAAAAATAGAAACAGTCCTGCTTGGCAGTAACCTCAAATCTGGAGGGGGAATCCTTAGACAGAATGGCTCCTGCAAAATTCTTTACAAGCCTTAAATGAAAAGAGGTTTCTTTGGGGAAATGATACATAATACCAACAAGGAGAATTCTCAGAGTTTTATAATAGAAAATGGCTTAACAAATTTAATGGTTCTTGATTGTTAACTTTCTTTAACTCTTATCATTATAATCAGGGGTGGGTTCTAACTTACCTCACTGCTGGTTTGCTTCCTCCCACGCCGCATGGGCGTGTCGTGCTTCGCGCACGTGCACAGTGCCAAAAAATAAAATCTAAATTAAAAAAAAAACCAAAAACAAGATGGCGATGCATGCACAGTGCTGGAAACTTGGCTTCTGTGCATGCTCAGAGGAAGAAATACCCCCCCCAAATAAAAAAAATAAAAAAAGATAGCGGCACCCATGGACCGGCACCGGATGTCATCGTGACATCACCAGCAAGTTGCTACCAGTTCGGGCAAACCAGTCCGAACCGGGAGGAACCCATCTCTGACTATAATACAGTGTGTATGTGTGTGTGTGTGTGTGTGTGTGTGTGTGTGTGTGTGTGTATATATATATATATATATATATATATATATATATATATATATATATATATATATATATATATATATATATATATATATATATATATATAGTACCGCTCTATATCATACCTATCCTATGTATCTACCTATATTTTTGCATCTAAGTCTTAAAGATTCCTATATAATATTGTTCTTTTCTTCTTTGCCTTGCAAGTATGCCTGCTTGAGCTACAATTCATTGCTAATCCACCTTTTCTCCACCTTGGATTTAGCTGGCTTCTGTTGCTGGCTGGTGATCTGGAATATCGGATCTGCATTGCTGGCTGCCATTCTGAACTGCTGCCAAAGGATTGGCTTTGCAAAGACCTTCACTCTGAATTTGGGAGGCAGGAGGGGAAGATGCGATACCAGCTGCTGCCTGACTGTAGGTTGTCAGTGTCTCTACTGGAGTGGAAACGCCGTGGTGTACTGCTTCTCCTTTCTGTTCTCGTCCTATTGGTATGCTGGAATCCACACCTCCTCCACGGTCACCTGCTACACTGCACTTTATTCTGGCATCTGCTCCCATTTTAGCCTACAGCTTCTCCCTCTCTTGTTTTTTCCAAGCAACAAGAATGCTCTTCCAAATCACACTCAGGTGCTAAGTGTGTCTTCCTTTTATAACTGAACCCCATTTGTTTTTCGGTGGCCTTCATGCTGTCTTGAACTCCAGGGATGACAAAGACAAGGAAGACCTTGCCTTCAAGAGATTGCATTCTTATCCTCCTAACAGTTTTCTATTGACGGTATTTTAATGCACACAATGTCCCTAATAATAAATGTTTATATTCATACTAAAAGGTTAGGAAAAACTAAAGCACATGGATTTTTAAAGTAATTTCACTACAAAAATGAAATATCATATGGGAGAAAGAAAAGGAGTAAACTAATTTTGTTATCTTTTTTTAGCCTTGTGTAAAGTCCTGGAACGTTGCCAAAAAAAGCCCTGTCCTTCTGCTTTCATCTATTAGTTTCAGAACAGAGGTGGTATTCATCCAGTTCTGACTGGTTCTGGCGAATCAGTAGCGGAAATTTTGAGTAGTTCAGAGAACCGGCAAAAACCACCTCTGTCTGACCCCGCCCCCATCTATTTGCTGCCTCCTGAGTCCCAGCTGATCAGCTGGGTCTTCTTTAGTTGCCCTGCACAGGAGTACAGAACTGGAAAGCTGGTTAATGGGGTGGGGAGGGAATGGGGATTGTGCAGTAACCTTCCGCAGGAGTGGGATGGGAATGGAGATTTTGCAGTAGCCTTCCCCTGGAGTGGGGTGGGAATGGAGATTTTGCAGTAGCCTTCCCCCAATAGTGGGGAGGGAATGGGGATTTTGCAGTATCCTTCCCCTGGAGTGGGGTGGGAATGGAGATTTTGCAGTATCCTTCCCCCAATAGTGGGGAGGGAATGGGGATTTTGCAGTAACCTCCCCCCAGGAGTGGGGAGGGAATGGGGATTTTGCAGTATCCTTCCCGTGCCATGCCCACCAAGCCACGCCCACAGAACCAGTAGTAAAAAAAATTGAATCCCACCACTGTTTCAGAGTCATTATGGCTATTACCAAATGGTTGCCACTTCTGGAAAAAAATACCTAATAGGTATAGTCTGTTAACACAAACAGCATAATTTGTGAGAACCGTTGTTAACATTCTGTACTAAAAATGATATGATATGATATCATAGATATGATATATGGTAGACGATATGATATATGATGACCAGTATAGAATTGTACGTAACCACAGGAGATCTGCAAACTACTTTTTGAAGCTTCTATAAATTGTCATTCTCAAGTTGTATCACTATTCAGCACTGAAAGAAGTTGGCAACATAATTGGAAGGGAAGGGAAAATAAAGCAATTGGAATTTAATATACCTACTTTAAAAAACAACAACCAATTGCTGAAACAAACTTCAGTAGTCCACTTTTGTGTGGTCGTTGTGTCCTACTTTCGTTCCATATTACTTACAAAAGCTAAAACTTAACACACACACACACAATTGTTTGCCTCACTTTATGGCAATAATAATGAATGTATCACAAGTTGCCATTATCTATGAAAAAAGCCTCCGAAATAATTTTATATAAAAATCTTTCACAATCCCATGTGGAATGTTCTGGACAACGCTTATTTACTATAATTTATCTTCATTTCTAATAATTAAATTTGATTCCTGAAACAATGAAGGCAAAAATTGGGAGACAGTAACTATAGTTATTTATTAATGATGACTGTAGCATAATATAGTTTATAAAGCTAGTATTATTTATTATGTACTTTAATAGCTATCAAGGGAGATATTGCTTCCAATCAGATTTGGGTTTTCCAAGATGTGTCAATATGACATCTCTAATAAAATGGAACTTTGAGGAACTTCTAGCCTCGGAGTCTTATTTCGTTGGGGGTGTTACTTGGAACCCTGACATCTATATTATATTGCAGTGAGCTACAGAGTTTGGGTCAATAGCACTAATTGGCCAACCAATTGTAATGAGCCAAAATGTTCACAACATTCTGTGGATCTGAAGGGAAAATTATCTTCAAAAATTTGTAACGAGCAGTTCTTTAATAATCAAGGATCTTCATAGAATTCAACACTAAACTCAAGATAGTATTTTGGGGGATTATAGAGAAAGAATATTATTATTTGGCTTTTGCTGCAATAATGGAATGTCATCTATTGTCTGTCTGTCTGTCTATTATCTATCTATCTATCTATCTATCTATCTATCTATCTATCTATCTATCTATCTATCTATCTATCTATCTATCTATCTATCTATCTATCTATCTATCTATCTATCTATCTATCTATCTATCATCTATCTATCTCTGTCATCTATCTACCAACCTATCCATCCATCCATCCATGTATCATTTATCTATGTCCTTCTAATGGTAAGGCTCCTCTCTTGATCCTTTCCATTGTATTCTTTCCATCCTAAATATCTTTTGCAATAATCAAATAGTCCACTAAAAGAAAAGATTTTAGTGACACACATCATTGTTACTTGAAGAGTTTCACATTTTTTTCAGCAAAGGAATAAGCAGTCAAGCAATACAGCACAGACTGGCACTTGATAGAGCAACGATGATGGTGTTGGAAAAGATATACAAATGCCTTGATGTGTCCATCAAGATCATGCAACAAAATGGCATTAGGTATGTCTCTGTTTTTTAAAAATAGTTTTTATTAAATTATTTACATTTAAAAACATACAAAAGAAAAAATACATGACGATAACAAATACATTACAAACATATAGAAACATAAAAAGCACATACAGCTGTAAAACTAATGCAGGCCGATTCAAATTAACTTTTCTTTAAAATGCCAAGATAGAAAGGGTCTGTTGTGTTGAAGTTTTGACCATTTGTCTTGAATTTAAAAATATATTCATAGGGGTAATTTTACAATCCTTGTAATTGGTTTTTCAATAATGAATGAAATTAGAAATCCCAGTTCTGACATTATTTTAGTTTGGGTGTATGTAAGTTGGGTGTTTTATACCTTCCCATGAAGGGCAAGAGAGATGCCTGCTGGTATATATTCTATACAGAATAGTGCAGAGTTTGTCCTTTAATTTTGTGTATAGATTTACTACTCATTGTTATTTATGATAACACTTTTCCTCAACTCCTCTCCTATCACTGTTCTGTTCAAATCCTAAAATATAATCATGCCAGCAAGGAAAAGTTCATGGTCTAATTTGACAATCTGAGTGATAAAGGAAATAAAAGGGAGGGAGGAATTGAAGAAAAGATAAATTATATTTTGTATAAATTGTAGCTCAAATCCTAAAAGAAAGGGGGGAATGGCAATTAGTCAATATTAGTTCACCATAAACTGCCCCTAAATGCAACATTACCCTGATTATCATACCCAGCCACTGAAATTATCATATCCATTGTAATCATGGCTGTAGATAATAGCAGTCTTTAATTGCATTAAGAAGCAAGACAAAAACAATAAAATTGGATGCATAAATTTATTCATGAAACTTAATAGTGAAATCTTAGAAATTTCAGGACTTCATGAAAATGACAAATGAGATTTTTTTTAAAGCACAATATTTACAATGGCTAAAAGTAACAATACTTCAAATTCAGAAAAAGAGGCTTCAATGGACATTCCATGTTGGAAAATATATATTCTAAGTCTTAGTGTATCTACATGCTTTCTCAACTTCGTTTTCCCTCTAAATGTTAGTGTTATCAATATCTGCTCAATACAGAGTATACAGTACACTATGCTTTATTTGTTTTTCTTCAGTTTTTAACACCAACTTGGTTTTGTTTTTGTTGCTCCCCCATTGGCTACTCCTAAAAAGGCAAAACTAAAGAGATGCTATGTTTCTTAGAAGTCAATAGCTAGTAACAATATTCATAAGGAAAATTAATGATGGTGTTTATGCAAATTCAGTTAATACTGAATGAACTACAAAAGGTAATATCTCCTTGAGTTGAGCCTGAATCCTGTTGATATGACCCTATTGTTTTCTTGGCACGAATATGAAAATGGTTTACAGTGATCTTCCTCTAGATATTTTTCAACTTCTCACCCTGGAATTTCCATCCAAGTATACAAAGCCAATCCTGCTTACCTTTCTAAACTCCACTAAGGTACTGTCTTAAAAGTTATGGTTACCATTTGACCCAAGAAAAAGATTGAAAAGTACTGAGACACTTCCAGTTCATTTAGCAATATGCATCTAGACATGGTTGGACTATAAATCCCAGATCTCCCCCAACCTCTCTTTTCCCCCCTTAAATTTGTACCTTTCAGAAGGCTTTCAGTAGTCCACAGTATCTTCATAAAATATACAGTAAAACATCTAGAGTTTAACATGATTAATAATAAACATCAAAAGGCAACAAAATCTGTTCTGGACGCCTTTCCTCTTGACATGCAAGGCTTCTCCTAATTAATTCAGTTTTAAGCTTATAAAGGTAAAGGTAAAGGAATCCCCTGTCCAGTCAAGTTGAAATCTAGGGGGAGGTTCTCATCTCCATTTCTCAGCTGAGGGACCCAGCGTTGTCCATGGACACTTCTGTGTTCATGGAGTACTCATCTCTAACGATCTAAGTGCCAGAGCCCACTGCAACAACATAGCTAAGAAGGTATTAAGAGTGGTTAACCTAATCTTGAGCAGCGTCTTCTCTGGTAACTTTGTACTCTTAACCAGAGCATACAAAACATTTGCTAGACCGATTCTTGAATACAGCTCATCTGTCTGGAACCCACACTACATATCAGACATTAACACAATTGAGAATTTCCAGAGATACTTCACAAGGAGAGTATTACATTCCTCTGTTCACAACAGAATTCCTTATGAAACCAGACTTGAAATTTTGGGACTTCAAAATTTAGAACTCCGCCGCCTTCGATCTAACCTAAGTGTAGCTCACAAAATTATCTGCCTCAATGTCCTACCTGTTAACAACTACTTCAGCTTCAACCACAATAATACACGTGTTCACAATAGATACAAACTTAATGTAAACCACTCCAGACTTGATCGGAAAAAATTCGACTTCAACAACAGAGTGGTCAACGCCTGGAACACTTTACCTGACTCAGTAGTTTCTTCCCCAAACCCCAAAAACTTCAACCTCAGATTATCTACCATCGACCTCACCCCATTCCTAAGAGGTCGGTAAGGGGCGTGCATAAGCGCACAATCGTGCCTACCGTTCCTGTCCTAATGTACCCATATATTCATACCTCTTTTACTCTTATTCATCCTTGTACTATTACATATATAATCAATCATGTTTTACTGTTTATACTTTGCTTATAATCATATATGCTTGACAAAATAAACAAATACAAATACAAAATACAAAATGTGGCTGTCATGATTATATGCCAAGGTGCACGGAACACTGTTATCTTCCCAACTCACCCCCTTGCGTGGCACTTGGGTTTTGAACCTGGGCTGTCAGCTAAAAAGCTGACAAACGTGATGTCTTTAACCACTGAGCCATTGCACCTAGAAAGTCAGAAAATGAGGCAAAACAAATCTCCAAGGGGGAGATTCCTATTCCATAAGACATCGCCTCCAAAGGAAGAGGAAAAGGCTGTTGAATTTGCTTTAATTTTACAGAGGAACTAAATAGCTTCTTCCCAACCTATTTAACTTCAGTAGTTTGTTTATCCACAGTACAGAATGCTAGGAGAGCATTTTTGAGAGCACTGTTTGTCTCTCTGGTGTCAAATAGAAGGAAAGCTATGCACAAACACATTGCTGAAGGATCGGAAACAATTAGAATCAAGGCATAAACTTAGCCTAGTTTTTTTATTACTTAGAATAAAAGATAAAGAAAACAATTTGTAATCCACTGGATCAGTGGTGGGATTCAATGTTTTTTTACTATTGGTTCTGTGGGCATGGCTTGGTGGGCATGACGTGGCTTGGTGGGCGTGGCTTGGTGGGCATGGCAGGGGAAGGAAACTGCAAAATCTCCATTCTCTCCCCACTCCGGGGGAAGGATACTGCAAAATCTCCATTCCCTCCCCACTCCAGGGGAAGGATACTGCAAAATCCCCATTTCCTCCCTATCAGCTGGGACTCAGGAGGCAGAGAATAGATGGGGGCGGGGCCAGTCACAGGTGGTATTTACCAGTTCTCCAAACTACTCAAAATTTCTGCTACCGGTTCTCCGAACTTCTCAAAATTTCCACTACCGGTTCTTTGAACTACTCAAAATTTCCGCTACCAGTTCTCCAGAACTGGTCAGAACCTGCTTAAACCCACCTCTGCACTGGATTCAATGAGACTTACAAAAAGATGAATTTTGATCTCATCTGATTGCATGATGTGGGATGAGTTTGAGCCAGTGACTCCTGAGGAAGGATTCAAGGTCCTCTGTGCTATCACCTTGGCCACCTGTTTACATCATTCAGGGCCCCTCCCCATCCATAAAAATGCCCATGGAGATGACCATATAAAGGCAGTAGTGTACCTCCTCCTCAAAAGACCCTCTCCGGACCAATGGTTTTTAGTAACTATTATCCAAAATTCAACTGTCGCTTTCTGAGGCAGGCTGTTGAGAAGATGGTCGGTCTGCAACTCAAGAGGAAATGGATTATCCAGACCCATTTCAACTAGGTTTCAGACTGGGATTCAGTAGTGAGATACCTTTGATCATGCTTGTAGATAACCTGCAGAGCAGGGGTGGTCCATTGATCTTTGTGCTGTTTGAACTGTCGGTATTTTCAATATCATCAAGTATCAGTTTCCTCCTTCTTCTGGAGATTGGGGTTTAGGTTACCCAAATATGAGGATATTCTTTGTCCTTGGATGGAGTAAAACTTCCTTATTCAAAGGTACTATATACTGTAACTTGGGGATCTTAATGCCACTCCTAAGAGTTAAAAACAATCACAGCTGGAGGGCACTCGAGAAACAATAACACATAAAACCTACACATTTGCAGAGAATGAAATATACAGTCATCTTATTATCTTATCCCAAAATATTTATGAAAAATCGCCCAGTTATATCGAATTAACACATCTCTGTTTCCATCTTGTTATAGTTTTCCTTTTCTTGTACACATAACAATGTTTAATAGCATTAAGATTTATGATTCTGGCAACTTTCTGGAGACAGTGCAGATCTAATTCTAAATTATTCAATTTTCTTACCCTCTAATTTGCTTCGTTATAGTAAGTCCCACTGACATTAATGGGACTGCCTCCTAAAGCAATGTTTTAAGGTTTAGAATTTAGGTAGCAGGAGATTCAATAATATAATTGATTTCTGTATTTATGTTTGCCATGTTCCATGAGTGTGGGAAGAAACCAGACAGGAATATTTTATACATCTCTAAGAAAAGAAGAAACTGATTTTCCTTTTTCTGTTCCACAGAACGAACTTGACCAAAACACTTCCTCTGGATAACAGTGCTCAGGTTTAACAAAAATGCATCTTTCATTTTGTTTTGTGTTATTTTTAAGGGTGTTTTGTGTTGCTTTGAGTTCTTTTTAAGAACATTTGCAGTAAACTTTAGATGTACAAATGACAATAGTGAAATCTGTTAAAACTCAATATGAATTAAATCAAGATGGGATTTTTTCCCCTCTGTATTTTACACTTGAAGCCCACGGCAAATGGAATATTATGCATGCACAAAAGAGGATAATAAGATAAACAGAGAACTTCTGTCCATTGCATATGAAATTTGCTAAAACAGAGTCCACTGAACCCAAGGATTATCGTAACTACATAGCATGATAGTTAAGTATTAACTTTTGAAATGATTCCATAGAAATAGCATGGTTTTTTAAAAAAATCAAATTATATCTCCTGATAAAATCCACACATTTCAATCTGATCTTCTGTAGATGAATAGGATAGAATAGAATAGAATAGAATAGAATAGAATAGAATAGAATAGAATAGAATAGAATAGAATAGAATAGAATAGAATAGAATTCTTTATTGGCCAAGTGTGATTGGACACACAAAGAATTTGTCTTGGTGCATATGCTCTCAGTGTACATAAAAGAAAAGATACATTTGTCAGGAATCATAAAGTGCAACACTTAATTATAGTCCTAGGGCAGTGATGGCGAATCTTTTTCTGATTGCATGCCAAAAGTGTGTGTGTGCGCCTATGATAGCGTGTGCGCGTGCCGGCACCCATAATGCAATGTGTGCCCCACCTGCGCATGCATGTATGACTGCCCCCCCATGCATGCGTACTTTCCCACACATTTGCCACCTGTACATGCTCCCCTGGCCCTTTTTGGGCCTGGAAAGCCTCCTGCACCAAACTTTGCCAGCGTGAATGGTCTGCCACCACTGCTCCTCCTCCTCCTGCCAGCCTCGCGCTCCTGCAGTTCTAATTATCCTCTGAAGTCTGTGTCTGTCTTGTTGGGTTGCGGAACCAAACCAGACAGTTATAGAGGTGCAGATGACAGACTCAATAATTCCTCTGTAGAACTGTATCAGCAGCTCCTTGGGCAGTTTAAGCTTTCTGAGTTGGCACAGAAAAAACATTCTTTGTTGTGCTTTTTTGATGATGTTTTTGATGTTAGGTGTCCATTTTAGATCTTGAGATATGGTAGAACCAAGAAATTTGAAGATCTTTACTGTTGATTCTGTGTTGTCTAGTATTGTAAGAGGTGATAGTATGGGAGGGTTTCTCCTAAAGTCTACCACCATTTCTATGGTTTTGAGTGTGTTCAGTTCCAGGTTGTTCCAGTCGCATTATGAGGCTAGTTGTTCAACCTCCCGTCTGTATGCGGATTCATCATTGTCTCAAATAAGAGCGATCACTGTTGTGTCACCTGCGAATTTCAGTGGTTTAACAGATGGATCATTTGAGATGCAGTCATTGGTATATAAAGAGAAGTGGAGAGAGCACACAGCCTTGGGGGGGGGGCTGTGCTAATTCTGATGTGATTCTGCTTAGCTTCACCTGCTGCTTCCTGTTTGTTAGGAAGCTTATGATCAACTTACAAGTGTGTTCAGGTACCGCTAGCTGGTTTATCTTAGTTAGAAGAATGTCTGGAATGATGGTATTGAATGCTGAACTAAAGTCTACAAAGAGGACCCTTGCATAGGTCTTTGGAGATTCAAGATGTTGTACGATGTAGTGCAGAGCCATATTAACAGCATCATCTGTTGATCTATTTGCTCAGTATGCAAATTGCAGGGGGTCTAACAGCGGATCTGTGATGGTTTTCAAGTGGGACAGCACTAGCCTTTCAAAGGTTTTCATAACTACAGATGTTAGAGCAACTGATCTGTAGTCATTCAGTTCCTTGATGGTGGGCTTCTTCAGCACTGGGATGATAGTAGAGTGTTTGAAGCAAGAAGGAACATAGCACATCTCTAGCAATTTATTGAAGATTCGGGTGAAGATGGGGGCCAATTGGTCAGCACAGACTTTTAAGCAAGAAGGAGTTATCTTGTCTGGGCCTGGAGCTTTTCCTGGCTTTTGTCTGTGAAATGGGTCTTGCACTTCCTTTTCTGTGATCACTAGCCAATGGGATGGGGTCAGTTGTAGGAGGCTTGGT
Organism: Diadophis punctatus similis; assembly: GCA_023053685.1. Lineage (NCBI taxonomy): Eukaryota > Metazoa > Chordata > Lepidosauria > Squamata > Dipsadidae > Diadophis > Diadophis punctatus. The sequence continues at coordinate 2,824,817 of JALIGW010000013.1, forward strand.
TGTTGTTGGTGTGTCTGAGATGTGAGTTGTGGAGATAGGTGGCTGTAGTTTCCTTTCAAACCTGCAGTAAAACACATTCAGGTCATCTGCCAGTTGCTGATTTCCTTCAGCCTGGGATATTTTTAAGAGTTTTCCACATGTTTTCTGGTTCATTTGTTGAGAACTTATTCTTTAGCTTTTCAGAGTAGCTTCTTTTTGCTGCTCTGACCTCCCTTGTTAATACATTTCTGGCCTGATTGTACAGCATTTTATCATCTTTTCTGTAAGCTTCCTCTTTGGAACGACGTAGCTGCTTAAGTTTAGCTGTGAACCAAGGTTTATTGCAAGTTTCTTGATGGAGTTTGTTTATTGCTCTTATTCATAATTAAACATTAGTCCATATTTTCATATCTTATTACTAATCATCACATCAATTCTAGACAAATAAAGGAGAATATTTATAGCTCAGAGTTGAAATGAGGGGTCTTTGGTGCTCTCTGAGCTTGGTTGTTTTTCTGCACACATTTCGTTACCCAAACTATGTAACATTATCAGTTCTAATACAGAGTGGGGTTTGCTGTCAGTTTATATTTGTATGGCTTGCCCTGTTAGTGTTAGTGGAAATGTTTTTTGGTTGGCGAGTTTACTGTTATCTTGTTTGGCAGTTCTTCAATTAGGGACTTGTTTACTTCTTGATTGTGGTCTGATGTTAATCCTGGAGATAATCTGTGCTCATTCATGGTGGGGAGATGTTTTGTTTCCTTTTGGGCTTGCTGATGGTCCCTTTTGCACAACATGTAAACCAGAGGTGGGTTCCTGCCGGAGCTGTCAAATGTGCAGCTCCGGTAGGGAGCGGCCAATTGCGCAATTTGCGCACAACTGCTCCAGAGCCCTCTCTGTTGGTCCGTCGCGCGCATCGCCATCTTTTCCTGTGAATTTTTGGGTGATTTTGATTCTGTGCATGCGCGGAAGCAAAATCGTGCCAAAATCTCGCAAGGGGACGAGTGTGTGTGTGAGATTTTGGCGAGATTTTGCTTCTGCGCATGCGTGGAAGCAAAATCGTGGTGAAATCTTGCACACGCACACATCCCCTTGCGAGATTCCAGCGCGATTCTGCTTCCACGCATGTGCAAAAGCAAAATCGCATGAGGGGATGCGCGCGCATAGCGAGCATGCACATGCCCAAAATGTGGAGATGCCGCACAGCGCACCGGCACCGGTAAGCAAGCAACCCACCACTGATGTAAACCTTGTTTATGTCTATGTGTCTATTGATGGTTAATTTGTCAGAGTGCCAGGCTTCTAGAAATTCTCTACTGTTTTTTAACTTTGCTTAGCCTAGGATGTTCACAGTTTCCAGTTGAAACTATGGTTAAACTATGGTTAAGTTATGATGTATCCCATGAAAATTCATATAAATATTTTCTTTCTATGAAACCACTTAATAACTAAGATTGGGGGAGAGGAGATGCAGTCTGTGGATGTGTTTTGTTAGGATAATGTTCTGTCAAATACAAGAATTAATTTATCCCTCTTTGCAAAATGTCCATAAACTCTCAAAATTTAATTAGGAAATTAAAGTCATCTATAACAATAATTCATACAATGACCTTTTTTATCTTTAGATAGACCAATAGGGTAACAATACTATTGCATGGAAATGTTAGTTAAAATTACATCAAGAGCTTAACATTCTAATTAGTTGGCTTTACTTTTTCTAATGTCCTTTATTAATGCTTTTTAGGATTAAATTTCACGCTGAATTTGAGTCAAATTTTATGAGTACTTCGGTGACACTTATCCAAACTAATAGAGTTTTAAATCTTGCTAATTCTGGATAAATGTCCTATTATAGGACAATTGATATAAGCTTGAACAGCTGGGAAGAAGATCCGTGAGTCTCTGTCCTATTTAAAATAACATAATCCAAGAAATGGTAGGCAAATCAATGTTTCTCCATAGTGGGCGGAGCGAGCCTCCAAGAATGGGATGATCCAATCCATCAGCCAATCAGGACTGAGTCTGACTCTATATAAAAGCTGTCACCCCGAAGGGCACCCCCTCTTTCGACTCAGTCCTTAGTCAAGGATTTGTGTTTCCAACCTTCCAGGTTAACTCAACTCTCCTGCTTTCTTCATCTTCTCTCTTCAAACAACTGTGCTGTGAGTGCTTAATTCCCCTTTGACCTGTTGGGCTCTGTGAGGGAAAAGCAGTGAGGCCTTTGGCCTCAGTGACAGCCCATAAGCCACCCTTCAGGTGACAGCTGTCACAGGAGCGACTTAGCGGCCTGGCCACCTTCACAGCAAGCATAAGTCACAAAAGCCTTGCGCTTAGGTGACCACCGGCCAGGGCGGCCCTGCCGCTGACCGCTAGGGAGTGGGGCCTCCCGGGACTCTTAGATTCCACCGCTGCCTCCTGCGACCCGTGGCTGCCTCTCCCCACTCCCCGACCGGCTGCTAAGGATTCCACCTGTTCCTAGCCGTTCGCTTCCTACTCACGTTCCTGCTCGTCTGCGGCTACTGTCAGGTGCGGCCTCTGAGGGACTCCCTTTTGGCGCGAATCGCCATCTTGCGGCCCGAGTGCAACCGGAGGCCGCTCTTCCACTGACGGGCGGGGGAATCCCCTCCGCGCATGCGCAGTGACAGCTTGAAGCCACCGCTTCGCCTCCTGAGCCGCCGCCGCCAGGAAGACTGCTGACCGACTTCCTCGGCCTCCTGCGCCTGTCTGCGATCCGATCCAGGCGAGACACCGCCAAAGCCGACATCCGCGGCTGAAGACCTCTTCGGACAGCCGGGAAGCCTCGCCGCCGCTGTTCGCCGCTCGCCACCGCAGGCCCGCTCGCCAGCTGACGCTACGCGTCTGGCGCGCATGCGCAGTTACTGATTCTAACCGGCAGGGCGTCAGCGATGCCGAAGAAGCCTCGGAAGTCTCCGCCTCGCTCCTTCGACCAGCCCCGCCCTCCAGCTGATGGGCGCCGGCCTCCGGCAACCCCCGATAACAGTTCCTTGCTGACAGCACCTCTGTGACGACAGCGGCCAGCATGGCAGACCCTGGGGCCAAGCCTAAGTCTAAGCCAGCCAAAGTGGGCCAAAGACCTGAGGAGGCTGCCAGAGATCCTCATGCCCCCCCAGCTACCAGGGATCGCTCTCCTCTGCGAAGAGACTCCTCCAAGGACAAACACCCTAAGGGCAAAGCCTCTACCAAGGCCCCGCCCTCGTCCTCCAAAGGGGCATCTTCCTCCCATCATAAGGGGGCCCTCCCCCCCCACCCACACCTCCCCCCAGGTCACGATGTCCATCTGAGGCCTTGTCTCTTGATAACCCCGACCTTTGCCTGGGGGAGGCTGACATCTGGGAGGAACCTCACCCATCTGCAGCCCAATCTTCTACGCCGGCTCCTTCCGCAGCCACTCTTCTTCACTGCCCTGAGGTTCAAGCTCTGATCCGGGAGGCCATTCGGGAGGGCATAGCTTCAGGCATGCAGCAAGTGGCGACCCCTGCCCCCTCCCCTTCTGCCCCCAGAGCTTCCTCAGCACCGCCTCGCAGACCCCAGACATCAGACTGGGATAGTCCTTTGGAACCAGCGCCTGACTCGCCAGCGCCTTCACCCACGCCCGTTCAGACAGCGGAGGATCCGGATCAGGATTTGGTCTTGTCTGCGGATGAAGACATGGCCCCCGAACCGCCGGCATCCAAGGGCCTTTTCAATCCGGCCCTATTTAAATCCCTCCTACACAAGGCGAGGGCAGCGGCCAAAATGCCCCCAACTGATCCTAAACCGGCAAGTGAGGACCAGAGTGACCCACTTTTCGAGGAAACCTCCTCACCAGAAGAGGTCATTCCGACCCCCAAACTGTTTATTGAATCTGTCACCAAGCAGTGGCAGACTCCCATCTTGGGGGCTGCACCATCCTCTTTAGACAAAAAGTATTTTAACGTGGCCCACGGCCTGGCACAACACCTGCCAGTGCCCCCTGTGGAGTCACCTATAAAGGCAATATACTCTGCCAACCCCCTTCCGGGGGATACCGAAGAACTCTTACGTCCTGAAGACCGCCGCACTGAGCAGGCCATCCTGCGGGCCCACCAATCGGCCGCCTGGTCGGTCAGGGCTTCTGCAACTGCCTCCTTTTTCTGCCGGACGTTGATCCGCTGGCTCAAGGCGCTTCAGGAGCAGTCTACTGACGCAAGGACTCGCCAAGACCTCAATAAACTGATCGCAGTGGCGCAATTCACGTCCGACGCCACCCTCCAGAGCGCCCGCTTCGCGGCAAGATCAATGGGAGCATCCGTGGTGGTGCACCGGATGCACTGGCTCCGAGGATGGCAGTCTGACGCTCGCCACAAATGGTGCCTCGCCACCTCTCCTGTCCAGGGTCAGTCCCTCTTCGGGGAGGCATTGGACCCATACCTCATAGAGTCCAAAGATAAGCGGAAGGTTCTCCCCAACTGTACCCGCAGGGGCCAGAACAAACCTTCTACTCCTCCTCCCCCTCCCCCACCTCGACGTCCTTACCGTGCCCCTAGGTACAGGGGTAGATATCAGGCAGGTGGCCGTCAGAATCAGGGGCAGGACAGACCTAAGGCAGATCCACCGGCCAAACGCCCTTTTCGGGCTGCAGGCGGGCGCTCCTACCGCCGCTTCAAGTAGAGCCCACGGACCTTCCCATTGGGGGTCGCCTACGCTACTTTGCCGGGCGATGGGAAAATACCACCACGGATAGTTGGGTGCGAGAGACCATCTCATCGGGACTCGCACTTGACCTCCTCTCCACCCCTCCGGGATATTTCATGAGGTGCCCCCAATCCTCCAATCCCGAGAAGCGGTCGCTAATGCTGGCCGCTATCCAACACCTGTTGGAAATTGAGGCCATCCAACGGGTCCCGGAGGACCAACAGGGGCAAGGCTTCTACTCCAACTTGTTCCTTGTTGAAAAATCCTCGGGGGGGGTGGAGAGCGGTCCTGGACCTCAAACGACTCAATAAATTTGTCGCATATAAGAGGTTCAAGATGCACACACTGCAGTCCATTCTAGCGTGTGTGCAACAGGGGGACTTTATGTCCTCGATCGATCTGACGGAAGCTTATCTTCATGTACCAATTCGGCCCTCCCACCAAAAGTACCTTCGCTTCTGCTACATGTCCAACCACTATCAATATTCCGCACTTCCATTCGGCCTCTCCTCCGCCCCGCGGGTCTTCACGAAGATCCTGGCAGCCCTCGCGGCACGCATGAGGGACATCCAGGTCCGCATGCACTGCTATCTGGACGATATCTTAGTTCTGTCGTCCTCATTTGCGCAAGCGGAGGTGGACCTTCAGCTAACTATGGAGTGCTTGGAAGAGCATGGCTTCTCAGTAAACATCGAGAAGAGCCAGCTCAGGCCCACCAACAGAATTACCCACCTAGGGGCTATTATAGACTCCCTGGAGTGCAGGGTGTTCCTCTCCCAGGAGAGGCAGGACAATATCACCGCTCTTGTCCAACAGGTGCTCTGCCTTCGCAGAGCACCCCTAAAACAACTCTCGTCTCTCCTGGGAAAAATGATCTCGGCCATTCATATCACACCCTGGGCACAACTGCACTCCAGGGACTTGCAATGGTTCTTACTACCCTTCCAAAGGGCGGGAAGGAGCAATTCATCGGCTAAAACCTTTATCCCATCCTCTGTCCGTCGCTCTCTCCAGTGGTGGCGGTCCCCGGCGATATCCGAAGGGTCCAGCTTCTTCGAGCCGAGCCGGGTGACGGTGACTACCGACACCAGCCTGCAGGGATGGGGGGCCCACGTACTTTCCCATGTGGCCCAGGGAACGTGGTCTCCATCGGAGACCCTCCTGAATATCAACATTCTGGAACTGAGAGCAGCATTCCGGGCCCTTCAGGAGTTCCAGCCCATCCTCCGCAACCGCCATGTCATATTGATGACGGACAATGTGACCACAAAGGCGCATGTCAACCGCCAGGGTGGGACGGTCTCCAAGGGAGTAATGTCGGAAGCCAAGGCACTGGGACTCTGGGCGGAGCGTCACCTCCTCTCGCTCAGAGCAGAACATATCTCGGGTGTCGACAACACAACGGCGGACTGGCTCAGTCGCAATACGGTGGACTCGGCGGAGTGGAGCCTGCACCAGGACATCTTCCAGCAGCTGGTGCAGCGATTCGGTCTACCTGTCATCGACCTCTTCGCCACTCCCCGCAATGCCAAGCTCCCGAGATTTGTCTCCCGCTACCGATCCCAAGGGGCCGAGGACATCGACGCCCTTCGTTGCCCCTGGCCGAGGGGCCTCCTGTATGCCTTCCTGCCTCTGGCAGTGCTTCCACAGGTCATCCGCCGGATCATCGCCGAGGAGGTGGAGGTGATTCTCCTCGCCCCGTATTGGCCCAGGAGAGCATGGTTCGCGGACCTCCGGTCACTGTCGGCCAGCCCACCATGGCGGATACCACCGACCGTGTCTTCGCTTACCCAGGGGTCCTTACACCATCCGGACCCGCACTGGTTCAAGCTGACCGCTTGGCACTTGACCGGCGTTGCCTAACGCACCGCGGGGTACCCGATGCCATTGTGGACACTCTCATGTCATCCAGGCGGGCATTGACTGACCGCATCTATGCTTCTACATGGAAGTCGTTTTGTTTGTGGTGTTCAACCGCCTCTCTTTGTCCGGTGGACCTTACCATCGTGGGTGTTTTACGCTTTTTACAAGCGGGACTGGACAGGGGGTTGGCCCCCAACACTCTGCGTCGCCAAATGGCGGCGCTCTCCACCGTGCTCACCTGCGACACCGCAGATACACTGTCGGCTCATCCGCTGATACGGCGATTTCTATGAGCGGCCTCCAACATCTCGCCGCCTGTCGTCCACAGATTCCCGACGTGGGATCTCCCGCGGGTTCTTCTGGCACTGACGACGGCGCCCTACGAGCCGCTACGCACCGTCTCTCTAAGACACCTCACCCTCAAGGTTGCCTTCCTGGTGGCCATAACTTCGGCACGTCGGATTTCGGAACTGGCGGCCCTATCGGTCCGGGAGGACTTATGTATATTCCACCCCGATAGGGTTGTTCTCCGTTTGGATCCGACCTTCATTCCGAAGGTGAATACACTCTTCCATAGGACACAAGACCTGATTTTGCCCTCCTTTTATGCAAATCCTTCAACGGCCTTGGAGCGCCAGTGGCATTCCATTGATGTCCGGAGGGCGGTTAAAATTTACAACATCCGCACCGCTCCCTTTAGGCGCTCGGAAGCGTTGTTTGTTTGTTTCCATCCGAAATCCATGGGCAACAAGGCTTCGCCAGCACTTATTGGCAGCTGGATCAGGTCGGTCATTGCAGACATTTACTGTGCGCAAGGCCTCCCACGTCCGGAAGGGCTAACAGCACACTCGACACGCAGCGCGGCCACCACGACAGCGTGGTCGGCCAGAACTTCTCTGGAGGAAGTGTGCAGGGCAGCCACCTGGTCTTCTCCGGTGGCCTTTATAAGACACTACAAGGTGGACCAATTCACCTCGGCGGAGGCCGATTTTGGGAGGCATGTTCTTCAGTCTGCCTTATCGGCTGAGGAACAGCATGAATAACTGTCTGCCCTCCCTAGGGACTGAACTGCTTTGGCATGTCCCATTCTTGGAGGCTCGCTCCGCCCACTATGGAGAACGGGGCGTTGTTCCTTACCTGAACGCCCCTTCTCGTAGGGCGGAGCGAGCCTCCAGGTCCCTCCCTGTTGGTTTCTTTCTAGAGTTGTAGTTATTCTTTCTTGCTGTTTAATAAAGTTTGGTTGGGTTGTTACACTATGGGTCTGACTCCGTCCTTCGTCTCAAGAGGGGGTGCCCTTCGGGGTGACAGCTTTTATATAGAGTCAGACTCAGTCCTGATTGGCTGATGGATTGGATCATCCCATTCTTGGAGGCTCGCTCCGCCCTACGAGAAGGGGCGTTCAGGTAAGGAACAATGCCCCGATTTCTATTCCCATATTGTAAAATTCATCCTCTTTCTACACTATGTAATGGGGAGGGCAGGAGAATCCTGGATGAAAATACTTATGTGAGTACATTTATAAACACACTTTAAATATGTATATATTTATAATTATTTTTATCCTTAGGGATGAATTATAACAATATCTTTCTTAGCTGAAAACTGTGTCACAGAATTTAGTGAAGTGAAAAATCTAAACAATGATACATTCTGATGAAATTTATTTTATAATCTGTTAATCATGTAAATTCACATCAGCATTCCTAAAATCTGAACCAATGACCATAGGGTCCCCGTGTGTTGGGAACAAAATCATCTCACTGCTCAACAGTAGTAACTGTGAGAGGGATCTTGGAGTCCTAGTGGACAACCATTTAAATATGAGCCAGTAGTGTGCAGCAGCTGCCAAAAAAGCCAACACAGTTCTAGGCTGCATTAACAGAGGGATAGAATCAAGATCACGTGAAGTAATAATACCACTTTACAATGCCTTGGTAAGTCCACACTTGGAATACTGCATTCAGTTTTGGTCGCCACGATGTAGAAAGGATGTTGAGACTCTGGAAAGAGTGCAGAGAAGAGCAACAAAGATGATTAGGGGACTGGAGGCTAAAACATATGAAGAGCGGTTGCAGCAACTGGGTATGTCTAGTTTAATGAAAAGAAGGACCAGGGGAGACATGATAGCAGTGTTCCAATATCTCAGGGGTTGCCACAAAGAAGAGGGAGTCAAACTATTCTTCAAAGCACCTGAGGGTAGAACAAGAAGCAATGGGTGGAAACTAAACAAGGAGAGAAGCAACTTAGAACTAAGGAGAAATTTCCTGACAGTTAGGACAATTAATCAGTGGAACAGCTTACCTCCAGAAGTTGTGAATGCTCCAACACTGGAAGTTTTTAAGAAGATGTTGGATAACCATTTGTCTGAAGTAGTGTAGGGTTTCCTGCCTAAGCAGGGGGTTGGACTAGAAGACCTCCAAGGTCCCTTCCAACTCTGTTGTTGTTGTTGTTGTTGTTGTTGTTGTTGTTGTTATTATTATTATTATTATTATTATTATTATTATTATTATTATTATTATTATTATTATTATTATTATTATTATTATTATTATTATTATTATCTAAAGGCCTAATTAATTCCCGGATGCCTGAACATTTTGGCAATTATAATTTGAGCACTATGAGTGTAAAGATTGAGGATATACAATGATTTACTCACTGAGTTTTTTCTTGAATCAAGACAAGGGAAGACTGCAATAGTCAAACAACCTCAGGGATATTTTTAAAAAGTCTTCCATTTGGGAGGGAGGCAGTCAGGACTTTGAGAAAGATGACACACTTTTGAAACACTTATATAACTCTGCCAAGATTACTGAGATAGACAAGTGTTATCACAACAAATTTTGAAATGCTTTAATAAAGGGGAAAAATGTTACTATGTGTGGTTGTCAAAAAAAAGACTTGGCTGATGATACAAGAAACCAAAATTAGAGAGTATGCAAAATTTGATTTGGAGATTGATATTAATAGTTTTAGATACTTTTACTTTGTTGTAATTTGTTGTTCATATTTAATATAATTTTTACAATAAACTGAACTGATTATTTGATGTGGAGAATATGCAGCAATGGAAAAATTAATAATATATATTCATAACAGAAGCCTAACTAAACTCAGGCAGAAATGGATCATTTATATACCATATATATTATGCCTTATATAAAATTATATATTTTATATCATTAAACAGAGATCCAACCTAGAACTAAGGAGAAATTTCCTGACAGTGAGAACAATTAATCAGTGGGACAGCTTGCCTTCAGAAGTTGTGAATGCTCCAACACTGGACGTTTTTAAGAAGAGATTGGACAACCATTTGCCTAAAATGGTGAAGAGTTTCCTGCCTGAGCAAGGGGTTGGACTAGAAGATCTCTAAGGTCTATTCTATTCTATTCTATTCTATTCTATTCTATTCTATTCTATTCTATTCTATTCTATTCTATTCTATTCTATTCTATTCCTGTATACTGCATGAGCCAGAAAGAGGGCTGTGAAAGTATCTACAGACCTCTTGCACAAACTGTTCAACTTCTACCCTCAAACCGATGCTATAGGGTATTGCATGTCAGAACAACTAGACACAAGGACAGTTTTTCCCCCCATGCCATCACTCTGCTAAACAACAAATTCCACAACACTGTCAATCTAGAAAGGCAGTATTACCATCA